>JAQHUG010000113.1:1156503-1179474 GCA_028555095.1 Dicrostonyx torquatus
TTTCCTGTGTTTTTCCTCAGGATTGTTGGGTTGTTTATGATTATTGTAGGCTGCTTATCTCCTGAAAATTTTTATTTATCCTTTAGTCATGTCATATAGTTTGGCTGGATGTATTATTTTAGGTTGGCTATCAGAGTCTTTTAGGACATGAAACACATTGATCCAGGCTGTCCATGCTTTCAAAGTTTCCATTGAGAAATCAGTTGTCATTCTGATAGTTTTCCTGATATATGTATGATTTGTGATTTTTCTCTTGTAGCTTTTGTTGTGTATCCTTAGTGGTTTTTTAAACCAGAGTTTCACGTTTATTTTAATGACTCACCAAATATATACACACACATGTACATTTACATATATGTCATATAAACATACATGGAGATTAAGACACAAAGAAAACATAGCAAAACGCTAAAATTTAGGAATTCAAGTGAAGTGTGGAAAAGTTCTTTGTAGCCGCTGGCTGCTTTTCCATAGCCTTGGGGTTTTAAACACGGTGGCACTGATTTCAACGATCACATGACGCTAACCTACACTTGTCTACAAGTAGAAACACTAGCAATAAGTTTAAATCAGGACGATGGAATTCTGGGAAGGATAAACTTATGAGGAAGACCCTCACAGGAGCTTCTGATACTGCAAGTATCTCCACTCTAGTATGCATGCTGGATTTCCCTTCCTAGGTATTATTAAATAGTCCGCACATTTCTGTATTTCCAAACTATGTATTTCCAAACTGGGAAAAGATAAACACAGGGGGACAAAGTAAATAAAAAATATTTTTGAGTGTAAATCACTAGCCATGGTTGTGTGTTTGTGTGCACGTGCGCATACAAATAAACGTTTCGCTTTGTATGATGTGAGGGGGCTTTTGAGAAGAAAATCACACTCCCAGGGTCAGGGCGCAGAAATGTACTGGCTGTGCACAAGTCACCTTAGTTTCTGGGAGATAGTTCTGATACAATCACCAATTTTCAACATGGGTTAGTTTGACATTAGCTGATACGTTTTTCTAAACAATTTCCATGGATTATACAACATGCCACAGTAGGTATTTTCAGAATATAATTAGTGTTTTAACTATGATATGCCATGGGGATTTTTTTTTCTTCTGGCCTTGTCAGTTTGGTGTTCTGTGTGCTTCTTATATCTGTAGAGGGGAGACATTCTTGAGTTGAGGGGAGTTTTCTGTGACTTTGGTTTCTATGTCATTCTTCCCGCTCATGTATGACTATATTTTGAAGGCAGTTTTTTCCCATAGTGTCCAACATTTCCTGTGTGTTCATTTCCTATTTTTTTTTGTTTAATTTTTCAGGTTCCTCTTTTGTTTTGTCAAGACCCTCTATTTTGTCTCTAAAACCTGATATTCTGTCTTCTGCTTGATCTGTTCTACTTGTACACCTTTCCTTTCAGTTTCATAGTTGACAAAACTGGCCAGACTAGGCCAGAGTGCTGGGATCCACACGCGGTCCGGTGGGACGTGGAAAAACAAGGATTGGGTGGGGAAGATACTCATCAGGCTAGACTCTGAGCGAGGATGTAGGATGTTTGGGTATGGTATGGTGTGGTGATGGCTGCCCAAAGGGTTGTGTGGGGTGGATGCGTGTAGGGAGGATCCTGGCTGGAGTCTAGACGTTGGCTATAGCACAGGAAGAGGGTATGAGAAACATTTGTACATATTTATTACAGCATAGCTACTTTTGTCTGTTTTCCAGAGCTTTAAATGATCAGAGTATAGTGGAGAATGTAAGTATAACGTTTTTACTTTGATACTGTACTTTGTCCTTGATTTTTGAAGCGACTCCACAAGCGACCATTTCCTATTGTAACTAGAGGTTAGCGCTTGCTCAGTTTCCCCAGCTTCTCTGAGCTCGTGAACTAGAAGGCATTGCACGCTCCTTTCACTTGCTCCTCATCATTCCCACTCAGAAACACTCCTGAAATACGAAGCTGCAATCTCTGGCTCATCTAGGTAGATCAGTCACAATGGCAGCTTAGAAATTAACGCTAGCGGCTCATTTTTTCCCCCCATGCTTCAGTGAAGATAGGATTGCGTCAATGATAACTAAGTATTGAAATAGATCTTACTGAGATGCTTGATTTTAATTAGACCTATTTCATTTATCTTTAGAAATATAAACAGATGGAAACTGATTTTCAAATGTTATTATTGGAGAAAACCCTACTGGAGAGTGAAATACAGAGGATACGAGATTCAGAGGTTGGTGCACACGAGTGATGAAAAAATGCTGTACCCAAGAAGACCTAGTCCCATAGAAATGGGACTCGAAGTGACATTTAGTTGTTTTGTAACATGTTTCTAATAATCATAATCTTTAGAAGGTCTGATTAAAAAACCCAAATTAATACTCTAAATTTCAGTATTAACTCTCAGATCCATAAGAATGCTACAAAAACAGCTCAGTTATTGTAAAAGGCATTTTTTTCA
This sequence comes from Dicrostonyx torquatus, assembly GCA_028555095.1. Lineage (NCBI taxonomy): Eukaryota > Metazoa > Chordata > Mammalia > Rodentia > Cricetidae > Dicrostonyx > Dicrostonyx torquatus. Next base: position 1,158,950 of record JAQHUG010000113.1, read on the forward strand.
TTTTAACCATTTTTTTCTTTTTAAATATTCTTCTCTAATACAATACATCCCCACTGCTGCTTCCTTTCCCACTACCCCTCCCAGTTCCCACCACTGCCTCCTCTTTCTCCCCCAGATCAACTGCTCCTCCATTTCCCTTCAGAAAAGAGCAGGCCCCCCAGGGATATCAACCGAACGTAGCTTAACAGGATGTAATAAAACTAGGCTCAGGTCCTCATCTCAAGGCTGGATGAGGCAACCTAGGAGGAGGGAAAAGGTCCCAAGGACAGACAAACCGAGCCAGAAACACCCCCAACCTCACTGTTAAGATGCCCACAAGCACCCCAAGCTAAAAGAACAACCACAGTATATATTCGGAGGACCTAGTGCAGACTCACGCAGCTCCAAGTTTGCTGCTTCAGTCTCTGTGATCCCCTACGATCCACGGTTAGTTGATTCTGTGAGCTGGTTTCTCATGGTGTCCTTGAACCCTTTAGCTCCTGTAATCCTTTCTTATCACTCTTCTGTGGGTTTCCCTGAGTTCTCCCTAATGTTAGGCTGTGGGACTCTGCAAATGCCCCCGTCAGCTATGGGAAGAAGCCCCTCTGATGACAATTGGGCTAGGTAGGCACCGATCTATGAGTATAGCAGAATATCGTTAGGAATCATGTCATTGACTTTTTTTTGGTTCTACCCTAGGAATCTGGGCTATCCTGCTCCTAGTTTCTGGCCATCCAGGCAGTGTCTGGCACGGGCTCCCAAATTAAACCAATCACTGATTGGTCACTCCCACAAGCTCTGAGCCACCATTGCCCAAGAGTATCTTTCAGGCAGGTTGTAGGTCATAAGTTTTGAGACTGCATTGGTGTTCCAGTCCTAACACTGGAAGCCTTGCCTGGTTACGGAAGACTGATTCAGGCCCAATACCCTCCATTACTAGGATCCTTCATTAGGGTCACCCTCATTGGTTCCAGCAAACTTCCACTGCCCTTAGTTTCCACATTGTCTCCTAGACATCCTCCTATTCCCGTCTCTCATCATACTCTCTCCTTCAGTCCTTTCTTTCCTACCTGATCCCTCCTGTTCCAATCCCCACTCGCTCCCAGTCTGCTCACAAAAAAATCTATTCTGTTTCCACTTCCCAGGGAAATGCATGTGTTCCCACTAGAGCCCTCCTTGTTTCTTGGCTTCTCTGAGTCTGTGGATTGTAGCATGATTATACTTTATTTAACAGTTGATATTCACTTATGGGTGTGTACATCTCATGTTTGTCTTCCTGGGTCTGGGTTGCCTTGTTCAAGACGATTTTTTTTTTAGTTGAATCCATTTGCCTGCAAATTTTATGATGTCATTTCACGGAACAGCTGAGTAATACTCCATTGTGTAAATGTACTACATTTTCTCTATCCATTCTTTAGTTGAAGTACATCTAGGTTGTTTCCAGATTCTGGTTTTGATGGATAAAGCTATTATAACTGAATGAGTGTCCTTGTGGTAGGATGGAGCAGCTTGTGGGTATATACCCAAAAGTGGTATAGCTGGATCTCAGGGTACCTAAATTCCCAATTTTCTGAGGAACCACCATGTTGACTTCTATAGTAGCTGGACGAGTCTGCCCTCCTACAAGCAGTGGAGGAGTGCTCCCAGCAGTGGAGGAGTGCTCCCCCTTGTTCTACATCCTCTCCAGGATGAGCTCTCATTTGTGTTACTGATCTTAGCCATTCTGACAAGTGTAAGATGAAATCTCAACATAGTTTTGATTTGCATTTCCTTGACGGCTAAGGGTGTTGAGTATCTCTTTAAGTGGTTCTCGGTCATCTGAGAGTCTTCTCCTGAGAATTCTGTTCGGATCTGTACCCCATTTTTAGTTGGATTATTTGTTTTGTTGACACCTAGTTTCTTCAGTTGCTTATATAGTCTGGATATTACCCCTCTCTCCGATGTGGAGTTGGTGAAACGTTTCCCCTGCTGTGGGCTGCCATTTCATCCTATCGGCAGTGTCCAGTGCCTTGCAAAAGCTTTTCAGTTTCATGAGTTCCTATGTACTAATTGTTGACCATAGTGCCTGTACCATTAGTGTTGTTTAGGAAGATGTCTGCTGTTCCAGGGTGTTCAAGGATATTCCCTACTTTCTCTTCTACTGGGTTCAGTGTGTCTGGTTGTATGTGGAGGTCTTTGATCTACTCGGACTTGAGTGTTTGCAGCGTGTTAAATAATATGATTCTGTTTGCATTCTTCCACACACAGACATCCAGTTAGATCAGTGCCGTTTGTTTATTGTCGCAGGACAATCTTACACCAATTTGATTAAAAAAGGGGTACTTTATTGGAGGGGATAAAACTTACAGATCAATGTCCCAAACCACATTCCTCTGGTCGCGAACAGGAAACCAAGTCTAGCAGTCAGCACAGAAGCCGGAAGCAAGCCAGCTCGGAGAGGTGCTGCGGCTTTTTTTTTTTTTTAAAGAAAACCACGCCCCACATTGGGCAGGTGTCTTAGAAGCCATTGATTGAAAGCAAGAGGGCTTAATCTCCTGCAGCATTTGTTGAAGATTCTTTTTTCTATTATGTATTCCTGGCTTCTTTATCAAAAATCAAGTGTCCACAGGTGTGTGGGTTTATGTCTGGGAATTCAATCCAATTCCATTAATCAATGTGTCTGTCTTTATGTCAATATTATGCAGTTTTTTATTACTATAGCTCTGTAGTACAGCTTTCGATCAGGGATGGTGATACCTGAAAGTTTTAGCTATCTTGGGTTTTTTTTGTTTTGTTTTGTTTTTCCATATGAAGTCAAGTATTGTTCTTTCTAGGTCTGTAAAGAGTTGTGTTGGAATTTGGAAGGGAATTGTGTTGAATCTGTAGATCGCTTTTGGTAGGATGGCCACTTTTACTATGTTAATTCTACCAATCCGTGAACATGGGAGTTCTTTCTTTCTGATATCCTCTTTCTTTGGAAAATATTTAACTTTATAAATTTGTTAGTGATTGAGAGTCAGAATTTTTTTGAGGCAAGGTTTCTCTGTGTAACCCAAGCTGGACTCGAACTCACAGAGATCTGCCTGCCTCTGATACTGAGTGTTGAAATTGAAGGTGTATACCACTACTTCCTGGCTGTAACTTTTTATTTATGAGGAATTATTTCACCTATGTTTATGTTATGGTCAGTTTACCATGATAGTGTATTCGTATACGTTGGAATTTTTAATATAAAATAATCATACGCTGCTTTCATTTGTCTTTATTATTCTCTATAATTTTAATGCTTGATAAAAATTCTTTCTCTACACTCATATATGAAGTAGTCTGGTTCTTCAGAGTAGTTCAACAATATCTTGCGCAAGCATGCTGGTGCATACCTGCAATTTTATCATTTGAGAAGCTGAGGCAGGAGGATCATGGGCTCATGTCCAGTCTAGACAACTTAGGTCCTGTCTCAGAAATGCCTTAACACATGTTCAGCTATGATACACTGATGGTTTGAAGACACAAATTTGTACCAAGTATGTTGCACAGTTTAGTATAATGTGAATTTCACTTCTGCCTGTCATCTCGTCAGACTAAACACCAGTTGAAGGCAGCTTTGCCAGCTCAATGGTCCTCAAGATTCAAAGTCTCACATAAGCTACGTCTGGTTTTTCAGTTTTCTTTGCAGTTTCAGATAAGTCTGTTTCCCTTCAGGTTCAAGCTCTAAACATTCAGGACACGGGGCTGCGTCTTCTCGGTAAACTTGTGCATTCTGAGTCATTCCCCTTAGTTTTTAAATGTATCGCTGATGGTATTTTTGTATGATGACATCCTAGCATATTTCTCCATGTCCTGTTGGTTCTACTGCACGTATGGCACAATGAGGCGACTTTCAGGAGCCATAGGCCACACCGTAGCAGAACTGGGAAACTGTCCGAGGAAGGTAGTTACTTCAGTATGTGAAATGACTCAAGTGTATGCATCCAGAGGATCCTGAGGTCTGTAGTGAGTCATGTGGATCCCCAGCACCCACGTAAAAGACTGGGCGCCGTGGTGTGTATATGGTAGCCCCAGCCCTGGGGCATAGAAATGGCCAGATTCCGGGAGCTTACTGTCCAGCCAGTCGAGCTGCAATGGTGAACTCCATGTTAAATGAGAGACTGCATCTCAAGATAGAGAGCAGTAGAGGAAAACCCTTGACCTGCACACACGTGGGCACGTGCAAGTAGCCCCGCCTTGTCTTCTCTGTTAAATACAAATGCAAACAGTAGGTATGTCATTACCTTTGCTTTGTTTCTCTGTTAAGATGGTTTCCCCGGCAACAGTAGAGTGACACTCGGGGTGAAGGGGAAAGCTCCGCAGCGTATACTCCCGTGCACCTCCCATAACTCACACTGTCTTAATTTTGACTTGTTCAAAACTCTGCAGAAAGCAAAGCTGTCAGGTAAAGAAGATCGAACCAAGAAACCCACAAAACCAGAAAAGAAAAAAGAGAAAGATTCAGAAAGGTGAGGCATGGAGGTGTGGGATCGGTCCCTTTCTTGGAACTCGTTCTCTTTTTCTGCAGGATTTAATTATGCTCAGTTTCATAAAAACAAAAACAGTTACCTATTTTTATGAATGGGTTATTGTAACATGGTTCTACTAAGTGAATATAAGTATTATAAATTGGTGATTGTAATTCAAATTATCTTGGTATGCCTTATTTGCAATAAAGTTGTTTTTTTTTTAATGAATTCAGTGTTTGCAGAGAGCTTTGGTTTCTGGAAAGAAGCTTATTAGACACAAAATTTGTCCTTTGAAGAATCATGGTCAGGGAAGATAAATATTTAGTGCCCTTTCAAAATCTTAGCCACGTCATGTTTTTTAATCATACCATTGAAAAGTTGGCTTCAGAGGAGTTATTCCTTTATTTACTACTTAAGCCTCATGGATTTAATGATTAGTTTAATGTGTGAGGGTTTGAGGAGGTGACTCAGCAGGTTGAGAACACTTGCCACCTAGGCCCGACAACCTGAGCTTGATCCCTGGGGCCCACCTAAAAAGCAGCATGGCTCATGTCTAAATCCCAGCGCTCTCATGGGGGAGGTGGGGGACAGGAGCAGGTCGTGTATGCAGTGCACAAGAGACCCTGACCCAAACACAAGGTACAAGCCAAAAACTGACTCTTTAGAAATAAAAGGAACTCTTATTTTCTTTAAAAAAAATATGTTGACCTCCAAGCATACACTGTGATAAGAACATGAGTATTCTCTCTCTCTCCTCTCTGTGTGTGTGTCTGTTAAAGACACATATTTCTTTTAAGATTTTAAATGGTCTAAAGTCCTAGGGAAAGCAAAGCAGTGGTGTGTCTTCAAATATCTTGATACGTTTTTAAAATATGTTTAATTACAGGAAGCTGTCTCCAAGCAAAGAACTTAAACTGGTTCAAATCCAAGTAAGATACACCCTCTCTGAGTTTATATATTGAAGTCATCTAAAATTATCTTTTGCCTGTCACTTCTGTTTTGCCTCTTAAGAAACCCACTTTGGAAGCTCCCTTGCCCTTTTGGAGCTCTGGTCTCCTCTGAGGTGTCGGAGTCCCATTAAAAGTCTGACTGGATTTCTGGCTGCTTTGCCATACATTTCTTGAGTCTCCAGTTCCTTGAGATCGCTGATTGGTGGCTGGAGGTTTGTTTGTCCTGTATCTCCATTGCTACATGGTTTTGTCTTAGTAGATGTAATTTCCTCTCAGATTTCAATAAGAAGAATAATACAGATTTCAAACTTTTCATTAAAGCAATTGCTTTATTAAAGGAGATCTACAGGTATTTGCTTTACACTTTTAAGATGTTTTTATTTTTTTTCAAAGTTTATGTATTTATTTGATGTGCATTTGTATTTTGCCGTGGGTGTCGGGCATGTGGGTGCTGTGAACTGAACCCAGGTCCTCGTGGAGAGTAGTCAGTGCTCTCAACCACTGAGCCATCCCTCCAGCCCCAGTCTTTTATTTTTATTTGACGTTGGTGTTTCTGGGAAAAAACGCAGCCTTCACATTGTCTATTTCCTGCATCGTGTTTGTTTGGTTTTTCCTCTCTTCTTGTCACTGTTTCATTGTTTTCAACAGTTTGGTTTTGTTGCATGGGGCCATAGCTGGTGTTAGCACACTAAGCGGGAGCGTGCGCCGCATCTTGAGTACGTAACATTTGCCAAGGGTTCGAACCTGTTTCTACCTTTTTCTGTCCCTGTACAAAGACACAGTTGGGTGACAGAAATCCGACATCACTCTATATGCTCCTCAGACGTCTGTGAAAGGTTTATCTCTGTAATTACGTATTTCACATTGGTATGTCTACAAGGTTTCACTTTTTTCAATGTCGTAGCCAACTTGCTGTTCTGTCCACACATTCGGTTTTTAAACCACGATTGATGGTTGATGATACCACTGTTGCCATTTGGCCATTTATTGTACTTGACGAGATCTCCATCAGTTCCTTCGTAGACATATTGGGCACTGTCCTGATGGCTGCTTTAGAAGTGTTCTGTGGCCAGGCGATGGTGGCACACGCCTTTAATCCCAGCACTCGGGAGGCAGAGGCAGGCGGATCTCTGTGAGTTCGAGGCCAGCCTGGTCTACAAGAGCTAGTTCCATGACAGGCTCCAAAGCTACAGAGAAACCCTGTCTCGAAAGCAAAAACAAAAACAAAAACAAAACAAAACAAAAATAGAAGTGTTCTGTGCTAATCCTAAAGTCAGGACTGTCCTGGGGTCTCTTTTTTGGTTTCTTTTCTCTTAACAGTGAGACCACTGTTCAATTTTATTCTCACAGCTTTGTGCATAATGTGTGTTGAAACTCTGAATCTGCTATGTCCTTTTGATGGCCAATATTTTTTCTCTATTACACAACAAGCATGATTCGGTGTGAGTACAAACTATATACATCTATCCAGCCACTTGTTTTAATTCTTTCGTTTTTTTTTTTCCCCAGGTTGTTTTGAGTCCTTTCTTTGTGTGTGTGATTCAGAGGTTAGAGGAAGTGGTGGACAGATTTTATGCAAAATTATTGAACCCTTGTCTTCAGTTTTCTCCTTCATGTGACTTCCACTGAGTCTTTCACGGTTGGGATGGTCCCAAGCTTTGTCCTTGTTTGTAAGCTGTTAAGACAGAGGGTTTGTCTAAGTCCTGGGGTACCTTATACGGCTCAAGTAGGCCTTACTCCCATACCGAAGGTCATGAAGGCAGGAATCCTACCTAGGCCCCCTTTCCCTCCATGGATCACGTAGCCTTGTTCGCACATCAGTGTTGGTGATTCTCTTTTGTGCAGAGTGCACAGTGGTTAGATGCCACCTAGATTGTCCCCAAGGAGCGTGACACGACACACAAGAGGCACACACAGAGCTTTAGATATGGTTCTCAACCATATCCACCGTAGGTTTTCTGAACGTGTAACGTACTTATTTCTGCTAAGCCTGGACTTTTAAGTTAAAACTGGAGATTCTTCATCTAGCAACATTTCACACATTTCCATTTAAATATGCCAGACCTGCAGAAAATGGGAAATGTTTCAACTGTCGTAGCGGTAATCCACAGATTCGAGGTTAGCGTGCATTTGGGAAATGAACAGGAAGATACAGCGTCCGGTGGTGTCCACCACTGCATAGGAGAGCTTTCTAGCGGGGTGTGTTCAAACCATCCTCCCAGCAATCGGTGAACCCGAGACGTGTCGTAACCACAGAAAGGAAATCTGAAAGGCACCAGAGTGAATGTCGTTGTTTGTACATCCTAGAAAGAAGCAGAAGAGCTGAAGATGGAGAAGAAAGCCCTTCAGGAGCAGCTGAAATGGGCTTTGCAGGTGAGGGGAGTGCCTCTGAGTGACAGTGAGCCCAGGGGATGCGCGGGAGGAGCCTGCTAAACTTGGATCTTATAAGCCAAGTGTGCATCCTGTATACACGCATATGCATATATAAGCACACTGCGTGTATATTTACACACCACACACGCACACACACATATGCGTAATACATCGGTGCACACAGTCATTTATGCAAGCGTATATATTAACAGGACACAATGTTCATTCTTATCTAAAGCAGCAATTAAGAAGGAAAATAAGCCCTTCTCCACGAAGAAAAAAAATGTCTTTGAAACTGCCAATACGCAATTTACTTGAATGTAAAAATGCTATCTTCTCAGAGGAGGAGAGAGGACTCAGCAATTTAAAGTGTGCGCTGCTCTTGCTGAGCACTGGAGCTTCGCTCCCAGCCCATGTCTGATGGATGGCTCACGACAGCCTTTAGCCAGCTCCAGTGGATCTGACGCCCTCTGCTGGGCTTCACGGGAAATTGCACACAAATGTGCACATACCCACACTCAGATGCCCACACACACGGACAAGAAAGGAATGACGAACTGACTCCCAGTGTTCCAATTAAAGCTAATGAGATGAGTATATTGACTATTTTTGTTCTTTCTCAATTCTTGCCAAGGAAAAATTAAAATGAGGTATAAACAACTATAAATGGACATACAGAGACTACAAATAGCTACACACATAACTACATTCTCTATAACTTTTTACTCAAAATTTGAAATTCATTTATTATATAATTTTTAAGGGTAGCTAGTAACAAAGAGACTGGATTTTATAGTGAAATAATAAAAAAGCAATAGACGTTTATCTAAAATATTTATTGAACTACATCATTCAGAAAATGTAATACAAAAAATAGTATGATTTAGGACAACATTTCATAAAAGTACAGATCTTTTTTTTTTTTAATGACGGGTCACAGATGAAGAGTGAGGAAACATAAGTTTCCCAACTTGAAAGTTTCATATTATCAGTATTTCAGCGTATCATGTTTCTCACATTGATACATAAGCATAAAGAAATCTGCTCATGTGCATAGATGTGGTTATTGCTGAGCATAAGACAGCTACTCTAAGATGCAAAGAATGAGACTCAGTTATGTGTTAATTATTGAACCCCACTTTACCAATCGGTGCTACTCACCTGCAGTTCTGTTAGGACTTAAGGAACAGAAATACCTAATATTTGCGGATGTTTGCCAAAAGAAATAATCTTTCCTGTGTTTCTATTATATCAGCCTGAATTGTTACTTCTTTGAAAGAAACAAACGGCGAAAGTCTTGGGGGAAATGAATCCATTTCATTTATTAAGTTCACTTCTAAAAGTTTGTTCTAAAGAAAAAAATGAACAGAAAATTTCAACTAAGGTATAATGAATTTTAATAGAAAAAGGTTTGAATTAGCCAAAGCAAATTAAAGAACACCGTGTTGCCGGATATATTCTATTATCTATTCTTGTGAAAATATATTTTTTGTAAAAAATGATAGTTTAAATGAAAATAATATGTGTAGAGCATACTACAGTATACATAAAATCAAAATGTACATCCACAGACAAATCAGAGAACACATATAAATGTTGAGTGACTTTTGTATGTGGTGAGGAATTTTTTTCTTGGTGTGACTCTTCTTTTTCACCTTTTCCTTTGTAGAGCAAATTCTGATCCATGACATTGTAAGCAGCTCCATTTTGAGGACTTTCTGGGGTGCCACTGTTGACCATGGCCTTAAAAATCAAAACCTGCAAAAAATGCCTGGGCTTTGTTTTAATAAAGACAAAAGCAGAAGAGCTTTTTAAAATTACTACTCTTTCTTTCCAGCCTCCTAACAGCTTTTACTAATGCTAATTGTAAAGCTGTCGAATGACCCCAGGTTACTTACTTAACTCAGCTTCCTTGGGTCGGTTAGAGAAAATGTGTATAGATTCCTGAAAGGTGCCCTGAAGCTGGACCAGCAGCCAAATTGCCTTCTCACCAACAGGAAGCGGAAAGAAACAAGAGCCAACTCGAGTACGTCCTACACCACGAGATGGAGATGCTCAAAGAAGAGAAGAGTAAAACGAAAGTGGAACGGGGTTTCAGTAAATCGAAGGGTATGCGTGAGGACTCCAAATATTCCCTGTCAATGGAGAAAGATGCCCAGCTGGGCGGACAACAGCAGAACTATGACCAGGTGAGGGAGAAACCGGACTTAGCAGTCGGGATGTGATCTACAAGAGATCTATTTTCATATCCTTTTGTACTTGACTTGCATAAATTGCTTTTACTTATTTGGATCCCTTACTTTTACTGTTCAGATAGATGGATTTGTTGTCATCTGAAACACCAACTACAAGTTAACGATTTGGGGTGATGATTTAAGCATTTATTTGAGAACAGGATGGAAATAGGGTTTCAAAGAATAAAGGTATCCTGCTTAAAATGGATACAATTCACTATAAATGCAAAACCATAGAGGAAAATTCTAAAGATTATTTTATTTTGTTTCTGTGGCACTGTGGATTCAGAAACTCACCACACACACACCCAACCCCGACCCAAAAATGCTTCCTTGGACTCTGTTCTGGGTCTGTTGGAGCTAATCCTTTCCTGGGAACTCTTCCTTGATCAGTCTGCAGGTCTTCACACATGCTCTCACAACGATGCTCACGTGTGCATACTGACATGCATCCTCCACTGGAGCCACACAAGTTCTCTCTCGAAGTCAATGGAAGTCACTTCGCGTTCCATCATGTTCAAGCTTTTCCCAGTTTTCTCTTTCTGCTTGTTTCTCCCTTGTTGGCTGCCCTTCCAGAAGACCTCAGTTCAATTCCCAGCAACCACATGGTGGCTCACAACCATCTGGAATGACATCTGATGCCCTCTTCTGGCCAGCAGTCATACATGCAGGAGGAATACTTTTAAAACAGGACAAATAATTAATAAATCTTTTTTTTTTTTTTTGGTTTTTCGAGACAGGGTTTCTCTGTAGCTTTGGAGCCTGCACTGGAACTAGCTCTTGTAGACCAGGCTGGTCTCGAACTCACAAAGATCTGCCTGCCTCTGCCTCCCAAGTGCTGGGATTAAAGGTGTGCGCCACCATCGCCTGGCTTAATAAATCTTTTTTAAAAATGTGAAGAATGAAAAAGTACCATTCCAATTAGTTATCTTTAGCTGTGTAATAAGTTCCCACAGGACTTCACACACGATTATCTCAGATTTGTGGGCCAAGATCCAGGTGTGCCTTAGCTGTGCTTCCTGGATCTTGGTCTCTTTAGGGATGGGGGCACTCACAGTATCAGCTTTGACTGCTCTGGCCTAGTTGATCTTCAGGCCTGGCATAGAACCCGGTGTCAACATCGATGTGAAAGAAAAAGGCCTGTTACCGCCCAAAGGAATTCTTGTATTAATGAGATCGCATTTGTTAGGGCCACAGGTTGCACTCTGATCGGGCACCTCAATAAAGATTCTAGTAGGCATGCTCAAAATACAGGAATTCTAAAAGGACCATCGTGTTAGCGCATTACAGTCATAAACAACAGCACATTCATTTAAAATAGCATTGCAATGGCTACATTTGAAATAATTTCGTCTACTAATATTATTATCTAAGAGCCACTATTGGCTCTTAATTAAGAAATGTAAGTTTCAGGGATAGTTTTTCCATAATCTCTTCCAATGCCAAAATATAATTTCTCAGCCTTTGTAGCATATGTCTTATAAGACTGTCATATTGAGAAAACTGTTTTGATGCGTTGTGATGCGCGCCTCTAATCCCATAACTTGGGAGGGCCAAGGCAGGCAGATCTCTATGAATTCAAGACCAGCCTGGTTTACGGAGTAAGCTCTAGGCTAGGCAAGGCTACTTCGACCTTGTGTCCATGACAGCGTGGGGGGTGGTGGTGGTGGAAGGGAGCAGGAAAATTAGTTTGAGTATTTTTTTTTTCTAAGAGATTCATTGTAAACATTGCCTATACATATTTTTACACATAAATTTAATTTTGTGCTTATTACAGATGCCACCTGAAAAAAGCAAAAGGTGAGTTGATGAAAGGTAAAACCTTTCTTGTTTGTTCTGTATTTTCATAATTTTATCAGCTTATATATGTAAGCATTAAAACAGCAGACCAAGTCCCTATTCCATCACTTGCTCTGGGCTCCTACTTTGGACAACTAACTTCACATACAGAATGTTTGAAGCTTTAGATGTCAAAAAAAAAATGGAGGTTAGGAGCAATCAAAAACTCAAAATCTCAGGATGACTTTATATTAAGAACCTGGTTTAAAGCATGATTCGACCTGTAGAGCAATGAACTGACTCTTACTTTGAATTTAGTTATCAAGTACATGACCTAGATCTATGACCAACTCAACCCGACTCTGTCCTTCGTTGTCCCAGCCACTCACGTTTTGGTGCGTGCGGGAGCAGGAAGCTGGCCGAGTTGCTCGAGTCACCCATGGAAACCTGTACAGCTTTCCCCCTAGAGTCTCTTTGGTTAGCATGCTGTGTAACAAGAGGGCTGGCTCGTTGGGGTTTCTGTCCCGCCCGGTACCCCACAGCTGGCAAGCCCCAAAGAAAATCACACAGAGAGTGTCTACATTAGGTTATACACTGATTGACCCATTAGCTCAGTCTTCCTACCAGCTCCCATAACTTATATTAACCCATTGTTCCCATCCATGCCAGGCACATGGCTGGTACCTTTTCTCAGCGAGGCAGCTTGCATCCTGCTTCTCCGATGGACTGCGCAGGAATGCCAGGGAAGCTTCCTGCTTCCCAAATTCTCCTGTTCTCACCTCTACTTCCTGTCTGGTTTTCCTGCCTATACTCCCTGCCTGGCCAATCCGCATTTATTTAAAGCATGATTGACAGAATGCAGACAATTCTCCCGCACCAACACTGTGATTACTACCAAACCTGCTCAGTCGAGTAAGGGATGCAGAAGGGTAACAAATGTCTATGTTCCTGAGGCAGGGGTACTTACCGCACAGCACATTCTGTCGGGGGAGTTAGGTTTTTAACTGAGTACAAATAAATTGCCAGTGTTTATTTATTTATTCCTTAATTATACAAAGCCTTGCGCACAAAGTTTTTAACTTTGATTACCTTGCAGAAAATAGGAGAGAATGCATGGAAGTGTGTGCTTCTGTGCTCTCTTACTATCTTTAGATTTCCTGGATCCCAGGCCCAAGTCAATGAGCAAGCATTGATCCCCATTTTTAATGCTTGTATTGGTTTTTTTATATATATATATCTTTAAAGTGTGTGCCTTTTACTATTTCAACTAACATTAGACATTGCTTTCCCTTTACCCTTGCTACCTTACTATGGGAAGGGCTTCTAGTTTGTCTTTTTATCTTTTAAAATGCGTAGTCAGCATCATAAACATGGTGAGATCATAAGAAAAAGTGCTGATAATCAGACTCCCAGCGGAAGCTTAAACCATCTCAAGAACTGTGTGGAAAGAGAAACCAAGCAGGATGCTGTCATCCTCAGGCTGGGACAGTGGGGGCGTATGGCATAGTCCTATGTCTTCTCTAAAGAAACGTGATGGAGAGTAGGCATTGGAAGTTCTGTACTGTCTGCATCTATCAGCAGAGAAGGTAGTGATGGGTAATTGCTTCAGCTTGTTTTAATATTGCTGTCAACAAACCCAGTAAACTACGTTAGTAAGCCCCATCTCAGAAAACAGAGTCATGGACTTTAAAAACGTAATGTATCTTATAGCGATCTCAATGAAAGCATTAAGGAAACCAATCTCAGGCTGGCCAAAATGGTGCATGCCTTTAATCCCAGCTCTCAGAAAGAAGAGGCCAGAAGACCTTGTGAGTTCAAGGGTAGGCTGGTCAATAGAGGGATTTCCAAGCCAACAGTGCTACAGAGTGAGACCCTGTCTCAAATAAATAAATAAATAATTTTAAAAAGCAAATCTTATCACCTACTGTACACCTTTAAGTAATTCCTCAGGAGATGTTAACACCCCATTCACATTTATCAGTGAGTCAGATTTGAGACTCGACATGGAGACTAGTGAGTGAATGAAACGGGAGATCACTGGACTGGCAGGTGATATGAAGCATGTTACCAGGGAAGAGCCCATTGCACCCAGGAGATCATTTCAATTCATTTCCATTCAGTCTATCATCATTGGAGGAACTCTCCATGCCGTGCAAAATCTCGGCTGGAGAGTAAGAGATGCAGAAGGGTAACAAACACATAACTATTGCCCTCGCTGCCTGAGCAGTAGAACAGGTTAGATGTGACCCACGCAGAAGAGGGTGAATGCGGTGTAACACACTAGAGACGATACAACACCTTTGACTAAAATTATGTGGCATTTAATTTCAGAAGCAACGGGGTTGGCCTCTGCAAGGCAACATGATAAAAAAGATGTCCCCGTATGGATAGATCGTGAGGCCTACATGAGCCTGTTTAGACTCTGCATAAGGTGCTCAAGGAGAAGCCCAGTGATTTGTTCTGTTTGGAGTATAGGCTAAAGGCAATGCTGAGAACTAAGACATTTTGGCTTGGTATACCTTATAGAATTAACAGACGTATTGCTAAAATATGTTTAAAATTCAAACTGTTAAGCACATGACACACAGTCTGACTCACCAACCTTCATTTTGGGTTGCTCCTTAGATCCAAGTAGAATTTGTGAAACACTTTGGAAGCCCCCCCGACCTTCTGAGAGTGGATGGGAGCCAAAGGAGACCCCACCTCCGCAGACACGTGGCATTGCTTACAATAAAGAACATTCATCTGCACATGGCATAATCAGCAGTTTATTTTGGCTTAGGCAACGAGCTAGTGATCAATATTTAATCCAGACAACAGACTTTAACAGTTTATTGTCTCACACATACGCACGGTTAGGTTTCATAAAGCGTTTCGCATTGAAATTTGACTTTCAAGGCACGAAAATGTAAGCTATTTCTTGGTGTTTCATTTTTAAGAGCTACACATCCAACCTTCATTATCTGGAATATTTTCATGGAAGGTTTTTCCTCCCAAATCCTACAGAGGCCTATTATAAATCACAATACGGCAACAATGAAACAGTGTTAATCCATGCTGGTTTTCTTCCATAAATTATGAGCTGCTATGTTTATTTCATTCATTTATCACTTGCTCAACAATTATTTTTGCCACTCCAAAATGCCAATCATACTCTAGTTGTGAAATTTATATGCAGCAAAGGCAGATAGGTCCCTTTTCTTATGATTGGCGCCCAACGTGGTCGACTGACTCCACATAAAATCTGAGAGAGCGGTAAGCCACGACCTTGTGGTGTTACACAGATTAGTAGAAATGGGTTAGATCAGGATGTGAGAGTTGGCTAAAAAGAGGCTAGATATAATGGGCCAGGCAGTAATTTAATTAATACAATTTCTATGTGGTTATTTTGGGTGTAAGCTAGCCAGGCGGCAGGACACAACCCATTCCTCCTACTACATATGCCCACATACAAACAGGAGAGGGTCCGGAAAACAAAATAAAGTAAACAAATACACATGATAAGTCTAGAGTTTTTAAAAATCCCTACCTGTGTCATTCTCATCACTATGACCAAACACAAGAAGCAACCCAGAGGAAGAAGAGCCCGCCAGAGCCCACAGTGTGACATCAGGAACTGGCACAGTGGCCAGGCCTGTAAACTCAGCTTCAGTGACCCCCCTGCCTTCAATCAGTCCTCATATCCCAAACCATCCACCAGCCGGGCACCAACCGTCCAGACATGTGAGGCTGTGGCATGGCACGGGGAAGGACGATTCAGATCTAATTACGAAATAAGCTACCAAGATGATTTTATTTGGTTACGCTTCTACAAGTGAAATTTTTTTATTACCATTATGGACTCCAGAGGAGACTTCCTAATTCATTCAGTTAACTGGTGCCCTTTACATTGGGCCTTGGTCTATAACTAGTAACTTAGACATAAGAGAAGTTTTCTAGAAGAAATCTAGTACTATAAGAAACACTGGAGGTAAAACTATTCTCAAGGAAGACACCGTTCTATGGAGACGCATTCACAAACTGTCCCAGTCGGGTTCATCTCTGAAAATGTTCCAAAAAGGGACCCCTCTTCACATATCCTCTTCATATATCATTACCAAATGATAGGGGAGTTGGAAGATAATAGGGAATACCCAGTCAACCACATACATGAGAGAACTTTCTGATCCGGGCAATGGCCTTGTTATAAAAATTCTCATGAGCCGGGCGGTGGTGGCGCATGCCTTTAATCCCAGCACTCGGGAGGCAGAGGCAGGCAGATCTCTGTGAGTTCGAGACCAGCCGGGTCTACAAGAGCTAGTTCCAGGACAGGCTCCAAAGCCACAGAGAAACCCTGTCTCGAAAAACAAAAACAAAAACAAAATCTCATGAAGGTGGAGCAGCGCACACATGATCCCACCTAGCCCCTCCTGAGGAGCCATGTCTTCCGAGTCATGAAAGGGGAAGTAAGAGAGTCATCCATGCCACCCAGGGATGAAGAACTGCCTCTGCCGTGTCTTGCCAATGTGCTTGGGTCTCATTACCATAAGTCTCCCCATCACCTCTGGCTGTGACCTGGCTTTGAACAAGCTGGTTTCTAAGTACTGGCCAATAGAAGAAAAGATATCAGTTAGCAGTTCACCAGATGCGGTATCCCAGCCGCTTGGCTAACTTACACCCGAAATAATCACACAGAAACTGCATTGATTTAATGGGCCACTGCCTGGCCCATTAGCTCTAACTTCTTATTGGCTAATTCTTACATCTTAATTTAACCCATTTCTATTAATCTGTGTATAGCCATGTGACTGTGGCTTACCGGCAAGATTCTAACCAGCGCCCGTCTCAGGCAAAAGACCCACGGCATCTGCCACTCTGCCCTTCTTCCCAGCATTCGGTTCTGTCTACTCTGCCTACCTAAGTTCTGTCCTATCAACTAGGCCAAGGTAGTTTCTTTATTCATTATCCAATGAAAGCAACACACAAACAAAAGGGACTCCTACATCAGTAGGTGAAGGTGGAAATCCAGCATCCTGGGAGCTACATAGACTAGATCCCGTATCATTAGGGAGTCACATGGATTTGCTTTGGGTGTCTGCTCCCCATCCGGAATAGAAACATATTCGTTGTCTCCCTTGACATACTCTCCAACCATTCCCTAGACTCAGACGTGTGCACACCTGACAAACACATCTTTTAATGCCCCATAGAGATATAATGCAGACACTCCATTCTCTTGAACGGTCTGTTTAGGAGAGTCTGCCATGATGGCCACCTACAGAACATCCTAATGCATAAATGAATACTATGTTGTACTCACTTTGCAGTGTTGTTGAAGCAAGGGGAAAAGAGGAATGAAACTCTTTCTTCCTATTGAAGTGATTTCCCCACACACCCAAACCCTGGTCACTCTGGAGTTCAACCTAGTGAAGGGTCTTCACATCATATCACCGCCTGTAACTTGGAAATTAATCAATTTGTGAATACATCTCTTCAGAATGTTCTTTTGCGTCAGATCTTCTACTCCGATGTTTTCAAGAAACCTTTCTACCTCCGTGGCTATTTTATGATCCCCAGGTTATTCTGTCCCATATATCGTGGTTATATAACTTTTGGTTCCACTTTGACCAAGTAATTTGTCCTTTGTGGAGCTTTTGAGACTATCCACAACACAGTCACTGAGATACAGGCCATAGCAACTCACTTGTCTGGTGTAAGACTTCACATGGGTCATTTCCCATCTTGAGGGAGGCATAAAACTTCTATGTTCAAAAGCAGTAATAACCAAATGAGTACTATACCACACCTTTATATAATAAACTTCATCAAGGACGTCATACAAAGTAGTAGCCAAACGCACGGAGCACGCTAGGCTCGCATAGATGTCTACAGTATATGTTTCTACTAGGAGCCACTAATGGAAGTACAGGAGGGGAAGGAGCTTGTCCACATAGTCATTTATAAGTGCGTAGAAAAATAGGTAATTCTAGGACTCTTAAGCTGGGAAAGGTGCATGGGAAAAGCAGTCAAGTCCGATATTGTAGGCATTCACAGAAGACCATGTCTTAGCCAAGCTATAAAGTGGTGACGAGAAACCACTGGAGGGAAACCCGGTTCATCATTTACACCAAAGGGTAATTTTCCCCTATTAGAATAGTTTGGGTTTGTCTTATATAATTTCCTTATAGCTTAAGCTCTATTTTTAATGATGTCTATCATTAAAATGGTGGAGTTAGCTGCACAGTCAACATTCCCTGTGTGAACCATCACACATAAGCTTTTTCAGTGATCCACCACCCATATTTTCTCCAGGTAAATTAATCCAAATGTCTTTAAACTGTGGCTTTTGCAGTCTTATACCAATGTGGACTACTAAACCTTCTGAGTTTCTCTTTAATTGAAGGGCCTACAACACATTACTCTAAAATTTTTGACCAATGACACTTGTAATTTTTAAACTAGCAATGTTTGTGCTAGAACTGAGGAAATATTCAGTTAGTAAGGTGCTTATCTTGCAAGAGGGAAAACCTGAATTTGGTCCTCAGAAGCCATGTAGACAGAATCAGGGCGTGGTGGAATACACTTGAAATCTTAGCACCGGAGAGGCAAAAGAAATTGGTCTCTGGGTCTCTATCTAGCCAGCCTAGCTTAATTGCTTAATTGGTGAGCTCTGAGCCCACAAAGACCTACCTGTTTCAAAGGAGGTAGGAATCAATTGTGAGTATGTCAACCATAGTTATCCTCTGGCCTCCACACACATGCCCACACGTGTGTATATGTACCTGCATGCACACATGTGGACAGCTCTCACTATTGAGTTTTGTATTTTCAATATTGATATTTTCTATAAATTTCATTCTTAAAATACCTTAGGTTGTAATATACACTTTGAAGCTTAGATTTTTCTTACATAAGATTGTATTCCACATCTTGTATCATAATAGACAATATCAAATTTGCTCTTCTATATTTGAGTTGATAACTAAAGATTCAGTGTATACAGAGACACCTGTGAGAATTTTGTTCTTCCCCTAAAGAGGAGGGTCATGGCTGGATGATGTCTTGAAAGTGTGAAAACAGAGCTGAGCAAAGTTACCCTGGAAAGGATCTTGAGAGTAAGAGAGTAGGGCAGTTTTCCGTCTTGCCTGGTTGGCTCGTGCAGTAAGAGCTTTTGTCCACAGTGTGCCTGTGATGGCAAGCCTCACTGGGCAACTCGGTGTGAAAGATGGCGCACCGCCCCAACAAGGGGGAATAACACAGGTGTCAGCCAGAAAGGGATTTGTCCTTCCAGCACTACATGAGTTACAGAAATGCTGTCCCTGTGCGACATGGACACTGTTAAAGCCCGTGCCTCAGTTTACACTGCGAACCTTACCTCAGAGGAAACTTACTTTGAACTTGGAGTTGGCTTGTTTTTTTTAAAAAAAATTATTTATTTATTTATTTATTTATTTATTTATTATGTATACAATACTCTGTGTATATGCCTGCAGGCCAGAAGAGGGCACCAGAGCCCATTACAGATGGTTGTGAGCCACCATGTGGTTGCTGGGAATTGAACTCAGGACCTTTGGAAGAGCAGGCAATGCTCTTAACCTCTGAGCCATCTCTCCAGCCCGAGTTGGCTTGCTTTTAAAACTTTTATTGTCAAAACTTTTCTGGAGAGGTTTCTATTCCATTCTGAAATGAAATTCTGAGGTTGGTTTTCTTTTTTTCATGTAAATATGACTAGACAGCAGCCTCTGTACTCTCATGCATTCAGTTTGGCTAGCCAGCGTTGCTTGCACTAGTCCCTTTTATCATAATGAATGAGTACTGTAATATTTTAAACACACGTCTCATGTCCCCACTTTCACATCTCTCAAGATGCATTACCATCTTCAACTCACAGGCCATCAGTCTTGCATCAGAATCACCTTTGATCACTTGACGCATTATTATTGCTTACCTAATATCCTTGTCAGTCAAATGTTTCTTCAGTTGCAAACCTAGTGTTCTCCGCCTCATCTAACGCTAGCCATTTTGTACTTCTAAAGCTTGGAGAAGACACACTCTAGCGCTCCTGTGGTAGACCCTTTAGCGCGTTACGATGGTGTCCCAGGCGTGCCAGCATCCCAACCAGAGATCTTTAAGTCATTTACAGCAATGCCGCTCATTGAGGAGCACCTAGAGTCAGCCTTGCCCCATCCGGAGGAAACAGAGATATGGTCCCTGGTGTCGTTTCCTAATCTCGCGGAAGAAATGGAGGTGTGGTATAACCTGAAAATTGTTTTAGTGTTTTGAACAGTTGTTGATTAAACCTCATCAATACTTCCTTATGTCCAGAGAATAACAAGTTTGTTTTTGAATACAACTGGTTTGTATGTAGCATGTTGGAAATAATATTTGGGAAATCGAAGGAAAAATATTGATGTACAAGACATGCTAGCTGATGCTGACAGAAAATTGCTTGATTTAATGATGAATTAAAATGTTTAATTCATGGGATGAGGGATATTTTCAGTTTTTATTCGAGATTCATCAACGGTGATTTTTATAGGATAAAAAGTTTTGACTATAAAATCATAATCACTGTGAGTAATTTTATATACACTTAAAAACCTGATAAACTGTAAGTACCATTTTAGTTAGAAAAGTGTTTAGTTTGGCATTTTTTTAGGACCAAAAATGTTGGGGGGAAGAAAGGCTAAACAGTCCATGTACACGTGACATATCTCCACAGTTATTCTATCATGGGATGAAACAGTCCATGTACA
>JAQHUG010000113.1:1202022-1212985 GCA_028555095.1 Dicrostonyx torquatus
TTGTGTACAGATACATTGTTGCCACCACCCTATTATTTATCTGCATCAGCATAAAAACAGTAGAAGAGCATAACTAGGAACTAAGATAGAAACTTAATCCATGTTTATCAATTAAGGGCACAAATTTGATGCTGTCCTTTAGATCTCTTTAACTTTTTCCTCACCTTATAGTCACCTGGTTAGTTGGGGAAATGCTGTCACACTCCTTTTATGAATTTGACATGTAGGTATCTGTCTCCTTATTTACTATACTCAATGTATTTTTATGTAGGTGAGTATGAAGAACACGATAAAAAATTTGGCAGAGAAGACTCAGCAACAGACATAAAGCCAAAGGGAAAAAAAGGTTCTAAGACTGGGAGATTATATAGTAAGTGTGAGAATTATCTGTGATATTATGGATTATATAGTAAGTGTGATATTATGTTATCTTGAATGAAACTCATTACCCCATTTTTTTATTCATAAAAATTTGAGATCTATTTTATGGGAATCTTTATTTGGTCCTAAAATACCTTAAGATAACTGGAGAACAATGACAAAGAGTTTGTACCCTTTGTGTGTAATTTCTGATTCTGTAGTTACTTCATGGATGAAGCTCCTATGGACCAAGGCCCTGAAACAGGCCAGTAATTGACTTTTTAAGTCCCTCCTACGGATTGTATATTTTACAAAAAACTACGGAAAGTGTCTCTTCCTTGTATTAATAACCCCTGCCACAACCTCAAATAAGCAGGCAGAGATGTGGCTGCAATCCTTAACTCAAACAACAAATGGGTGTCAGAGTTCCCCGGCAGGACAGCGTGTGAGCTGTCGGAAAGCCCCCAGCACTTTCTTGACTGTAGCCCTGCTGACTTCATGGTGACACAGAGATGGGTGGCTTTTAAGGATTTCACCTGGGGAAATGACAGTGCAGGGTGCTGAGGTACCTCATGGTAGCGGGGTCCCTTTTGTAATCGTTGGAGCAAAGAAGGCCAGTTGTTGGCCATGTCCAGATTGAGACATCATACCCCTTCCAGGACATGTCCAGACTCTAACCAGGCTTCTCGGTAATGGCGCCTTGTGGGCAATAATTGTCCACCTGGTTGTCATGTATGGGTCCTTAGGGCAGTATTTGCCGTTCGGATAAGGTCATCAATGAAACACTGGTCCAGTGCTTCCTCTGAGGGTGGGACTTTCCCTTTAATGGCAGTTGGAATTTTCTATGGCCCCGTGGACTATTGGGTAGTGTATGACAAGCTATTTCATGAACAGGTCACACTGACCATCTTCAACCTGTCCATGAGGTTCTGAGGGAGCAGCTGTGATGTCAATCCCTACGTATCTATCTAGTCACTAGGTTTAAACCATCTCGAGAACTGAGTAATGGAGCTCCCATTTGGCATAGGGACTGGAACCATGTAGTCCCTCACTGTATCACCTTTGGGGCATCATTTGACTTACCCCGGGCCTTGAGATCCCTGGTAGAACCATCAGTCTGCTGCCTTAAGACTTCACTGTGCCCCCAATCATTACGTCCAGAAGGGCTTTGCACATATCATCCAAATATAAGCACTAATTACCATTTATGACATTGTGTTGATTAATAACCAATCACTGTCTATTGGCTCTAGTTTCTATTAAATATTTCATAATTTTCTAGTTAATAGCAGACTGGGTCATGTGCAGTGACCTGACTTTACAAAGTTTTTTGTGACTTTCCTGCGGGTGACATTAAAAAAAAGTGTCTCCTTATGTTTGTGATTTAATTTTAGTTTTGAAATGCGGGGAACATACACATGACTCCTAAGCTAAGACATGAAAGAAAAGTTCAGTTAGGGAACTAGAGTTTCTTCCCAAGGCCTCCCTGTTCTGTTTTGTAGTTAACCGTGTGTACTGCTTTCTGATACGTCTTATATTTCATTTGTCAAAGATAACTATGTGTGATTTTTCTCTTATCTTCATTGTTTACCTTTCTTCCTGTTTAAAAGGCAGTGTCTAAGCCCACCCCTCTAGGCATATTCTCCCAATATAGAGACCTTTTTCAATTCATTTTCAGCTCTGTGTGCTGTTTTTTATTATAATGTACATTGATCACAGCATATGACATGTACCAGCCTTACAATGATATATAATAATGCTCATTCAAACTTGTTTTTCATGATTGAATGTTTATTTTTTTAAATATTTATTTATTATGTATACAATATTCTGTCTGTGTGTATGCCTGCAGACCAGAAGAGGGCACCAGACCCCATTACAGATGGTTGTGATCCACCATGTGGTTGCTGGGACTTGAACTCAGGACCTTTGGAAGAGCAGGCAATGCTCTTATCCTCTGAGCCATCTCTCCAGCCCCCAGGACCTAGTCTTTTATTTTTTTAAAAAAAAGAAGTAATGAATACAAGGGACAGGGATGGCACAGACTTGTCAGAAATTTGAACTCAGGGATTTCAAACTTAAGTATTTTTGGAGACAAAGTCTTATCTATGCCAGGCTGGTCTTCAACTGGCTATGTACTCAAAGATGACCTCGAACCCCCCAGAACCCACGTCCTGAGTACTGGGATCCAAGACACACGCCACCACACACAGTTTCAAGCAATCTTGTCTTCATGCAGCGAACTAAATGCACCTGTTTTATGCAGCTCCTGAAGCCGATGATGGAGCACTCAGCCCTATGAGTCAAGATTCCGTATCAAAAGCAGACGTGCAAATAAAGAAACAGAAAATTCACAAAAGAGAAAGATTCCCTGGTGAGTGTGCAACACACACACGCACACACACACACACGGTAGCTTCTCTCCATTAATCTCTCTGGTTGGCCTTTCGGTTTGCTTCATGAATATCCATATAAGCACACATTCACTGAAACCTTTCCCCTCCACTAAAACATTAATTTCTTAACTTAAGAAAAGATTAATAGGGGCTGGAGAGATGGCTCAGAGGTTAAGAGCATTGCCTGCTCTTCCAAAGGTCCTGAGTTCAATTCCCAGCAACCACATGGTGGCTCACAACCATTTATAATGAGGTCTAGTGCCCTCTTCTGGCCTGCAGGCATACACACAGACGGACTATTGTATACATAATAAATAAACAAATATTAAAAAAAGAAAAGATTAATAATAGAATTGCATAGCTCAGGGTGGCCTCCAAAGTTCCCCTCCCTCGCCCTCCCAAATAGACGTTCTGGCTCTAATATTATTTAATGGCCACAGAATATGCTGTCACTGAGTCCCAATTGCTTGAGTCCCATAAATTCCCAAAGCAGTGTCCTCTTCAGAGTTCTGGTGTGTCTTTGGAGTCTCATGATAGCCCAAAGTGGTAGGACCATAGGAGAATTTGACCAGGGTTGTTCTTTCCTGGTGGCCTCAGAAGCCAAAGATGAGAACATCATCTCAACCCCTGGCTACACTGCAACACACACACACACACACACACACACACGCAGTTCCTAGAGGTTGTGGTGTCTCTGACCTGCAGAGTATTGGCCTTCTGCCAGTCACAACTACAGACACTATTGAGATGAGCAAGTGAAACACAAATGGGGGGGGGGCAAAGAGCCCCAGGAGTCACATAGGAGGCCTTGTTAGGACATCCAGGCATCCTCTTGTTCACGGCCCCCGTAATGAAGAAGCCTCTCTGGTAACCTCACAGGTGGGTCTCAGGAGCCACACCCATATGAAGGCGATGTGTGTAGATACCTGAGGAGTCCCAGCCATAGCTGGGCCTCATTGATGGCAGGTTCCCTGAGAACAGTGGTTCTCAACCTTTAGGAAGTGTGGCAAATCACTATCTCCAAAGAACTTTTACACTGTAATTTATAAACAGTAGCAAAATTACAATTATAAAGCAGCCACAAAACTAATTTCACAATTGTGGGCGGGGCTCCCCACAATGTGAGGAGCTGTATTAAAGGGTTGCAACATTAGAAAAGTTGAGAACCACTGCTTGAGAGCCTGAGACTGAAGGCAAGGGAGAGATCAAAATAAAAGTATCTCCAGATAACTTTGTCAAGTAACTAGGGCCGGAGATTCTTGTGGTAGGAACCCTTACCTAGGTCATTCAGGAATGGTGTCCACTTACCACTGTTGACTGAGTTTCCTGTCCTGCCCAGTTCCCGCGGTCGTTAAGTCCCAAAGAAATCACACAGAGGCCTACATTAGTTATAAACTGACTGGCCCATTAGCTCAGGTTTCCTATTAACTCTTATAACTTATTTTAGCCAATTATTCTTGTCTATGCTGGCCACGTGGCTCAGTACCTTATTCTGTGAGACAGTCACATCTTGCTTCTTCTGTGGCTGGGTCAGGACTGCAGACTAGGACTTCCTTCTTCCCAGAATTACCTGTTCTCATTGACCTGCTTCTACTTCCTGTCTGATTGTCCCGCCTATGCTTCCTGCCTGGCTACTGGCCAATCAGCATTTATTTAAAATATAATTGACAGAATACAGACCATTGTCCCACACCGTACCACTGTTAGAGCCCCTTTGTCCTCCACTCAAACAATGCTGTCTTCACGGTAACTGCTTTCCCAGTCTGGCATTAAGACTTTTATATTCTTAAGAGGGCAGCACAGCACAGGCTGAAGAGACAGCTCAGTGGCTCAGAGTAGTGACGGCTCCCTCGGAGGACTCAGGTTCGATTCCCATCTCAGACCCATCTGTAACTCCTGTTCCAGGGGATTCACACCTACTCCTGACCTGAGGGACACCCAGCATGCATGTGTTGCACAGACATACCTGCAGACGAAACACCCATACATGTAAAAAAAAAAATTTAAAAAAAAGAAAAGACTTTTATATTCTTGTCCATCAGTTGGCTTCATCTTGCAGAGGGGTTTGTTTTAGCAAAGTAAGCACAGGCAAGATGCTTCAGTGAGCAAAGGCGGTTGCTACACAGCCTGACGATCTACGTTTGATCACAGATCCCACGGAAATGGAAATGCCACGAAGTCGTTGTCTGACCTCCATATGCAAATGTGCACACGCAATAGCAACAATCAAAGTTAGTTTACCTAGATAGCCGGGGAAGGGGGCGGGAATAAGTCTAGAAATCTGATTCTGAGTATTGATCTTGATATTTTCATCCTCTCTCTATACTGTGACCTGCGAGAAGTGTATAGTATCTCTGCAAAGGATAGACTTATAATTTTCCCAGCACATAGGCCACCATGTAAAACCAAAATGGTACCCAACAAGGAAGTAATAAGTCTCAGACGTTCCTCCCCTCCTTGGGCAGTGTAGCTGCCGAGGCTCTGAGGGAAGGTATGTACTGAAAGGCCCACACTGACGCTCCCTTACAAAGGCAAGCAGAATCCCCTCCTTTATTGTGGAGGCAATAGTCCAGGTCCCAACGTCTTTGAATGCCTAGGCAACATGATCCCAGGGACTTTCTCACAAAAGCGAAAGTCTTAGAAACTCACTATATCGTAGACATGCTTACAGCCGGTGACTACCACCGGTGAAGCCCTATGTGCAAAGCCCTCATCGCCTTAAGATCAAAAGCTGTCAATAAAACCTGGGTCATTCCTTTCTTAGAGTCCCTGGCTTGGAGCTCTCGATTAGAAACTGGACATCTAGGTCAGCAAATCCGAAGTAAAGAACAACTATGGTTCCAAAGTTGAAAATCTCGAAAATGTGATACAGAGCCATCAAGCATGCCCTGTGGGACCTGCCATCACATTTTGAGGCCAGTGGTGTAGCTAACAGAGTGTTGAGTGGCATGCTGGGACCCTGTCTTGCAACTGCAGCACCCTGCCTTCTGAGAGTACCCAGCAATGACCACCGTGCAAACACTGTTTCTTCTAGAACGGCGTTGCACATCTGCTACTGCTTTTTCTTGGGGTATCACGAACTATTTATTTCTTCTGATCTAGAGGTATGGTTGTCATGGGTACAGCACACAGAACACTGTGGCACAAGACCCAGGAATGGCGGGGTGTAGGTAACTCAGTGCAGTCCAGACAGCAGGCAAAGGTAGAACTTCTGAACTTATGTCCAGCGAGTTTTTTCTTAGAGGAGTTTACAAACAAGTGCTTGAGCAGCTGGCCAGGAACCGTTTCCTCTAGGAAATCTCTGTGCCTGTTTGGGTCAGTGCCCAGTGAAAGTCACAAGGTAACACACACGGTGAAGCATCAGGTGACTTGCCTGGGATCTGTGTTCATGCCAGGTCAGCTCAGAAGGGTTAGACCTTGATTCTCAGGCTTTCTTAGTGTTCCCAGGAGACAGAGCAGGAGGGCATCCATGGTAGAAGCTTGGGAATCACACACTATGACTCAGATGGCTATTCTATGTTCAGAAATGTCGCCAGTGTTTCAGCTGGTCTTTTAAAACAGCAAACCTAGCTCAAGGTAACAGTTAACCATGACTTACTGCATCACTAAAAACCCTGCTTAGATTTTCCTTTACCTCACCCCCTCCCTAAACAGCTCTTGACAAGGGACAGACACATTAACACAGAACGCAGCAGATGGGCATGGGCGCATGGTGGGTGTCTCAGCCCCAGCAGACTAAACCAAAGGTCCTTTTGAGGCCAAGACAGCTAGAACCCCAAGAAGCCCCACTCCCCTAACCAGTCAGTTTGGAATTGCTGAGCACATGCCTCTGGAACAATAGTATAGATTAGCCGGGTGGTGGTGGCACACACCTTTAATCCCAGCACTCGGGAGGCAGAGCAGGTGGATCTTTGTGAGTTCAAGACCAGCCTGGTCTCCAAGAGCTAGTTCCAGCGCAGGCTCCAAAGCCACAGAGGAACCCTGACTCAAAAAACTAATATGTATTATATATCCTAAAGTCCTTTAGGTTTATTTCATAACTGCCAACCCCACTCCACAGTGCAGGTTTATGCCCAATATTATATCATTGAGTCATTGTTTTCATTTTCCTTTAATACCTTAATTTCACTTTCTTTTTTCTTTCTGCCTTATGTACTTATTGTTAAAATCTTCTCCCCCCAAATATATAGAACCTGAGCTTTTCCCCCCAAAGCAAAAAATCCATAGAAAAATACACTTAAAGGGGTTTCCTTTCTTCCCTAGTCCTGGCCTCTCCCTTTGTAGGTAATCACCACCATCTCTTCTCCTCTCGGTCCTGGGCTGGTTTTGAAAGGCAGTGCTGGCCTGGATGTCTATCATGTAGGGAGCAGCAAGAGGAAGACTTCAAGGCCACCATAGGCAACCCAGGCCCTGTCTCAAAGTAAAAAGCAAGAAGAAGGATGGGCATTGTAGCTTCAGTGTCCAGGGCTTGACTCACAGACAATAACACAAACGTAAACAAATAACCATTGCTCTTTCTCCATTTTCTAGTTACTCCTCTTTCTAAACACATAGAGAGTATGCAAGTTTCCTCCAGGGCAGGGTGGCTTTTCTTTCTTTCTGGACATTGAACATGGGCATCTTCCTTCCTGTTCCTACGAACACACTTCTGCCTAAAGGATACGAACAGAGAGTAGACACCTAGACATGTAGAGTGCAGCTTCAACACAGAACCACTAAGAATAGCTTCACAATTTTTGTTACATTGGATCCTGTGGCAATTTACCTACAACTATCAAAATGAGAGAAAATCCTGCTGCACTCTTATTACAACTTTGAAACCTAGAGAACCGAAAATGGATCCTTGTGCTAATGAGAGGTAAAATGCACTTCTTCGTGCAGCTTCTTATGAAGTGCCAGACAGAAGGTTTGAACATCAAGACTCCGAGTTGAAATTTGAGATCCAGGCAAAGAAGCTAAAAATTTTCAAGCCGGAAACTGGTAAGTGTAAAAGTTACCGTTAACTTCAAATGTAAAGCGTTAATCTCATCAAATCCTTCTCTCTGTTCATCTGTATGCACACGAACATAGAATTAATAGGAATTTTGTATCTGGGCCTAAAATACGAGTCATTGCAAAGCAATTAGAGAACCAAAGTGTTCCGGATTTGTCTGACATTTCTGGCCTTAAGGCCCGCCCTGCTCCTGGCAGATGTAAGGGTTCAGTGTTCATTCACCAAGTCAGCAGTTGCTCCCAGGTGTTTATTTTCTGCCATTATAGGAGACTGCGGATCCAAGACCCAGTGGGTGTTGTTCCATGACCCTTTTCATAGATTCCATCCATCAACCAAAGAGTCTGCTGAGACAGAAAAGTCCATCAGAGGCTCGGGAGAAGGGCTGCCTGAGTTGCCTATTGGAAGATGTGACAGCTGGTTTTGTGTTAACATTAGCTAGAGTTATCTGGAATGAGGGAGCCTCAACTGAGACAATGTGTCTATCAGTTCAGGCTGTAAGGCATTTCCTTAACTCATGACTGATGGGGAGGGCCATGTCTGTTGTGGGCGGCACCACCCCTGGGCACCCAGTGGTCCTGGGTTTTATAAGAAGGCATGGAAAGCAAACTATGGGAAGCAAGCCAGTTTGCAGCATCCTTCCAGGGCCTCTGCGCCAGCTCCTGCCTCCTGATCATGCTCTGTTTGAGTTCCTGTCCTGACTTCGTTCAGTAATGGACTGAAACGTGGAAGTGCAAGCCACATAAACCCTTTCCTCCCCAGCTTGCTTTTGGTCGTGGTGTTACATCACAGTAACAGTAACCGCAACTAAGTCACAAGGCCTCCATGGCTTCCTGTCTGTCAGCCAGATGGGTGAACCCTCAAGTAGCTAATAGAGGCCTAACAAGGACTGCAGACGTCATCATCCCGGTGGCTGTCATTTGCTAGGATGGCAAATGACACTTGGCAGCTGTCTTCCTTGCTGTGGAATTACCTATTTATTCCTAGGTTTCCCACAGAACTTCACATGAATGTTTGGTCTCTATCTCTGGCCTGCATTGATGGTCCAGCTCTGTTACAACGAGGTTCCAGTCCTCCCTGGTGTTGCCTTTGTCTAGTCCCAGGGAAGGATGTGGTCAGGACCATGGGAGTTTTATTTCTCAAGAGTGCTACTTCTCCTGGACCATTCCCATTGGAAAGATGTAATTCTTTCCACATCAGATAAACCTACCCTGGAGTCTGTGTGGACAGGAATGCTGACAAGGGTGCTTGCAAGGTCATTTACTTCATATCCACTGCCCTCAGCTTGAGTAGCAGCCATGCCGGCAGCACAGTGTCAGGCAATGCCAGGGCCAGCAGCCACACCGCAAAGTCAAGTTTCCAATGAGTTTGTTACCAAGCTCCCAAGACCAGCTGGTAAACACATCTTCCTTAAGCCAGCGGTGAGAGCAGACATTTCTTATCCTGGAGACAGGCGATACTATTTCCGAGCTGCAAAAGTACCCAGCGGGCTCATGACGTAATCCTAATGGCAGCAGTTCTCAGGGGCCAGGATGAGGGCAGTCAGGACATTTCAGCCACTTCATGTCTGACAAGGATCCATTCAACACTAGCTGCTATGACAGTAGGGCTTGCAGAGACCCCCTCAGCAGAACCCAGATGCTGTCATGTTTCCCCCGCATTCACATGCCAGTGGCTCAGGGAGAGGCACCTCCTGTAAATCAACACCCAACAAACATGAGCGAAAGGCATCACTTCCCCCACCCCCCAAAACTTTTATCTCTGAGCCAGGCTCACCATCTCCCTAAGCAGGCTAGAAGAACACTGGCCATCTCGTAGTCTTATTTTTATTTGTTGTTTATTAGGCCGGAGTCAAGAGTCAGGGTAAAATTTGTCAGGGTTGATGAATTTGTTTCAGAATTCACTTGCACTTGTATTAGTCAGGGCCACATCCACTAGGAAGAGTCTAGGGGGGTCTTCTTTGACCACAGAGGGGGAGTGGCTCAGAAACAAGCGGTCATCCATACCATGTTTACCCCACGCGTATTGGCAGGCACACACACATCCTTTTCATTCGGTGCCTACTGAGCGTGCGAGTCCCTCAACCAACTTCCTGTGCTGGAAAACACTGGTGGGTCTCAAATACTTAGTGATAAATGACGCCTGGGGAACGTGTGTTTTCATCAGCGGGTCTACGACTAGATCTCAGTATAAAGTACAAAGAACCTGAGGGAGTCAGAGGTTAATAAAAAGCATTAAATGCCTAGACATACAGAGCAACGGAACCTTAATGGACACGACAGGGGCTCAGCAGTCTTCAGCACGTCTCAGCATCCCGGTCATTCTGTGTTTACAAGATGACAAAATAGGACTGTGCTTGTACCAGTTTGAAATCTGGATGCTTTGCGAGTCTGCTTTTTTCTAACAAGTGGTGCAATTTCTCTCTTAATGTAGTTCACAGTGAAGTATCCAATAAGAGTATTAGACTGGAAGATCAAAAAGCACAGTCAAGCTCCCAAGTCCAGTTAAAGAAGCAAAAATCACTGGGAGGGGAAATATTCACTAGTAAGTACCATGACTGTAACTATCTTAGATTATTTTAAATGCGTTAGCGTTAGAACTTTTGTTTGATTCACAAATGTACATGTGGTTGCATAGCTTATAGAAAAGTCTACACTCTAAACATGAGATTTGAGCACTGCCAGCCTAACTCAAAAATCAAAAGCATCATCAGTGTCTTTGACTATTGTTTCTTATAACAAGACTGTGGTTCGTGAGTACCAAGAACAGCGATAGGCAAATCACTGTTTCATGAACAGTTAGTGTTTTCCGATGACCCCAGCACCTCCGTCTTGCCCCAAGGCAAATGCTCGACCACAGGCTCCGGCCAGCAGACGGATGGGTTCATTCGTATGACCCTGAAAGGGCAAATGCAAGTTCACAGGGGTCCAGGGAGGGGACCACCGGGATGGTCAGCAGAAGGGTCTGCGGTACCCTGTTGTCTGTGGCCTACTCAGAGTAGAGAGGTCTTCATGGGAAGCAGGGAGATGAGCACCATGTGTGCTCTCTGGCTAGACCACGGATGCAGAAATAGGTGTGCGGTTCCATCAGTTTTCCCTCTTACTTTGGCATGAGAGGTGGGAGGACCAACTGCACGCAGTCATCTTTTCTTTTCTTTTTTATTTTTTTATTGTTAAAAGAAAAATTTACATTTACTCCCCTTGTTCCTGGCCCTCCC
>JAQHUG010000113.1:1214040-1228702 GCA_028555095.1 Dicrostonyx torquatus
GGCGTAGCTGCTCAGTGGAGAAACAGCTTGTGGCCTTTATCTTTCTCGGCCATGATGGAAAATCGTGCCCGCCTTCTTCCTTGGGTAGTGAAGATGTTTTTGACGTGACAGTAGCCTGGGTGCAGGATGTGGAAGACCCTTTCCTGTGGGTAGTTCTCCCAGAGTGTGTGTGCACCTCGTAATAGTTGTGACAAGGGCGGTTTCCGGTGGCCTGAAGGCGATTTACCCGTAGCAGAGAATGTAAAGGGTCACTTTTGTTTGCCTCCGGACAGAACTAGAAAGAATTGCCTGATTGCCTCTCCTGCCCGTGGTGGGAACTGTGTGATGGCAGCACTTAGCTTACTGCCAAGCCCTGGTCATGCTCAGTTATGGAACGTGAAAGGTCTGGATAAAAGTTGAAATCTGTACGAAGGAACCCCTTGTACTAACTCCTTTCTTCATCGAGGAGGCAAAACACACAAGTCTCTGGATCTCCTGAGAAGACCGGAACAAATTACACTTCTCCGAAGCCCATCAAATATGGATATTGGTACTTTCTGGCAAACAGACAGACAGACAGACAGACACACACACACACACACACACACACACACACACACCATGGCTCACTATCTGGCCTTCACACTTAATGGAGAGGCCATCCATCTAGTAGATTGACACAAGGTTGTTTAATAGCACCCATTCACATATAAAACACAAAACCCGTGAGACACTCAGTAGAGAAAGGCCTGCAGTGTCCAGCAGATGGTCAAGTGCTGTTTCCATCTCTCCGCTCGTCCGTGTTTGCTGTCTGAGCAGCCACTTTTCCATGCCCCCAAAGTGATCACAACTAAAGATTTGAGTTGTCGTAGGCTGATTGAAATGACCCCAGAGTAAGTTTGGTTGAGCTTGATAACCAAGATGAAGCAACTAAACCCTCCCCCACCCCCCGCCAAAAAAAGAATCTTGGCCAGTTAAAATAAGAACCCTAACTAGAGGCCACCATCAGGATTTACTCACAGCCTGCATTGGAATAAGCGGAAGTAAAAGCTTTAAAAAAGCGACCAAACCCCACAAGGTTTCATTTTCCCTTGCAGAATGGCTGTAGCGGCGTTAAGTCCCCCCGCAGCGGAATGTGCCCCCTACGCGCATGCGTAGCTTCTGTTTCTATACAGTCCCAGAGTCCCGCTGGGAGGGGGAGAGGGAAGAAGTCCAGGAAAGAGAAACATCAAGTCAAAACAGAGAACGGGTTTTCTTTTCAGATATTTTTTTTTCCTTGACAAGTAATCCCGTGTATATTCCGTGAGGCCATTCCCTGGCCGGAATAAGATCCCGGCTGGGATAAGACGGAGAGAGCAAGCGAATGCAGCCGGGCATCCGTCACTCTGAGTCCCAAACGTGGATGCAGCATGGCCCAGTGTGGCTTCCCCCACCAGAATGGACTATACCTTTAAAGTGTGCGCCAGAATAAAATTTTATCCCTTAAGGTGCCTTCACCAGAGACCTCATCACAGCGACAGGAGGAGGAACCAAGACCCCAGCCTGTCCCCGGGTGTCCAGGCTGCACTCACTCCTGGTTACTCGTGTGGGCTCTGTTTCACCTCTGTAGCTTGTTTGCACTTTGTTCCTCACTCCTGATTGGTATAATTTTATTTTTTGAATGAAGTGTGCACGATCACCCAGGTGCCCCAAGAGGACTGTCCTTCCTTCCACAGACCTTCCACTCCCCGCCGCTCCCCGCCCCGTAACCAACTGCAGCATTCTCGGCTTGTCTTTCAGTCCAAAGGTTAGCCCACTAGACGCCATATTTGTAGGCCTCTCCCCTCTTATTTTTCCTCTTATTTATTCTTCTCTCATTCCTTACGTCCTGACCACAGCCTCCCCTCCCTCCGCTCTTCCTAGTCCCCTCCCAACCACCTCCCCTCACACCCAGATTCACTGTTCTTCCACCTCCCCCTCAGGAAAAAAAAAAAGCAGGCCTCCCAGGACTATCAACCAAGCAAGGCGTGTCAAGAAACAGTAAGACCAGGCACAAACCCTTCTATGGAGGCTGGAAAAGGCAGCGCAGTAGGAGGGAAAGGATCCCAAGTGCAAGCGAAGAGTCAGAGACAGCCCCCCTCCTCCCACTGTCAGGAGTCCCACAACGCCCTCAGGCTGAACAACCGTAACCTGTATACGCACGGGACCCAGCAAAACATGCAGGCTCCGGGACTGCCCTTCAGTCTCTGTGAAGCCCTACGAGCCCTGCTTGGTTGGTTCTGCCTTGCTCTCGAGGAATATCCTCTGCTCCTCTGGCTCCTGCAGCCCTTTCTCCTCATCTTCCACGGGATTCCCCAAGCTGTGCCTAATATTTGGCCGTGTATCTCTGCATCTGCTTCCGTCAGCTGCTGGAGAAAGCCCCTCTGTCACCTATAGGACTGGGCACCTATCTATGCTATGAGTGTAGCAAAATACCAGTAGGGATCACTTCATTGACTTTGTGTGTGTGTGTGTCTGTGTGTGTGTGTCTGTGTGTGTGTGTGTGTGTGTGTGTGTGTGTGTGTGTGAGTCATGTTTGGCTCTACTCTAGACCTCTGGGACATCCAGCTTCTGGTTCCTGGCTAGTGCTGGACATGGGCTTCCTCACGGTTTGAACCATATGAGTGTTAGTTGGCCACTCCCATAAACCCTGAGCCAGCATTCTGGTTTTGGTTTTTGTTGTTGCTGTTTTTTTTTGGGTTTTTTTGTTTGTTTGGTTGGTTTTGCTTTTACTTAATATTCTTTTAATAAATCTCCCCAAGTGCATTCTATAAATTATATAAACGCTTCTGTGCTGTTCCTTCACAGCTGTGGTCAGCACCCTGTACCCCCTCATATCCAGCGGTTTCTGTACCACACCAGTCACCGGTACATGTGTTGGTTTATTTAGCCCCTCTCCCATTTATGTGAATTTTGAACCTCTCACAGTTGCAAATCATGCTGTGGTGGTGAGCAGCCTTGGGGACATGCGTTTCCTTTGGCCTGTCTAGGAATGAACAGTAACGTAAGGCATGAGTGGTCAGTGAAACTAGGAGACAGACTGTGACACGGTTAGCGCCACAGAGCATTTATGAAGTAGTTTGGCATTCTCCATAACCAGTTGATACAACTCTCCTCATACTCATGCCAGAGATAACATGGCAATTTTGGACTTTACGAAAATCAGAGGAATTGCTATTGTACATTCGTTATCTCATTAGAAATTTGAACCCTGATGTTCCGTAGATTTTCCTTTCGGTTGAAGAGTCTGAATGTATCTCTTTACGCAGTTCATTTTGCAGTACCGGATGAGAACTCTGCTCATTTGCATCAAGAGCCCTCATCAGAATTCCAGGCCCAAGCAGAGAGAGGAGCGACGTCCAGCCGTGAGTAGCACAAGCGTAATGGGCTTGACGTCAAACCCAACAGGAGGCCTGTGTCTCCGCGTCCTGGGTTCCGCGGGAGAATGTTCCGTGGACAGTTTGTGCTCTGACAAACTGTGTGTCGCTTCTCTAGGAGGAGAGAGGGCAGTCACAATGAATAGAACAGGCAAAATGGGAAAAGAAAACAAACCATGATGCGTGGAGTCTGGGAGCTGTTTCGCTAGTGCTAAGACAGGCTGTCACGTACTCGCGGATCTTGGACTAGCTTTTCCACATCCCCGGGGGTGAGTGCTCAGGAACTCCCTGACACGTCTGTCTTCTCCTCAGCAATTCCTGTAGAATACCAGAAAAAGGACGTATCAGCGGACAATCTCGTTCCCGAGAAGAAACTCGTTATAACCAGAAGCCAGTCTCAGAACAAGAAATATTCCTCTCCTCGGGAGGAAAGTGCAGAGAGTACGTACACCCCTTTTACGTTGTTCCTAACTAAACTCGAAAACCCTTCCTGTTGGGTTTGTGAGTAGGCCCGTAGCCGTAGGTTCCTTTGGGCTAATCCGTGCACCCCACTTCTGAATCTTCTGATAATCTAGGTGTCTTTTGTAATTAACAGCTGATTTGCCTGTGCGCAGTATCCATTTTCTAGATTTCTACTTATTATTGTAGTGTTGGGTTCTGCTTTAGGCTTATAATGTTGTAGTCTTTATGTAAATACAGATTTGAAAGCCGTGACTTCAAGGTCAGAACATATAATCCTGCTGGGGGAAATTCATCACTCAGAAATTTTCTTCATTGCCCTTAATAACTGTCTTATCTGCTGTTACGTGGTGCAGGACACCTTCTTCTGGCTAGTTTCTCAATGACTTTTTGTTTCTGTTGCTTTAATTTTCTTCTGTTTTATGATCCCTATGTTTCTCTTATAGGAAACGTGGTACTGCAGGTGCTTTGGGGCTTAGTCTGATACTTATTTCTCAATAAGCTTTCAAGGGCAAATGTAATCAAGGTGTGAATATTTTTAGATCTGCTTTTTATGCGTATGAGTGTTTTGCTCGCACGTATGCACACTCCATGTGCATGACTGGTGCCCATGGGAGTCAGGAGTGGGTGTCAGATCCATATCACGGGAGTTACAGATAGTTGTGAGCCACCATGTGGATCCCGGGAACTGAACATACGTCCTCTAGAAGAGCGACTAGTGCTCTTAGCCACTGGGAACCATCCCTTCAATCCCAAATTATAGTTATTCTAAGCTGTAATAACTCCATTTTTCTTGGATTTTCCTATTTCACTGCCTGCTATGTTCCTTTCACTCTGCTGTACTTTCTGTGGTTATCTTTGATGTCATGTTGGGTGCAAAAATTTGAGCTTCAAAGTTCAGTAAGAACTTTGGATTCAGTAAAAAAAAGTAAATAATTTAAAATATATGAGTATGTTTGTAGTAATGAATAAAATAACCTATACTATTTGTGAACTAAAACTACTGAAATAAAAAAATAACAAAGGTGCTTTGCCACATGAGCAGTTAAGTATCCATTCACAGTATATTTATGTTTCTACTTGAAAATAATTGGCTTGCATTATTCAAAAGTGAAAAAAGATCTCAGAACAGCCTCAGCCTCATGCAAGGTCAGAGATCCTACACTCAGACCCCAGCCCAAACATGGGACCTTACCATGCTATACCTTGGACTAGCCCCATGTAGGGTCAGAGAATCATGCCTACAGCCTCATCCCAAAGCCAGGCCCTATAGCTAGCCATCTTGGTCCCTTATGAGGTCGAAACCTATGCCTAGAGTCCCAGAATCTCAACCCTCCTTATCATACCTTAGACTGTCCGTGTAAGGCCAGAAAAACATTGGCCAAAGCCTCTGCCTGACCTCAGTGTCCCTGACCACGATGCCGCACCTTGGACCAACACAACGTGATGGTCCACAGAAACCCATGCCACAAAACCAATGGCAGAACAAGATTCAGACCCACAGCTAGATCAAGGCCCAGACACTGGTACAGAACAATTTTCAGAAAGAGAAAATAACCGAAGGAGAGGAACTCCCACCGGAGAGGAACTCGGAGCAGTTAAGACAACCTTCTTGGAGCTTGGAAAGGAATGTGAGGGACATGAGAGAGAGAGAGAGAGAGAGAGAGAGAGAGAGAGAGAGAGAGAGAGAGAATCTACCCGTAGACAGCACCTTGTATTGCAGCTGGTAACCTACTCTCAGTAGTCTGAGCACCAGTCTGATAGAGGGAGATAATACCTCAATCATATTGCAACCTACCCCATAAAGGGTATTGCAAACGCACTCACTAAAAGAATAGAAGTAACATAAAAGCCAAGGAAAACCAAGTTGACAATATGTTCAAAGAAATGAATGAGGATGTGACAAAGTAGGCACATGAAATAAGGAGGTGCATGCAAGATACAAAAATGGATTTAGAAATACTGAAGAAAAACCACTCTGAAGTGCTAGAGATTAAAATTTCAATAAATTAAATGAAAAGCTCAGTGGAAAGCCCCACTAATGTAATGTAATGGAAGAGAGAAGAACCTCAGGGATTGAAGACAAAATGTAAGGATAGAAACATTTAGTTGGGAATACTGATTCTTTTAATTTATGAAGGGAACATGCGCGATCTTCAGAAGACCATGAATAAACCAAGTCTACAAGTGATGGACATAGAAGTAGGTGGGGGAAACTACATACCAAAGGCCAAGAAGATATTTTCAATGTAATTGTAGAAGAAATGTCCCCAAATGTAGAGAAAGAGGAGCCTAACTGGATAGAGGAAGCATATGGAATACCAAATAGGCCGGACCAGAAAAGACACTCCAATGTACTGAAATCCCTGAATGAGAAACACCAGTCACAAGGCAAGCCCACTAAAGCAGACTCTCAATGGAAACCTTTGACACAAAAAGGGTTTGGAGTAATATACTTTCAAGTTCTAAGGGTCACAGCTGTGAACCCAGACTGATATACCGAGCAAAAGTGTCTCTCATGATTGAGAAAGAAATAAAAACTTTGCATGAAAACATAAGCTAAAGGAAGCTATAAACTCCAAACCAGCCCTACAGAGTATCCTAGAAGGAATCCTTTAGACTAAGGAGAATGATGCAAGACAGCCAAGAGCCTACTGGGGAAAAGTAAAAGTTGTCAAAAACAGTCATGATGAAGCATAGGATTAAGAAAGAACCAAACACTACAAAACCAACCCAACCAGAAGACATTACAATTCTATACACACACACACACACACACACACACACACACAACGGTGTTATACCAAGGTTCATAAAACACAGCATTGTTGTAATTAGGTGGAAAGGTGTGGGTTATGTTCTCGGCATCCAGCTCCCACCTGCTGGCCCGCTCAGCCACTGGTTGCTTGTTTATGCCCGAAATAACCACATGAGAACTGTATTCATTTAAACTCTGCCTAGCCCATCATCACCAGCCTCTTCTTGGCTAGCCCTCACCTCATAAACTAACCCATTATAAAAGTCTGTAAGTCACCACGTGGTGACTTACCAGAAAGGTCTAACCTGCATCCATCTGCGACGGGAGCCTCATGGTGACTGGCCCTGACCCAGTCTTCTTCCCAGCATCCTCTTCTCTTTTCCCCACCTATCTACGTCCTGCCCTATCAAATGGCCCAGGCAGCTTCTTTATTTAACCAATCAAAGCACAGAAATAAAGATGGACCCTCCTACACAGCATGAGATATAAAGATGTGGATTTCCCCCGAGAGCAAATACCCTGCTCTCGCCATGAAATTCATCTTCACATGAAGTAGCGACACTAGCTGACACCGTAGGTCAGATGCGCTTAACAGACATGGATAGAACATCCCATCCAACCTCTTTAGAATGCCCATTCTTCTCAGGCTCCTGTGGCCCTTTCTCTAAAATAGGCCATACATGGAGAGCAAACCTTAGAAACGTTAGGAAAGGAAAAAGAAATTTCCTGTATTCTTGCGATCCCAGTGGGATAAAACTATAAGTCGACAGCAAGTGTAGGTGCATTTTGTTGTTGTTTCTTTATCACTTATTTCTGATTTTTGGTATTTCTCCCCATCTGTTACTTTTGGAATTTGTTCGTTTTTGGTCTTCTAGAGGTTTAACATGTGTCATCAGCTTATTTATTTGAGATCTCTCTGATCTCTTTTTTATTTTTAATTTTATCATGGTGTGTGTGTGTGTGTGTGTGTGTGTGTGTATGTGTATGTTCCTGCACCATGTGCGTGCAGTACCTGGGGAGGCCAGAAGAGGGCATTGGACCTGGAGTTGCAGATGGTTGTGATCCACTCTGTGGGTGCTAGGAATCAAACCTGGATAGGAGTACCAGCCAGGGCTCCTCACTGTTGAGCCAGCCTTCTACCAGCACCACCCCTGATTATTTTAATGTAGGCACTGATTATTTAATGTAGACGTCCCCATTAGGACTACACACATTGTTTCTTTTGTGTTTAGCTATATTGTATTTTCATTTTCCTTCCACTTTAGGGCAAAAATTATCCCCTTCTTTCTTCCTTCACTGACCCATTCATTGTTCAACCACCAGTCACTTCGTCTCCAGAGTTGGCTTATTTTCTCTAGTTTCTCTTGCTGTCGGTTGCTGGCTTTCTCCCATTGTGTTCAGGCAGAATACAGGACATTACTTCAGTTTTGCTGTATTGGTTAGACTTGCTTCATGTCCTAATATGCAGCCCATTTTAGAGAATGTCCCTTGGAATGCTAAGAAGGATACATTCCATGCTCAAGTGGAATGTTCTGTAGACATCGGCCAGGTCCATCAGATCGATAATGCCCCTTAATTCCATCCAGAATATCTTTGTTCATTTTATTTTTGTCCACTTGGCCTAATGGTGAGTGTGGTATATTAGAAGTTACCCACTATTATTACATTCGGGTTTATCGGTGACTTTGATTCTAATGATATTTATCTTAGGAAATTGGATGAGTCTGTGTTTGGTGTGTATATATACACACGATTATAATTTCCCCTCGCTGGTTTGTTCTCTTGATCCCTATGAAGTGGCCCTCATTATCTCTTCTGACTAGATTTGGTTTGAAGCTGATTTTTTTTTAATCAGTTACTAAATAAGAACACCTGCTTGTTTCCTGGCTCGATTTGCTAGGAACTTTTTTTTCCCCATCCTTTCGCCCTAAATTAGTGTTATGTTTCTTGGAAATGACAAAAAGAACAATCTTCTTTTCTAATGAAATCCGCTAGATGCTCTTATCTTAGGGGAATTGAGAACACTGCTATTCAGAGTTACTATTAAAAGATGTGTGTTGAGCCTTAGCATTGTGTTGGTTTTATTAGTGCTTCGTGATTTTCTGGTCCCTTCTTGCTTGAAGAGTACCTTGCTGTTATTTATGTTTTCCCACTGTCACCTCTTAGATGTGCTTATCTCTGTCTTCAGTCTGATGGATTCCGTCCAATATCTTCTGTGGGGCTGGCTTGGCAGTAATATATTCCTTAGCCTGTTTCTATCATGGAATTATTTTCTGTTGCTTTCAGTTCTTGTAGTTCTGCTGGATGTATTAGTCTAGGTTGTCACCTGTAATCTCTCAGCATTTAAACTACATCATTTCAAGCCCGTCTAATGTGAGCATCAGTTATCCTGATGGGTATCCCTTCATAGGGGACTTTGCCCTTCTCTTTGGTAGATTTCAGCTTTATTTGTTCTGTGCATTCATATATGACATGAGGAATTTCTTTACCGGTTTTACTTGGTTTAGTGAACTGTGTGCCTCTTGTATTGTATACATAGATGGGCTTCTCTTTCCCTAGATTTTCTTCTATGACTTCATTAAAAAACATTTTTATGTCTGTTGTATAGAATTATTTTACCTCTTTGATGTACATAATTATCAATTTGGCCTCTTCATGGTATTCCAAAGTTCTCACCTGGTCTATTCAAACTTACTTTTTTATTATCTTCTTTATATTTTTATTATCTTGAGTTCCTCTACTTTGCCTTCCAACGATGATCTTTTGTCTTCCACACGAGCCATTGTGTTCATGAAGCTTTCCATTAAACTTATTTGATCTATTATGTCTTAATTTCCATGATTATTTTGGTTATTAGTTTGGGTTTTCTTTAGTGTTTCTACCTACTTAATTCTATTTCTGTGTCATGAATTGACTATTTTATTTTGCTGCTTCCATTCTCTTAGAAAATATTCATTTTTGGTTTGTTTAAACTTAGGTTTAACTATTCTTTTTTATTAGTCTTTCCTGGCGAATGTTACATAAGTGGTTTTCATCAGGGAGCACGGCAGTGGGACTGATAATTTTTGAAGGAGGGGTGTTGTCTTGGTTTTTCTATGTTATTTGTGGTTTTGCTCTGGGATCTGCCCATCCGGATTTAGATCACTGGTTAAGATTTGTGTGGTTATTTTTGCTCTTTTAATTCCCGGCCTCTCTTTTTCAGTTGTGGGATTTTCAGCGTTCAAGATTCACTAGGATCTGGTAGTTGGGCTGATGTGTTAGACCGGTGTTCTGGTACACTGTCTGCAGCAACGGTCACTACTCAATGATCAACTCACTCTAAATAGAGTAACAGTCCACGATGAAACAAGCATGTGCTGTTTTAGGCAGGAAAGACCCAGATAATTTTGTTCATACTGAATATGTTAATTGCTGTCAGTATGAGCAGAAAGGAAATGAAGATAAAAAGAAGAAAGTAATAGAGCACTCACAGTAGAGCTACTGATTAGTAATAGAGCACTCACAGTAGGGCTACTGATTAGTAATAGAGCAATCACAGTAGGGCTACTGATTAGTAATAGAGCAATCACAGTAGGGCTACTGATTAGTAATAGAGCAATCACAGTAGGGCTACTGGTTAGTAATAGAGCACTCACAGTAGGGCTACTGATTAGTAATAGAGCANGCACTCACAGTAGGGCTACTGATTAGCAATAGAGCACTCACAGTAGGGCTACTGATTAGTAATAGAGCACTCACAGTAGGGCTACTGATTAGTAACAGCACTCACAGTCGGGCTACTGGTTAGTAACAGAGCACTCGCAGTAGGGCTACTGATTAGTAACAGAGCACTCACAGTGGGGCTACTGGTTAGCAACAGAGCACTCACAGTAGGGCTACTGATTAGTAATAGAGATCTCACAGTAGGGCTACTGATTAGTAACAGAGCAATCGCAGTAGGGCTACTGATTAGTAATAGAGCACTCACAGTAGGGCTACTGATTAGTAATAGAGCACTCACAGTAGGGCTACTGGTTAGCAATAGAGCACTCGCAGTAGGGCTACTGATTAGTAATAGAGCAATCACAGTAGGGCTACTGATTAGTAATAGAGCAATCACAGTAGGGCTACTGATTAGTATTAAACTATTGAATGGGCTTTAGAGAAGGGAGCATAGGAGGAGTGGGAAGAGCAGACAAGAGGGAAATGAGAGGAGGTGTGGAAGTTTTTCCTAAGAGTAGACAAAGAAGCCACAGTAAAGACATGTACCCTGGTCACAAACTCGGTCAGCCTGGGGCTTTGAGAGAAGTCACAGTGAAAGGAAAAGATATGTGAAAAGAATAAATGTCGTTGTTAAAGTTAACTGAAGACCACGGCTCTTAGTCTTACGGATTTCTCGTCAGGCATAGCGGTTGTATGTTTCTACAAGACCATATAATTGCAGTGTTTTCTTCGCTTTTACTCTCACTGGTTTTATTTACGCTCTGCTAGTAAGAAGTGAGTGTTAAATCCCCTCCGCCCGTGGTTACAGATCATTCTGCACCTCCTGGTAGGTGTGTCAGATTTGTTCGCACACCTGGAAACAAGACAGTCCATGTATCTTCACTAATTACATGTAAACTAAAAGGCTTTTCTCCTGTGATGAGAGTCTAGACTACACTACAGTAGGCTTACTGTGAGCATTCAGTTTGGTGCTGATACTGATATTTATGCTTTTGCTGGTGTTGGTTCTTTTGCTTTATTTTTTATTTTATTGTTTTAATACTTAGTGTCTCAAAAGCTGGGTGTACCCTTCCACACCCATGTTACCTCTTTTTTTATGTCATAATTTCTTACATATTCCTTCATAAACAGTTCCTACAGAGGTTCCCAGATTATCATAAACCACAGGAAAAGCCCAGCACTGTCCTTGTCATTTAGTTACGTCTAACATCTTGGAACTTGCTGGGCGCTATACACAGTTGTAGGGACACAAATACCAAGAGGATTGGTTGCTGGGCCCTACGCTTAGAGCATGGCTGACTGTGCGCCCTCAAACTGTCTTACAGTGTCTGTAGTGTGTCCTAGTCCAACCAGCTACGCTTGCCCGTTCCTGTGTGGCCCATCTTTGCCAGCGTTTAGTGTTTGGGGCGCCTCAGGCTTCAGCCTTTGAGCAGGGCTGTGCTAAGGACTCACTGTAGACTTAATTTGCATCACCATGGTGATAAATATGTCGAGCATCTGACTGTTGTCTTGTTTGCCACCAGTCTTGCCGAAGCATCTTTTCCACTCCTCAGCCCATGTCCGCATGCTGTGATGGGGCCTTGGGTCCATGCACTTTCTCCCTGCCCATGTCTCGAACAGTGTCTTTCACAGAACAGAAGTCTTTTATTTTAAGACAACGTAACATGGATTTTTTTTTTGTCAATGATTGTGGTACCTATATTTTCTCCTGTGTTAATTTCATAGAGAGTACAGATCTGAATTTTGTATTTATGTCCATGACCCATTTTGAGTTAGTTTTTTTATATATATATAATGTATCAGGTCTGTGACTGGATGTAGCCTTTTGCAGGTGGCTAGTTACTCCGTCACTATTGGTTCAAAAGATTCCTTTGATTCTTTGTCGAGGGTCATTGAATATGTTTGTGGGTTTGCTCATTTCACTATGGTCTAGTTGATTCACCATCTAGCCTTGCTGATTGCTATCACTGTAACTAAATATCTGAGCTCATCAGCTTATAAGGAGAAAAGGGTCGTTTTGTGGCAGTGCAAGTATAGCCTGTGATGAAGAAGTCCCATTGCTTGGGGTGGAGTGAAGCAGCATCGCCCTCTGTCCTAAAGGAATAACTCAGACTCCAGTTATTATATAATAACTGAAGAAGGGCTCGTTGTGGTTCCTCACAAGATGAGGAGGCTGCCGTCTGAGTAGCGTCTGAGATCTCTGTTG
The DNA here is from genome assembly GCA_028555095.1 of Dicrostonyx torquatus. Taxonomy (NCBI): domain Eukaryota; kingdom Metazoa; phylum Chordata; class Mammalia; order Rodentia; family Cricetidae; genus Dicrostonyx; species Dicrostonyx torquatus. The sequence goes on from JAQHUG010000113.1 coordinate 1,226,540, forward strand.
TTAAACAAATGTCTTGCTTTTTGGAATGGCCCCTCCTCACAGTCATCACGCTACACTATCCGAACATCTCCTTGAAGAGGCAACTTGTCCTCTACACAGAATCCAGTAGAGAAGAGAGAGCACACTGGACACACCCGTGTAGCCGTGGATCCCGGCAACCTGCATACAGCATGACTGTTTCAAGCTTTTGTTATCCAGAGAATCAGCCGCCATCTAATGGGACTGTGTTTTTATGAAGAAGCCTTTCGCTTCAGAACATTGTTGGCGCTCAGGAGCACAGCACTTGGTTGTCCAGTGCCAAACCGTCAGTCCTGAAAACATACATATAAGTAATATTATATGGACCTAATAGGTTATGACAAATTATATATAACATATAATTATATACAAATACATGTATGCATACAATAACAATTAATTTAAAAATGCCAAGAATTTAAAGGAAAGCAAGAAGGTCTCTGGATGGAGGAAAAGTATGACAGAAACTTTGTGATTAAATTACAATCTCAAAAATAAACAATGTACAAAGAAAATCAGGATATGGAGGAGGATGTCAATATGGCAAGACCTGAGGAGGGTGCTCTCCAAGGTCTTCTTGGCTGCTCTGTGGTCTGCCGGGATTATCCATTTGACCACAGTCTCATGAGCTTCTGGAGGCCGCTTGAAGATAAGGTCATAATTATTTTTTTTTGTCACCTAGCTGGACTCAAACCTCCATGTCTTCCATTCTATTTTTGCTTGAATGTGGCAAGCTTTGTCACTCAGTTTTCCTTTTGGCCACACCAGACTCTATCACCTTGGTCTGTCTGATCTCCTCTGAGTCTTTCTGTTCTGAATGATCGTCACGAATGTTGAAGTCTCTACACAGTAACCCCAAATAACATCGTAAACACTTTGTAAGCCGATTGGATAATGGGTCTCTTCATGTCACCTTCTTAATTTCATAAGAAGTTTTATCCAGTTCCCGTATGTCACCTCATATCAACCAGTGCCTCTCTGGAGGGGCCATGGATCCTCGCTGTGAGTAAAGGCAGCGTGGTATTGCACCCATCTGCTAAGGAGCAGCACCCTTGTGCTAGCCCTGGCAGCAGTCTGAAAACCTAGGAACCACGTGCAAGATGGACCCCCAAGCTCCACGAGGCCGTTATTTACGGTTCTGAATGTACACTGTCCATATTTCCCCAACCTTTCAGACTGGTCCTGAGTGTGAAACAGATAGTTCTTGGGTCTACATGACCTCTTCTTTCAGAGTCACCTTCCAGGGATTTTTCTGGTATGTTTACTGGCATCATACACGTGAGCTTCTGAGAGCCCCACCTGAGTGATTGCAGACTGCCCAGATTACCAGTCCTTCCTCAACTACATGGATACCCGGGTGTTGACTCCCAGGAACAATGTGCATAGCCACCCTGAACCCCTGGAGGGTCTCTGCTTGCCGAATACTTGTTCAGATTTGGCGAATTTTGTCATCCTGAAGTATAAGTCGGATTTTCTGACCATTTGATATCCCCCGTGGCCAGGCATCTCCTTGAGAGAATACGCCACCGTCTGATCTCAGCAGGTTTTCTGAAGGATGCCCACCACTTGGCCTGTGGGCACGGGCTCAGTAGGGGACTCACAGTGCCTCCTGAAGGCCTCATCCTCCCTGACAGCCTTGAACAGAGCAGCAATTCTTCCTTTCCATTCGTCTGCGAGAGCACCTTCCACGCGTTTCTGAGTGGAGCGGATCCCGCAACTTCATGCTGCAGGTGACCAAACCGACATCTGCTGTTGGCTGCTTGGAGTCGGACCATCACTTCTGCTTTGCTTGGTATAGGTATTCAGAATTCATGGGATAGAGTGCTTAGAGATGGCGCCCACCACTGCTCTTCCAGGGTGCTCTGCACACTCAACATTCTCCTTCCTGTGGCTCCTTTGGAAAGACAGCTCCAAAATAGTCTTTCAATCTGCCAGACATGTCCTGCTGATTCTAGGAAGAAAGAAAAACTCCTGTACGTTGGTACTGCTGCTGAAATACTCCCACCACACACACACCTTATCCCCCCCCCCACACTTTGTCCTCCCCAAACACCTGTCCCCCAAACCTGTTCCCCCACCTGTCCCCACACACCTGTCCCCCCAAACGTTGTCCCCCCACACCTTATCCCACATACACACCTTGTC
>JAQHUG010000113.1:1237311-1249383 GCA_028555095.1 Dicrostonyx torquatus
CCTTCTGTCTGCTTTTGCTGCTGGTATTTTTTTGTGAATGAGTGTTAAATTTTGGCTAAGAGCTCTCTGCATCTATGGAGATGATCATGTGATTATTTTCTTAGCCTATTACTAACAATAGATAACCAACTTTCAGATATCATGCTTTCGTGTTAGGCTGAGTTAAGTCCCAATGGCTTCCAATTCTGCGTATATGTTTTTCAGTCTGCATATTCATATTTCTTTGAGGGTCTTGCTTTAATGCTATTGCTGTGTAATTTTCTCTTCTTGTATTAGGGTAGAGCTGGCCTCAGAGAAGTAGAAATGAGTCCATCTTATTCTTTTCTAGAAAAGGGGGTAGCAATTTGGTATGTGGCTTGTCTTAAATGTTTATTCAGATCAACCAGAAACTCTCTTTGAGTCTGCTGTTTTCTATTATGAATAGTTATTAATTACATATTCAGTTTATTTAATGGACTCGTTTTAACTATATTTTTCTTATGTGAAACTTGATAGTATCTGTCTCTTTTTAAAACAATGTATTCTTTTTAAAAAATGTTTGAGTGTTCTATCTGCATGTACAATGTTAGCCAGCAGAGGGCATCAGACCCCCCCACTATACATGGTTGTGAGCCACCTCTGCAAGAGCAGTCAGTGCTCTTAACCGCTGAGCCATCTCTCCAGCCACTGGCCCATTTCATTTAGAGTACCAGTTTTAAGCATAGAGTTACTTACAGTTTATTGTCATTTGGGTCCACAGGATTTTTTTTATCTGATTTTAACAGTTTATACTTTCTTGGTACTTAGCTTGCTTAAAGAGTTGGTGATTTTGTTTATCTCCTCAAAGAGCTAGCATTTGTTCTCTTGATTTCCTTTCTGTTAATTTTATTTTCAGTCTGACAGATTCCTACATTAGCTACTTTGTTCTTTCTCTTTAGATGTCATTTGGTCGCCTTTGTTAGTTTCCTACAGTAGAGACGAGTTACTGGTTTGTGACCCTTCTTTTTAAATATTTGCATTTGGTGCTATCAATTTTCTCACAAACACTGCTTTTGCTGCAACAGAACTGACTCATGACTTACAAAGAAAGAAGTGGAACCACTAACGTAAAAGTGTAACGTTGGAGGCGTGGCCAGTTGTGTGGAAAGCTGCGTGACCGGAGGTGATCATACAGAACGGCTTGTTTCTAACGTGGGCGAAGTACCCTCGTATCAGAGGAAGATGCTATCCAGGTCTCTAACTGCAGGAAGTCAGTGCCCGACTTTGAGAATTCAGAGGACAGTCTGATTTTGTTATGAATGAGTGCAGATTGATGACTCCACGTTGAAACCTGCGTTCATCATCTCAATAACCCGAGGACAGCTCAGGATTGGACTGAATCTACTCTGCCTGTGGTCTTTAAGTGCAGCAACATTGCCTGGATGACAGCTCATGTCTTCGTAACAGTTCGCTGAAGAAGCCCTTTGGGAGACCTAGTGCCCACAAGCAAAGACTCCTTTCAAAGACGCTCTTGTTGGGATCTGTGATGAAGCCACAAGCAAAGACTGCTTTCCCTTGTCAGGATCTGTGATGAAAATGAGTGGTTAAAGGAACGCACACGCATGCTGGATAACACAAAAGGCTCAGCAGTCAAGCCTTAAGAAATGCACTTTGAAGGCTCCTGCTGTCCCTCCTAACGAATCCGCACAAAGGAAACGGGAACCGCTGGGAAGAGCTCGCCAGTCATCAAGGATATTCATGATTCCCAGGAAGAGTTTCAACCGTTGACATTGACAAGAATATAGAAGAAGCTGCTTCGGAGCTTGGTGGCTTTGAGGTGTTCGGGACTTGGGTAGAGGAAGAACCTGTGAGTGTGGGAAGAGGAAGAGAAGAAGAGGCAGAAGGGGAGCCTGCGGACACACACATCTTCATGGCCACACCCTCATGGTTCAGTTTAAATGAGTGAGGAGCCACTTCATAGAAATGTGCAAAGAACGTAATTTAGCTCATGGTAGAATTCCTTGAAAAATTAGTCAGCCCTTCCAGATGCCACCAGCTACATTTTTGGGATATTGTAAACTTTGGGCTATCACGCCAACAGCACCTTCACCATGCGTAAAGTCGCGTCATCCCTCCACGTTCTCACTTATCTTCAACTCCATCTTGATACCCAGTGAGGTAAACCCAAACCTTTATTCTCATGATACCTTGGTAATTTTATCGTTGTAAATGGCTAGTTTTCTGTCTATTATGACTTTCGAGAAAGAGCGTACAATAAGGTGACCCAGGGAATGCCTCGGGCCTCAGTTAAAAAATCGCCTCATTTCCCCCAGTCATTAAAGTTGATCCCCTATAGCCAGCATGGAAACCACTGTCTCTGCCTACTGCTTTAACGGCACAACAACCCCAGAGGCAAAAGGACATTTTACCTTGTAGAGTATTGGAAACATGACTGTTGCTTTTGATGAGAGCTTGTCTCAACCACAGTCATTTGGGGCATTGAGAGAGTCATACCTTTTGTGGGGCATCTAGAACTGGATATTGACATCCGGTCTCAGGCACATACCACGTCCTGCATCGTAGTCTCCCAGAACATCCTCCGCGAGATGCCACAGCAACTAAGGCATTGGCCCTGCTTTTCGTAACACGCCAAAATTGTGACTTGCGGGTGGTGGAGCTTGTACTAGTTGCTGTGAATTTTATGGGCGTGCACTCTTTACAGTGTTCCGTTTTTCTTCTCACTCTCATTCCCAAGGCACTGTTCACCTGGCTGATGGCACTATAGTTTTTGTCCATGACTGAAAGTTGGAACCCTAGACCTTCTCCAGGCCGCACAGCATGTGCTGCCCCAAGTTTTACCTACAAGGATTTCTCTTTATTGATGTGTTTCATGGCCTCCAGTTAAAGGCACTGAGAAATATTGCCAAATAAAGGGTTAATGCACAAAATATACTTCAATATTAAGCAATCCGAGAAACAAATGGGCAAAAGACAGAAACGGGTTGAGAAAAGCAGACTTGTCTGATGTAGTGAAAAACGTATAATGATAAAGAAAAGAAAGTATTTCAAAACTACACTCAGTAAGGTTCAGATTCTGTGCCCATTCAGACTACAGAGTTTCAATATTTAGGTTCTCCATTAAGAACAAGAACTATTGAACCTACCTTAGTCTCACCCCGTTGACCTAAAGCTCCCATATTTGTTCCCCTCTCCCTTGGTATTTTTTTTTTAATTTCATGAGAAAGATTCCATCTCATGACTTCCTCGACCATGTTAATATTTCTATAATTTGTAAAAAGCTTAGATGATGGTTATTTAGCTACACGATGTAATATTGGAAATCGCCACCTTAATAAAATGAAGAAAGAAATATGCCATTGTGCTTCATCATGATTTTGGTGTATGACCCTCTTCAATGAATTTCACACGTCTGCTTTGTAGGTCAGAACATCGAGCTAAGGTCTGATGAAAATTGCATGTCAGTACACCCAACATCAAAAGATCATCCTCAATTTAAGAAACTGAAAACTGCCCACATAGAAAACACCTGGTATGTATCATGACAGCAAAGTAACCTTGAGTCCTATAACCGTGCATATGAAAAGAACAGATGTGAAATCTGGTCAGAGACTGGGCAGATGGCTCAGTGGATAAAGGTCTTGTCACTCAAGCATAAAGACCAAAGTCTATATCCCTGGAATTCACAAGAGCTAGCCTGGAACAGAAGTCCATCTTTAATCCTAGTGCTGAGGAGACAGAGACAGAAACCCTAGGGCAATGTAGTTGGCTAGACCAGCCACTTTGGCAAGTTTGGGGTTCAGTGAAAGGCCCTGCCTCAGTACATCAAATGGAGAGTGGTCAAGTCAGACATTTGACATCAACCTCTGGCCTCCACATTTGGGCACATGCATGTGTGCACACACCTGTTTCCACACACAGGCAAACATGCCTCTCCCACATACATATGCAAAGTCAACACACAAAAATCAATGCCTTTTCTAAGTACCAATAATAAAGTTGATGAAAAAGAAGTAAGGAAAAAAATTCATTCACAGTAGATTAAAATAATACCTAAGGGAACAGCAGTGGACATAAAGTATAATGAAATATACTGTGATAAAACCTATTAGTTTGTATGCTAATGTAAAAAAACTATCAAAGAATAACCCCAACCAAGGAGATAAAAGACTGCTGGTGGAAATATAAACTAGTGTCAGCACTATGGAAATCAGTATGGAGGTTCTATAAAAACCTAGAAAAATACAAACGGAACCACCATATGATCAAGCTATACCACCACCCCAGGCTACACACCCAAATCTATATCATCCATAGTACAGAGGCACTTGGTCATCCATGTAGACTGTAGTATTGTTCACAATGGCCAGCGCATAGAATCAGCCTGATGTCCATCAACACATTAATGAATGTAGAAACTATGATGTATGCAATGGAATTTTATTTAACCATTAAAGAGAAATCCTGCAAAATGTCATTTGTAGTAAAATTGGTAAAAGTGGTCATCATGTCCATGAAACAAACCAGATTCAGAGAGACAAATACACATAATTTTTCTCATATGCAGAATCTATATCTTCCAAAAGGGGGGGTAAAAGAAGGCAACAGGGGGGACAAAGATAAAAGGCTGCCTGCTTCTCCTATAAAGAATCTATAGCAACACACACACACACACACACACTAGTTTCTGTACTTAAATAAAACCCTGATCTGTACATCACAAGGTAATGGTTTCATTGTGGTATACATAATTATAATTTATTCTTATTCATCCTGGTTCTCCTACATATTTTTAAAGCTACTGTGAATGTTTTCTCTTTTTTTTTCCTGACTTCTGTCTCAGAAACTTCATTGTTGGTATTTGGGAAAGCTATGTATTTTGTGTATCGATTTGGTTTCCTAATACTGAGACTTTCCTGGTACTCTTCAGTGTCCTTTTAAGTAAAGGATCATGCTATTCACCAACAGGGATAATTTAGCTTCTTCCTTTCTTATTTGTGTCCGTTTTGTTTCTTGCTCTTGCTTTATGCTCTATCTAAAATTTCAGGCCAGGCACGTTATTGGGTAAATGCAGAGAGGGAGGACAACCCTTACCTTGTTCCTCATTCTAGAGCCCATGCTTTCAATATCCCTCTGTTTATTATGATGCTGTCTACAGATGTCTATCACGAAGGGAAGTTGCACTTTGCCAAAGACCTTTCCTGCATCTCCTGAGATGATTATGCAATTACTGCCCTTCTGTCTGCTTGTGTGCTTTATTATAACTTAAAAATTCTTTTTTATTGTTTTTATTTATATTTTATCTTTAAAAACTATCTTTTTTATTTTACATACCAATTCCAGTTCCCACTCCTCCTGCTCCCTCCATTTTCGCTCCTCCCCGCTCCCCATCCACTCCTCCCAGAGGGTAAGGCACTTCGCTTTGAGGCTGAACGAAGGCCCTCCACCCTACCTATATCTAGGCTGAGCAAGGTATCCCTCCAATGAGAATGGGTTCCAAAAAGCCAGTACAAGCAATAGGGATAAAACCTGGTGTCAGTGCCAGTGGGCCCACAGTCTGACCCAGCCATACAACTGTCATCCACATTCAGAGGGACTAGTTGGTCCAGTGCTGGTCCTCCTGTTGTCAGGCCAGAGTTGGTGAGTTCCCATTAGCTCAGGTAAACTGTTTCAGTGGGTTGTCTCCATCACGGTCTTGACCCCTCTGCTCACATTATAGGTCTTCCCTGTCTTCTACTGGACTTTGGGATCCCACTCGATGTTCCACTATGAATTTCTGCCTATGCTTCCATCCGTTGCTGGAAGAAGGTTTTATGGTGACATGTAAGATAGTCATCCATCTGACTACAGGGAGAGGCCACCCTCTCCACTATTGCTTAGGGACTTAGCTGGGGTCATCCTTGTGGATTCCTGGAAATTTCTCTGGTGCCAGGTTTCTTTCTAGCCCCATAATGGCTCCCTCAGTCAAGATATCTCTTTCCTTACTCTACGTCTCTGTCCTTCCCCGATGTCAACTATCCATGCCCTCAAGTTCTCCTCCCCACTTGCCTTCTGCCCTCCTGTCTCCTCACACCCCCAGGCTCCTAATCTTCTCAGGAAATCTTGTCTATTTCCCCTTTCCAGGGGATCTGTATATGTTTCTTTTTTTGTTTGTTTGTTTGGTTTTTTTTTTTTTTTTTGGTTTTTCGAGACAGGGTTTCTCTGTGGCTTTGGAGCCTGCGCTGGAACTAGCTCTTGTAGACCAGGCTGGTCTCCAACTCACAAAGATCCGCCTGCCTCTGCCTCCCGACTGCTGGGATTAAAGGCGTGCGCCACCACCGCCCAGCTCTGTATATGTTTCTTTTAGGGTTCTCCTTGTTTTTAGCTTCTCTGGGGTCATGGGCTATAGGCTTGTTTTCCTTGCTCTACAGCTAGTACCCACTTATGAGTGACTACGCACCATGCTCATCATTCTGGGGCTGAGTTACCTCACTCAGGATGGTTTTTTTTTTCTAGTTCCATCCATTTATCTGCAAATTTTAAGATATCATTCACTGTTTTTGTCTTAACCACTAAGTAGTACTCGATTGTGTACATGTGCCACATTTTCTTTACCCATTCTTCAGTTTAGGGGCATCGAGGTTGTTTCTAGGTACTGGCTATGATGACTAATGTTGCTATCAACACAGTTGAGCAAATGTCCTTGTGGTATGAGTGTGCATCCTTTGGATACATGCCTAATATATCCAAAGATGGTATTGCTGGGTCCTGAGGTAGACTGACTTCCAATTTTCTGATAAACCTCCATACTGATTTCCAAAGTGGCTGTACAAGTTTGCATTCCTACCAGCAATGGGGGAGTGTTTCCCTTACTCCACATCCTCTCCAGCATAAGCTATCATCGGTGTTTTTGATCTTAGCCATTCTGACAGGTGTAAGATGGTCTCTCACGTCATTTTGATTTGCATTTCCCTGATGGTTAAGGATGTTGAACATTTCCTTAAGTATCTTTTTGCCATTTGAGAATCTAATGTTAAGAATTCTCTGCTTAGAACTGTACCCCATTTTTAAATTGGATGATTTGGTATTTTGAAGTCTAATTTCTTGAGTTATTTGTACATTTTGGAGATCAGTCCTCTGTCTGATGTGGGTTTAGTGAAGATATTTTCCTATTCTATAGGCTGCTTTTTTTGTCTTACTGACTGTGTCCTTTGCTTTACAGAAGCTTCTCAGTTTCAGGAGGTCCCATTTATTCACTGTTGCTCTTATTGCCTGTGCTACTGGGGTTATACATAGGAAGTGGTCTCCTGTGCCCATGTATTGCAGGCTATTCACACTTTCTCTTCTATCAGGTTCAGTGTAGTCTGATTTATTTTGAAGACTTTAATACATGTGGACTTGAGTTTTGTGCATGGGAATAGATATGGATCTCTTTGCAAACATCCAGTTATGTATGCCAGCATCATTTATTGAAGATATTTTCTTTTTTCCATTGTATAATTTTAGCTTCATTGTCAAAAATCATGTGTTCATAGGTGTGTCGATTAATATCCAGGTCTACATTTTGATTCCGTTGATGAACCTATCTATTCTTATGCCAGTACCAACCTGTTTTCATTACTGTAGCTCAATAATAGACTTTGATGTCAGGGATGATGCTGCCTTCATAAGTTCCTTTAATGTACAGGATTATTTTGAATATCGTGGGGTTATTTTTCATATGAAATTGAGTATTGTTCTTTCAAGGTCTGTGAAGAAATGTGTTGGGATTTTGATGGGGACTGCATTGAATATAAATTATATAAATTACTTTTGGTAGGATTGTCATTTTTAATATGTTTATCCTACATATCCAAGAGCATGGGAGATCTTTCCATTTTCTGGTATCTTCTGTTACCCCAAGATATGTTATTTTATTTGTGGCTATTGTGAAGGGTGATGTTTCTCTGATTTCTTTCTCAGATTCTTTATCATTTGTATATAGGAGGGCTACTGATTTTTTTTCATTTGCTCTTGTATACTGACACATTATTGAAGGTATTTATCAGCTGTAGGAGTTCCCCGGTAGAGTTTTTGGGGTCACTTATGTATACTATCATATCATCTGCAAATAGTGAAGGCATGACTTCTTCCGTTCCAATGTGTATCCCCTTGATCTCCTTCTGTTGTCTTATCGCTCTAGCTAGAACTTCAAGAACTACGTTGACTAGATAAGGAGGGAGTGGACAGCCTTGACTTGTTTCTGGTTTTAGTGGAATCGCTTTGGGTTTCTCCCATTCACTTTGATGGTGGCTGCTGGCTTGCTGTGTATTTACCTTTATTATGTTTAGGTATGTTCCTTGTATCACTGATTGCTGCATGATGTTTACCATTAAGGAATGTTGGATTTTGTTGAATGCTTCTTCAGCATCTAAAGAGATGATCACATGTTTATTTCTTTCAGTTTATTTTTGTGGTGGATTGCATTGACAGATTTTCATACGTTGAACCATCCCTGCATCTCTGGGATGAAGCCGACTTGATCATGGTGAATGATTTTTTTTTAGGTGTTCTTGGATTCAGCTTGCCAGTAATTTATTGAATATTTTTGCATCAATGTCTATGAGAGAGATTGGTCTTGAATTCTCTTTCCTGGCTGAGTCTTTCTGTGGTTCTGTAACAGGGTAACTGTAACTTCATTAAAAGAAAAAAGATTGGTAATCTATAGATGACAAAGAAAGACGCCTACCAAGAATGAGATCTCAGAGCTGGGTATATGTACTGGGTTTTGATTAAACATCTGGGGGATGACTGTATGGAAATTCTTTTTAATTTTATTTTTAAAAACTACCTTTAAATATCAGTGATACTGAAAATGTGCCATGCCTTGTACCTGTGAACATTATCTTAAATCTATTTTTTGTCATGAAAGAAAACCTTTGTGAGAGGCTTGGGAAGATAACTTAACCAGTAAAGGGCCTTACACAAAAATATTAGGACCCAGTTTAGTCCCCAAAATTCATATAAAAAAAGTGTAATAGTATATTCTTATAATACCATAATACCAGTGCTAGAGAAACATAGGCAAGAAGACCCTTGAAGTTCTTGTACCCAAATCTAGTGGGATCAGAGAGCTCCTGTTTCAGTGCAAAAAATAAGTTGAACAGTAATTGAGGAAGACACCCAGCACTGACCTCTGCTCTACACACATGCAGGCATGCACCCATCCCTATATGTACAGGCACACACACTTATACACACACACACACACACACATACACACACGTAAAGCCTATCTTTACTGGCAAACTATGTAGTCATATAAGTAATATTAGCATTAATACCATCCTACTTTGTACTTCAATGTATTTCCTCCTCATGGTGCTCACCTTCCCAGAAATAGGTAATTGTAGGAAAATTATTATTTCAATTCTTGCGTCTTCACAACTTGAAGAAGAATCACCTATCGAAATCAAGGTGTGAGCCATTGGGTTAAAATAGAAATGATACTAATTTATGGGAATAAATGTCTAGGAGTAAACTTACAATCCTAACTGTTCGGTTTTAGCAAGAACAATTCCAGATGGGTCAAATTAACTGCCGACATTCAATGAGATGACAAAATATACCTAACTTTCAGACATTTGAGTAATTTTAGGACTAGGCTATAATTCATAAGCGTCAGTGTTCTTATGTTTAATTCTCTAAGATATTGTGTGTTTTCTTTTCGTTTGGGGTAGATGAAAATGTGGGCAGAATTCTTACAAATGAAGACCTAGAATTACAAAGAATGGATGAAATAAGACAGAAAGGTTTGTGGCACATTTTAAATGCATTTCAAACTAGAGTCATGACGTGTTTAATGATTTAAAGACTGTTTTAAATGTGAGTCAACTTCATTTGTGGCTTTATAGTTCAATCTTTCTCAGAGTGAATACTTTAGAGCATAACTGACCGAGATTTAAGTTGACAGCGCTGCTGAGTGTTAAAGCACCAATGGCCCTTTGCGCCATGCAGTTCTAGATGTCCCCAAACTACAGGGCACTTAAAAGTTTTATTTGGAGCTTGAGAAAATGCTCAGTGGAAAGCTCATACCCTAAAGCACAAGGACCATAGAGCCCATGTATATCCAGATGGCATAGCATCTGTACTTCCAGGGAGATTTTGGAGAATGCCCAGGAGTTTGCAAGCCCTGTGTCAGATGCACACAGGGATGAACAAGAGAGCCCCTGCCCTGCCTCAGACAAAGTGGAAGGTGAGTGTAATAAGAGGTGAGGGCTGTGTTCCCAGCACCTGAGAGGAGCGCTGGCCTTTTGTTCCTTCCCTCCTGGCTTCTGGCCGCTGAGCTAGCTTACATTTAAAATAACCATATGGAAATTGTATTAATTGAATTACTGCCTAGCCCATTAGTTTTAACCTCTTATACATATTAGTTTAACCCATATCTAGTAATCTGTGTATCACCACGTGGTTGTGGCTTACCGGGAAGATTCTAATCAAAGTCCATCTTAGGCTGGAGACTCATGGCATCTGCCCCAGTGCCTTCTCTCTCCCAGCCTTCCGTTCTGTCTACTCCGCCCACCTAAGGGCTCCCCTATCAAAAGGCCAAGGTAGTTTCTTTATTCCACCAATGAAAGCAACAGAAAGACAGAAGGACCCTCGTACACCAGGTGAGGACAACATGCAGGGCTGCCCTCTGACCTTCAAACACACCGTGGCATGTGTGCACATGCTTTCCTACACATGAACACAAACAACATATATGACGTTATTATAAACACTCCCGCTTGAGTCAAAGGCTCTTCTTTTTTCTTCTTTGTAGTAATATTTCATGAACTATCATTTTAAGATATACTTTTCTAAGAATTGTGTAGCTATCTCACATATATTTCCATTTTTAAAGTGTATTCATCATATATATTCAACTATGTTGAATAAATAAGGAGGGAGTGGACAGCCTTGACTTGTTTCTGATTTTAGTGCAATCGCTTTGAGTTTCTCTCCCTTCAATTTGATGTTGGCTGTCAAGTTGCTGTAAACTTACAATCCTAACTGTTCAGTTTTAGCAAGAACGATTCCAGATCTGTCAAACTAACGGCCAACATTCAATGAGATAACATTCTTCTTCTTGATGAGTAAAAAAAAAAAAAATGTACCTAACTTTCAGACCTTTGAGTAATTTTAGGACTAGGCTATAGTTCATAAGCCTCAATGTTTTTATGTTTAATACTTTAAAATGTTGTGTGTTTTCTTTTATATTGGGTAGATGAAAATGTGGGCAGATTTTTCACAAATGAAGACCTAGAATTACGAAGCACAGATCAAAAACGACGGAAAGGTGTGTAGCATATTTTAAATACATTTCAAATAAGAGTCATGAAGTGTTTAATGATTTAAAACCCGTTTAAATGTGAATCAACTTTATTTATGGCTTTATAGTTAAATCTTTCTCAGAGTGAAGAAGAATGGCTTATGGAAATCAAGGTGTCAGCTATCGGGTTAAAATAGAAATGATACTATCTTGTTGAAAGGAGCGGGGTCCTTTGTTTGTCCCGGCCGCCTGGCTAGCTTACACCCAAAATAATCACACAGAAACTGTATTCACTTAAACTTAAATAATGGGCCTGGCCCATTATCTCTGGCCTCTCATTGGCTAACTCTCACATCTTGATTTAACTGATTTCTAATAATCTGTTTTCGCCATGAGGTCATGGCTTACTGGGAAAGATTTAGCATGTCTGACCTGTCGGCTCCATGGTGGCTCTTCGTGACCCTGCTTTCTTCCTCCCAGAATTCAGTTCTGTCTTCTCTGCCTACCTAAATTCTGCCCTATCAGGCCAAGCAGTTTCTTTATTGATTAGCCAATGAAAGAAAACATGAACAGAAGAACCTCCTACACCAATTCCTTTTTTCTGTTTAAATAAAAAGGAAGGCTTTAATATAGTAAAATTACATATAACAGATATCAAGCAAGTATTACAGTTAAAATATTTATATCAGCCGGGCGGTGGTGGCACACGCCTTTAATCCCAGCACTCAGGAGGCAGAGGCAGGCAGATCTCTGTGAGTTCGAGACCAGCCTGGTCTACAAGAGCTAGTTCCAGGACAGGCTCCAAAAGCTACAGAGAAACCCTGTCT
>JAQHUG010000113.1:1362159-1372727 GCA_028555095.1 Dicrostonyx torquatus
ATAGCTGTTCATTTTTCTTTGGGCCAAAAATCAAAACCACAGCCATGTGGGACTGACATTTAGATTTAAAAGTTCTATTATTTTAAAGAAAAGGCAGTTTAATTTTTAGATGGCTCAGGGGGTAAAGGCGCTTGCCACCAAACCTGACAACCTCAACTCAGTGCCTGGGATTTCACATGGTAGATGGAGAACGAACTCCCAAAATTGTCCTCACCTCCACAAGCCTGCCATGGCAGGTGGGTACACACCCACACCCACACACAAATAAATGAATAAATAAATGTAAGCTTTAAGTACTGTTTTCTCTTTATCCCAGCCAAACAAAATTAAGAAAAAGCACTGCTTTCTCTTGCTAACTAACTCACAGATAAAGCTGTCAGTTAACACTGGGGGTAGTGGCTCCTACCTATAACCCAAGTACTGAGGCAGCTGGATCATAAACCTGGGGTCATCTTAGGCTACAAAGCAAGACCCTTTCTCAAAGTAAAACAAAATTTAAAAGAAAATCATCACTATCAGACCGTTTCTACAAGTCTCCATCTACCTTTTTCCCCCAGATATCTTTGCTGCAGAGAACTGGAGTGCTCTCAGGAGAGCAAAGTCTTTGCATGGCTGCCCTGAGAGACTGGACCTAGCTACAGCTTCACTGTGGAGTCTTAGCAGAGAGGCCTCAGGGTGTGTGAGTATGATTTTATTCTCTGCGGGCGTCCGCAGCCAGGCCGCGCTCACCTGCACGCTCCACACTCAAATGTCCCGTTTCCGTCGTGGCACTTGGGACTTGCTGGAATGCCATGGCTTTGGCAATCGCACTTACAGATGAACTGAAGAACGACCTCTACTTCTTCAGTGAAGCCCAGAGGCTTAATTTTAATGGTTTCAGACTCCTTATTTGGACATTTATTTGCAGTTATGCTTATTTCAAATTGAACCTTCAAGGGAAAAAAATTAGATTAACAGGCTTAATAAATATAAAAAACATTTCAAAAGCTATTCATTTAATGTTTCTCATTAAATTAATTTTAACTTGTTAAGATTTATGTTTTGGATATATGGTGTTTTGCCTGCATGCATGTCTCTGCACCAAGTGCATGCAGTGCCCAGAAGTCAGAAGAGGGCATCAGATATCCTGGAACTGGAGTTACAGGTGGCTGGAAGCCCCCATGACCATATGAACACTGGAAATCAAACCAAGCCAGGGCTTCTGTAAGAGCAAGCAATGCTCTTATTAACCACTGAACTATCTCTATAGCCCTGAATTAAACTTCTTTACACATGCTTTTTCTTTTTCACAGAAAACACTCATAGAACATACCTCATCTCCAATGGAAATATTCGAACACTTTCGTCCATTTTCTCCTGTCCCATTCACCCCATTCTTGCAAAAGGATTTGTAATTTATTGTTACTCCTTCCGGCAATTTGCTGTTTTCCAGAATGACTTCTGAAGAAAGGGACTAAGAGAAAGATTAACCATGAACAGGGAAGTAAAATCAAATACAACTTGAACACACACACACACACACACACAAAGAATGAAATGAGATATTATGAAAACACCATCATTTCAATACAATTAATAATTCACAGGGTATTGGAAAATCTAAAGTAACCAACTCTAAAAAGGGGCCAACCTTCAAAATAATGAATACAATGTAAAAGTGTTTCTTATTATTATTATTCAGCTAAAATGCTAATGACCTCACAGCAAACAGCCCGAGTATGAGGAACCTAAGAACACAGAACTGAGGCTTGCTGCTCCCAGCGTCACCCAGGGTCCACAGGCTTCCTCTGGTCTACCCCTTCCAGCTAACCAGAGATCAGAGCAATAGGGCAGACATGTTTGCTGGGGACCACTGGCATCTGGTCACCTCCTAACCATGCCCTAGAGTCTGAAGAACTAGAATTTAGCTCAATGGTCAGCACTGCCCAGCAGCCACGAGGTTCTGGGCTTGGTTCTCAGCACGGACAAGGATAAACTACAGGGACAGCTGACAGGCACAGTCCAGCCAGTGGTCTTTAGAAGAGCAGACATCTCAGGACAGTGACCAGTGAGGAAAACAGTCTGTCAGGGCAGACAAAGGCTGGAACGGGAGCATGCGAAACAGTCAGAATCTGTTGTCTTTGCCAAATCCCTCCGAGCCAAAGTCTGACGACCCATGAACAGGGCTTGTCACTACCCATGCGCCTTTATCTGAGTGTTACCGCTTGGCTTAAATTATGCTTTCATAAGACTAATGTCCTGCCCTGTCCCTTCAGCTTGCTGGAGTGTGTACGGTGGGTGCTCTACTGCGGGCATGGTGTGGAGCTGAGCGATGGAGGTGCACTCACATTGTAGGCATCAATGATCAGCTGGATGACGTTACTCGAGTTTCCAGACAGTGTGCCCACTGCAGACTTAGGAATCAAATTCTTCAGTTCCTACAATTAAATACGCAAAACATAAATACTCTTTATTCAATCAATTATAATCCATTGCAAAGCAAAATTATTTTGATACCTCGGGTCTCTATTTATTTACTAAGTATCTTTCAAAGTCAAATCTAAAAAATATAACAATCTTAATAATATGAGATTAAAATGAATATAAGTGGTTGGGCAGTGGTGGCGCATGCCTTTAATCCCAGCACTCAGGAGGCAGAGGCAGGCGGATCTTAGTGAGTTCGAGGGCAGCCTGGTCTACAGAGTGAGTGCCAGGAAAGCCAGGGCAGAGAAACCCTGCCTCAGAAATAAATAAATAAGCAAGATAAAATGAGCATAAGCAATATTTGACGAATTTAGTCTGGCTACCTGGTAGCATTTTCCTATCTCAAAGACATAACTCTGCTACTACTGGTTAAGCAACAGGAAGGTCTAGAGCTTTCACCCTTTACCTTGTACACAGGCTGGAACTCTTCAGTGACCGCGAAGATCGTCTGGATGTTATTTTCACTGAGTTTCTGGACAAGGTGGGCAATTGAGGGATAATCCTAAAGAATCAGGTAATATAATTCAGTATATAAATACACTGTGTAATCAGTGATGGGTTTGGTTTGGGTCCCCCTCTGTCGCCCAGGCTGAACGCCCAACTGCTAATATCAGTATTTGAGTTGGTATTCATACACAAATCACCCCCACACACTACTTTCAAGTAAGAATATCAAACATCAAATATCCAAGAAGTGCTGAATGGGTCACACGTGTATTTGTGTCTTTCTTTCATACGTTCAAGGACTTCCATATTGTAAGAGGCTTCATGGTTTACTCTTATTTTATGCTCATTGTGTTTTCCTTACATGTATGTCTGTGCAAGGGCATCAGAGCCCTAAAACTAGAGTTACGGACAAGTGTGAGTTGCCACGTAGGTGCTGGGAACTGAGTCTGGGTCCTCTGGAAGAGCAGCCAGTGCTCTTAACTGCTGAGCCATCCCTCCAACCCCATTTTAAGATATTTCAGATGTGAGACAATCTATGTACATTAAATGTGAAGACAGTGAAATTAAGGAACAAAACTAAAGGCCCCGTTACCTAGCACTTCAGACCAAGATTCACCAACACTGAATTTCTCCTAGACCGTAAGTGATTTGCCTATATTTACTCTCAATGAGAGCCAGAGTGCAGAATTTTAAGTGATATACATAAGATAGAGAGGGTAAGCCTAGTTAAATTGTGCATTTAGAAATATGACCAGGGAGCTGCCAAATGACGCCTCCAAGTGAGGAGCCAGGTGAGTCTCAGCACCCCTGCCACTCGCACAGCAGGGCACAATGGCGGAGCTGCACAAACAGCAACGCAGCTATCCGGGCGGTCAACAGGGCCCACACTTGCCAAAGTAAGAAAGTTGCAAGCCCACTATCCCACGTGCTCAGCACCATGAGGGCTTAAGTACTCACGTAATAATGGCTCATCGTATAGACGTTGTTCTCCAGGTGACACTGTCCATCGTTTGGTAAAACAATGCCACCAAGTTTCCCATCTCCAGCAAAGTGAAAGCCAGCGTCCGTGGAAAACACCAGCAGCCGTGTCACATTCCTCCAGCCAATCAGCGACTTTAAGACAGAGAGGTCAATTGTAGACACTGCTCATAGTAACTCAACATAAAACCTTTCAGGCTCAAAATATGCAACTGCACTTTACACCTAATTCTGTATCACTGTCTTTCTTGTCCAGTGCTGCTGCTGAGTGCAGACAGCCTCCCTGACCCTCCTCCAGCACTTCGCAGCGTCCACAGGACATCTTATGAGCCCGCCAATATTGCGGGTACCGAGTACTAATAAACACACAGGGGCCTGCGGCTACACCTCGCGGTCCTATTCCCACCCACCCCGCTGTGCATCCCTGCTGTCTACTATACCATGTACTGCCTTTATCCGCCCTCTCCTCTACATTAGCCTCTACTTTTTTGAAACATGCTTTATATAACCTATGCTATCCTCAAACTTACTACATAGCTGAGGATGGCCTTGATCCCCCTGCCCCTAACCCCCAAATGCTGAGATTAGCAACCATGCCTACCTTCCTTATTTGGAAAATCTGTCAAAGAACGTGTCCCACTTTAAATCCCTTCTTTCTACCTCATGAAATCAGTTCAGCTGTGTGATTTCACCAGCTTACTCAACAAATAATTTAAATAACATGAAAATCCTCTTATATTATGGGAAAATTACATTTTTTCCTAAATTTGGACTGACTCAATATGTTTGTAAATTCTTTGGAGGTAGAAATTGCTTCTTTTTTCTTTCTTCTTTTTTGTTTGCTTATTTATTTATTTGAGACAGGTTTCTCTGTGTAGTCATCGCTGTCCTGGTCTATTGATCAGGCTGGCCTCGAACTCACAGAAATCCACCTTCCTCTGCCTCCTGAGTGCTGGGATTAAAGGCATGCACCACCACTGCCAGACTGAAATTAAGTTTCTTGATTCTGATCATCTTTCAAAGGAGAGTTGCCTGCTCCTTTGTCCCTCAAGCATGACAAATGCAGAGAGACAGCCACAGCTGGGAGGTGGAGTGGGGTAGGTATATGATCAGTTTCACTCTGCTGATGGAAGCAGAGGCACACAGGAAACGGCTTTTCAGAGAGGGGAACTCTGGAATGCTGTGGTTTAAATCACAAGCACTCTATAGGCAACTCAAAAGTAAAGGCAGCGGTCAGTTATGGGTACGCCACACAGATCACTGCAATGGCACCTTACCACTGTCCTGTGAGCCGTCTGCTGTCACCCTTTCCAATGACACCAGGTCGCTGCCCTCCCTCCACACCACACCGTGCTTGGCTGGGACACCCACGCTTCCCCCGTAGACGGAACAATGCTTTCTGCCTTCAGCCTCAGTTCTCATTAACTTAACAGTCTGGGTGGAAGAGCATCTGTAACCCCAGGACTCAGGTGACAGAGACAAAAACCTCTCTACAAGGTCAAAGGTAGCCTGGGGTACACAGCAAGACCAGGTCTCAAAAAAGGAAAAAAAAAACAAACAATCAGGAATATTCATGGATCATAAATAGATAGTGATCCCTTGTCCAATGGAACTAGGCATTCCATCCCTGAGAACCTTACAGTTAAACCACAAACATCTGTTTATACTTTCACTATAACCTAAGTTGTCATATAGCTCAATCGGGCCTTTGAAAGTTCTTTCCTTTTATTATAAGACTGAAGAGCAGAGGAACACGGCGAGAGGCACGGTTCCTAGTGACACCCCAGACAACATCAGTGACATCTCCAGGACGGAGCCACCGAGCTAGGACACCTCAGCCTCCTCAAAAACCCAACCACCTAGAGGCTATGCTCCAGTTTCGAAAGAACAGCATACTGGCCTTTGTTCCTTAGCAGTGAATTCCTTGACCGGTTGGAACAGAGATGCACAGATGAGGGACAGCTGAGAAAGCGGCAGTGGTAGGCGGGAACTTAAGACTGCCATCAGCACTCTCCTGGAGCCATCTCACAATACAGTAGCTACAGTCATTTGTTCTTTCAGTAAAAACCCACATGAAATAAGTCACGGCAGATAATGCTGAGAGTCTCCTGCAGGAATCACTTACTCCACAAACTGCGACCTGCATGATGGCATCAAAGCCACCTTCTGGAGAGTCCAAGTTTCCAGATATGCGCTGCTGACCGACAAGTTCATTGAAAAACTCTCCTCTGTCAGTAAGGCTGAGCACATTTTTGTAGCTAAAGGGGCTGGTGCAGTTTTGTTCACTCGTGCAAGGGTTCCTGAGCTTCGCTGGGGTTGTACTAATGTACGGCATCACAGTTTTCTCCACAAATGAGCCAAAGCCTAAAGAAAAGAATGCACTCGGATAGGTGAATGGGCAGAGACCAACAAACTTACAACACTTTCAAACTGATGTTACTATTTAGGGAGGGCACACACACAAAAACCACAATGCATGTCGGGAGGCAGAGGACAACTTGCAGGAGTTTGTTTTGGAGACTGAATTCAATCATCAGGCTTGGAGGTAGGGACCTTTACCCACTGAGCCACCTCACCAACTCTAAGCAAACAGCTTTTTCTAAAGCCCCGTATGGAGGCTGCAGAGATTACAGAGTGGGCAAAAGCTCTTCCTAAACAGGCATGAGGATTAGCTCAGATCCTAGCACCCAGGTAAAAGGTACAGTCACACACACCTGCACCCCAGCACTGTTGCAGGAAGAGATGTCACAGGCCATCAGCCTAGGGTAAGTGATAAACCATGTCTCATGGGACTGAGACAGAAAATGATAAGGGCACTCAGCATCCTGCTCTGCACATGTGCAGAAGACCACACATACACGCACACACACACACACACACACGAACACATGCACGCGCATGCGCACACATGCGCACATGAAACAATGCTCCAGACATCCCTACCGATGCGGAAGTCTGAGGTGATCCTCCTCATTTCGTTCATGAGATCTGTGCCAAGGCTCTTCACATTCTCCAGATCGTCTTTCATGGAGTAGGACAGATCCATAAGGTAGTAGAGGTCAATGGGGTAGTCTTCAGCCCTTTTGAATTTCAATGTAAACTTCTGTGGTTCTCCTAATTAAACAGATTCAATATTGAAATCAGGTGGCCAGTAATCAAACTAAAATTAGAAAAACAATTGAATAATAAAATAAATTCGCCGGGCGGTGGTGGCGCATGCCTTTAATCCCAGCATTCGGGAGGCAGAGGCAGGCGGATCTCTGTTGAGTTCGAGACCAGCCTGGTCTACAAGAGCTAGTTCCAGGACAGGCTCCAAAGCTACAGAGAAACCCTGTCTCGGAAAACCAAAAATAAATAAATAAATAAAATAAATTCAATTTATATACTCAATGGTATAGTCTTAAGTATACAATTTTCTCAAAACCAAGAAGTCTGTTAGAGCCTCAACAGGCACACACTTGATCTCATTTAACAAACTACTTATAACACCAAGACTCAGGGAGGCAAAAATGGTAAAGGCAACGCCGCCCCCCCCACCCCCACACACAATCCACAAGACAAAAAATTCTGCTAGTTTGGATCAGCCCATGGATCAGGACTATCAGGAGGCACTTCGAAGTTTTGAGAGGTGGAGACCAGCAGGAGGTTTGGGTTACAGTGATGTGCCCTGGAGTCTATAAGACCTCCTCGCTGTAATGTCACCTCCCAGACGCCCCACGTGACATATCTATCACCTCACAAGCTCAGCGCAGCAGGCCACTCCCCAGAAGGAAACTTCTAAAACTATAGGCCAAACAGTTTTTTCTTATTGCAAGTAGCTGCTCCTGTAATCACAAGCTGGCCACACACAAGCTTATGAGGAGAAAAGAACACCATAAATTTTGGCGGAATGAAAGCACGGCCCACTCTAGAGTCCGACAGACAGGCAGAGATGAGAACCAGGAGTGGGTGTTCCCTGTGTAAAAAGACACTGCTAATGTAAGGTGGGTAACAATCTAGTTCACTCTAGAGTTATGGGGTAAAGAGGTTAGCTGGAAACTACAGGAAGATCAGCAGCAGGAGATGAAGGATGGACTGAAGACGAGGAAGGTCGGGGTAAAGATGTTACATGGCCCTCACCAGCACAGAGCTGAGACAGCCCAGTGGTGGAGCACTGGTCCAAGTTCGAACTCCAGCACACAAAACAAATCACTTGCAAACATGGAAGAAGATGAAGGCTTGGATGAAAAACCATTAGTCTTGTCTCCATGGCCTTCTGGCAGGAAGCTGGAGGGGGGCGGAGCTAAGCTGAAAAGTCTGTGCTGTTGTAGACTATGAATTTTCAATGACTTGAGAGGAAAACCGTCTCTTAAGAGAAATGCAGAGGGATGAAGAGAAGGAAACTAGAAGCAATGGATGGAACTGAGAAAAACAAGCAGTGCCATCATGAGTTCCTGAGTTCCAAGAGCAGAGCCTCTTACAGGCGCCCCGTGCAGAGAGGCGTAAAACTAATGACGATGTGAGATACAGAGGGTTCATCCTGCAGATGACCCAGGTTTGCTTCCCAGCACCCATACGGCGGCCCACAACCGTCCTGAACTCCACATGAGGCACCAGGCACACACGGTGCATATATATATATATATGTATATGTATATATTCATACAGGCAAAACAAACACCTAAAAAATGTTTTAAAATAATAGCAATGAAATAAACCAACAATTTAGGCTGTGCTAATGAGGGCCCTGCAGGTCTGCAGTTCCTGCTGCAGAAGCAGGAGCCTGTCCTAAGGATTTTTCTCCTTGCTATGACCTAACACTGGCACAGCAACTTAGGAGGAGAAGGATTTATTTTGGCTCAGTTTCAGGGAGGACACAGAGGCTGGGGCAGTTTGTCCTCAACAGCAGGACCATGAGGAAGCAGCTCTCCATCGCTTGGCAAATCAGGAAGACAAAGGCCACAGAAATCCACTCTGCCAGCCAAGCCCCACCAACTGAAGGCTCCACAACCTCCTGAAACAGCACTATGAGCCAGAAACTCAGGGGACAGGCATGGGTCCTACTAAACAAGTGCACACATTAAAACTTTGCTTTCACATTATAAAATTATAGTCACAAATGGACGCTATTATTTTTAAAATTCACAGTTTACTGGGCTGTGGTGGCGCACGCCTTCAATCCCAGCACTCGGGAGGCAGAGGCAGGAACATCTCTGTGAGTTTGAGGCCAGCCTGGTCTACAGAGAGAGTTCTGGGACAGTCAGGGCTACAAACAGAAACCTTGTCTCAAAAAAAAAAAGAAAAGAAAAGAAAAGAAAACAAACAAACAAAAACAAAAATTTAACTTAGACCACATCTTCGGGTACCAGTCAGTCAACCTCCAAAAACTGAGCCCTCCAAGGACTGGAGGAAAGACGTGTATAAAGTTATTATGAGAAACTCAAGTGGGGATGGGGTTACCTGATCGCAGCTTCAGAAGCAGCTGCTGTGGTTGGATCTGAGTTATGTCCTCTGGCCGGAGCTTCTCTGCCATTCCTCTGTTGCGGTTGGTGACATTTTTATTTTTCTTTATAGTTTGGGAGCCTCTTGGGTTTTCTATGTCACTTGGCTGGCAGCCCTTCTTTTTTAAGGCTTCTAAATCATCACAACGTGCAGAAGTAGGCATTCCTTCTTGTAAAAATGTCTAGGTGATATGTAAAATATGACATCGGCAAAAAGCATAGCAAACATTTTGATATAATTATTATTGCAGGTAAACAAATCACAAAATCATTCACTTCTAGGTTTTAACAAAATTTTCCCTTCATCCATATCATAGCAAGTGCTCTTATACAAAAACAAGTAAACTCAGCCCCGAGAAAGTACTGTCTCTCCCCAGACTAATTGCCTACTGTAAAGCCTCGCCTTTCAAGTTCAGAGTTCAAGTTCATCACTAACTGCATCCTTTGGCTCTCGGGATGCTTCACAGGCCCTCATTGTAGATGACAGCCAGACGTTCCTCCCAAACTCTCCCTTATAAGTGTCCTTAGGAGGTCTTTTGTGTAATGTCAGACTCTTCCCAGCAGAGCATTAGACAAGAGGATGCTTAGGAAAAGCACATCAGCCTAAATACATCCCAAACAATAATGGTCTGCGTGTATGGACAGAAAAATACCACAAATTTACCTGACTGACCGAAACTGGTTTTGGGGGGAGACAGGGTGGTTTCTCCTGTACCTTGTACTAGAACTCACTCTGTAGATCAGGCTATCTTTGAACTCAGAGATCCTCCTGTCTCTGCTTCCTGAGTGCTGGGATTAAAGTTGTGGACCACTGCCTGGCTGAAATTTTTTTAAATGCTGGCTATTAAATGAGATTTCTGCTTTCTTAATTTTTGTTTTATTTGTAAGGGTGCTTTGCCTGCATGTGCATCTCTGCACTGCATGTACAGAGGCCGTAAGAGGGCGTCACATCCCCTGGTACTGAGGTTACAGAGTGACTGTGAGCCACCATGTGGGTGCTGAGCATAGAGCCTGTGTCTTCTGGAAGAGCAGACAGTGCTTGTCTCCAGGGCTCTCCCCAGCTCCAGATTCTGATATTTTACCTCGACCTCTTTTAAAGGTCCTAATACTCTATGATTGAATACACAAAAACCAAGGTGGGGACCCGGAGACGGTCTAGTGGGTAAAGTGCTTGCCATACAAACAGGAGAACCTCAACTC
>JAQHUG010000113.1:1395490-1408534 GCA_028555095.1 Dicrostonyx torquatus
TGGACGACAGCCATCTGTGGTCCAGTTCCAGGGTATCCGACTCGCTCTTCTGTCCCCCACAGATGCTGCAATGCACACTGCACACTTACACACGCAAGACGACACCCACCTACGTACATTTCAAAATTAAAATAAAACCTTTAAAAAGGTAACAACCGGGGCCAAGGAGATGGCTCGGCACATGAACGCAACCTGAATTCAATTCCTGGAATCCACATGACGGGGAAAGAAAATTTATCCTCTGACCTCCACACCCACACATAAAAATAATTATAAACTATAATTAAAGAAGCCATCTTGGTACAGAACTTCACATCCTTTCAGAAAGAATTCAACAACACAGATTCTTCATCTGTAGCACTGTGAACGCAATACAGAGGAGCTAGAATTTGCTTTCTGCTCGCCTAAGAAACTAGCATCCTAGTATCTTCTCTCCAAGGGCCTGTGTATAGCGCAAACCGGTGTCTCATCCGTTATGTATTTGCCATTCCATCACCTTGAGTCATTTATCATTGGTGAATGAATCAAAATCACTCATAAATATGAATATCACTCTGAGAATAAGTCAGTTGTTCCCTTCTCGCCTTGATGTCCATAAATGTGTTACTTTCAACTAAAATTTCTTAGTCCTTTCTACGGGTTTTCTAGGATGTCAACTATTTATTATAATGGCTGTGTGTGACATAAGAAAGAAATCTAGTCAAAATTCATCTAACATTTATTTCTGTACTATGAAAGCAGTCACAAAAATAAAAACAAAAAACAAAAATAAACCCAAGTCATCCTACCCTCTTCACATCTGCGTGGAATGGCAGAGTCAGGAAACATTCCTAATGCAACCAAAACATTCTAAGAAGTTTGTAGGTCTTTTTAATGTACCAAGAAGCAATGAAAAGGTATCGATATATAGGGAGCATTATTGTCTAAGCCTGCGGTTTTACATTTTACTGTGTCTTGGTTTTTTGAAGTCCGGACTGACACTGTTCAAGAACTCTATGCCCTATATGATTATACCTACTTTATTTTACATTAGGTGACGTTACTTCAAGTTGGGCTCTAGAGGTGAGCCCATGAACTCTCCAAACTACTTAAATTCCCACACCTCAGTGTCTTCATTTGGAAAACGAGATAAAAGTCCCGACACCACCATGTTTCGGGGTCTGCAGTGAGATCAGTACGTGTAAACACAGGCTGGAAGCAGGGCCCGACCCTGTCCCTAGTACCACAATTAATACTATACTTGGTGTAGTGTATTCTATAGATGAGGAAACGGAAACAGTATAATTTATTACTCATTTTACCACTGAGTGCTAGGTTTCAAATTAAAAGTTCAAATTCACTGTGGCATTCGGGATCAGGGCGGTCATAAGCCCAGGCTGTCACTAGGAGGCATGAGAATGGGTAAGCACGAGGCCCCGGGCTGGCGGGCAGACGGGCGGGCACCGCCTCGCGGACCACGGACGCCGCGGCCTGGTTCCCGGGGTCCCGCGCGGCGCTCGGGAAGGGCGCCTGCCGGTCACCGGCGGACGGCCCCCCTCGGGGGTCCCCGGGCACCGCCGTCCCCGACGTACCCAGCCTGGCCCCGCCACGCCCCAGGGTGACAGGCGGGGCTCGCGACCCTCCCTCCGAGACCCTCCCTTCGAGCAAGGCCGGGCGGGGCGGGGAGCTGCGGCCGGACGTAGCGGCGCGGCCGAGTCCGTCCGTCCGTCCGGTCCAGCCCAGGCCGCCCTCGTTGCCCAGAGCCCACGCCCGCGCGTCCCTACGCCCGCGGCCTTACCTTTCCGCAAGCGTCCGCCCGGCACGCGTGCGGCTCGGGCTCCGCCGCGTTCCGCCTCTCGGGGGGTCTCGGAAGGGTGTCGGCGCGCCTCGGCCCTTCGGAGGGTCTCGGGCGGGTGTCGGCCGGCCTCGGCTTCTCGGCTTGTCTCGGGCGGTGTCGGCGGGCCTCGGCCGCTCGGCGGGTCCCCGCGGCTCTTGAGCGCGTGGGCGGAGACTCGGGCCGCCGACTCCCTCAGGAAGCCGGCCGGCCCCGCCTCCGCCGCGAAGATCCCTGTCCCGGGCCGGCCGCCAGGCCTTTCTCTCCCTCCGGAAACGCATTCCTCCGCGCCGCGTCAGCTGCGCCCGCCCGAAGGAGGGGGGAGGCGGCAGGAAGAAGGAAGGTGGGGCTGGGTGCAGACAAAGGAACCGGGCGGCCTGGTCCTTTCTGCAGAGGGCATGGCGCTGCGGTAGCGGAGGCGCCTGATGCCCGGCGGGAAGGCCCAGCCGAAGCCGGTGTCCCGTCCCCCCGGGCCGGACTTGTGTGTGAGCTGAGGGTCCAGGAGGATGGGGTGGTAGCATTCTGCGGGCGGCTTTCGAGCCTCGCGATCGCCCTGCGGGTGCAGCCTCCCGCGCCACCCACACCCGTGCTGTGCCACCCTGCCCGCCTGGGGGGCTGCTTTTGCTCGATTCTCTATCGGGAGGGCCAAGTGTGAAAAGGAAAAAATCGTGTGTTTACGGACTCATTTTTCCCTTCTCTGGGGGGCTGGGGGGGGAACCAGCCGGTCTCAGAATCTAAATGAGAAGCTTGAAATTTGGACTTGCCACATCATTCTGAGAGCCGCGTGGCGGGCAGGTGCCATCAGCCTGCCTGAATGGCAGGGCGCCCTGCCGGAAAGACAGCTCTCACTGCCAGGTTTATGATACCGAGAAGTAGTGTTTCTGTTCTGGAAGAGTGAAAAATGGGTTGCCCAAATAAATACAATAGAAAAAAATCACTATGGAAAAGTTACATATGGCCCATCAGCAAATCAAATCAAATGTATTGTTGAACTAAACGCCTAAGAAATGAGCATCGTTTTCCTAATTAGTAAATGACGGAGCTTAGAGGCTACTTCTGCATCAGCAGCCCAGTGGTGGAGCTCCATGCCCTTGCCTTTAAAGGTATTGGTTTTACCTCTGCAGAGTTAAGCCCTTTGCCCAGTCTCTACACAGGAAACTACTATATAAACATACTTCATCCATGCTTGGCCTGCACTGCGTGGGCGTCTGATTTGGGGAGGCGGTAGCAATTCACCACAAGATCCTAAGCAGGCTTCACAGGCAGCTCTAAAAAAAATAAATAAAAGTTCCTCAAGAAGAGCTATCAGCAGCTACTTAGAGACACAAAAGTAAATGGCATACTTGCTCTGCTCCCCCAGGGGTCAGCCTGAGCTGAAGGAGTCCAGGTTACCTGCAGAAGTCGGGAGCTCTGAAGAAAATAAGAAATTGAAAAATGCAGCAATTGCTCAGAAATGTGGCTGGATTGAATTCACACAGATTACGAGGTGGGCAGTCACTTAGCTATATCTAAAATGTGTGAGACTTGTTTTAGTTACTTGTCTTTTACTGAGGAGACACAATGGTACCGGACAAAAACAATCCCGCGATGACATTTATTTTAGCTCACAGATCCAGGGCACAGTCCATTTTCGGCGAGAAAGTTGTGGGTTGTAGTGGTAGAAGTTTGAGGTCAGATTACACCCAGGAACCCCCTGTTCCTGTGTTCCTCGGGGAAATGGAGGGCAGTGTTGAATCTTTACCTGGGCAGGGAATATAAATTCCCTGTTGCTTTTCAAGGCCTGGCCTGCCCAGGATCTTTCATTGGTTACATTTCCCTTTTTTTTTTTTTTGAGTGGGGGGGGGGTTCAAAACAGTTTCTCTGTAGCTTTTTGGAACCTGCCCTGGAACTTGCTCTTTAGTCCAGGCTGACCTTGAACTCACAGAGATCCGTCTGTCTCTAGCTCCCGAGTGCTGGGGTTGAAGGCCTGTGCCACCACGGTCAGCGGTGGCATTTGTCTTGGTGCTAGAGCACCCTCTTCCAAATCATCAGGATTTCTCCTGCCAGGCACAGACCCAATCTCAGGCTAGGGAGATGATGTAATCCTAGCCTGGACACATTCTTATCACCACAAAGGTTTGATGTGGTCCCTCAGTCGTGTTCTGCTGCCCCTAGACATCTCTGCTGTCTTTCTGTCCTGCTCATGTCTGGACAGTCGTGGGATTTGGAATGTCAGACAGCTTATATTTAAGGGATAGTCCTTTAGTCACCGAACCCAAAATCCCTATCTTAGGGCCCGGCATTGATCCGGGCACCGGAATCTCCCATGCGATCAGCATGGTAGACGAATCCTCCATCTTGGACCAGGGTACAGGGGAAATGCAAAAGTCATCTTACTCACAGAGTGTCTCCAAGTCTTCATCTCTGTTAAGAGAAGATGAGGAACACTATTTTCTTGTAAAGAAGACAAAATTGCCCTTCAATGGCCTCTGTATGTGCATACAGATTTGCAAATTGAAAACAGGTTACTCTGTCCTAAATATGGCTTTTTTTTTCTTTTTAATTGTTTTATTATTTATTATGTAAACCGTGTTCTGTTTGCATGTATGCTTGCAGGCCAGTAGAGGGCGCAAGATCTCATTACAGATGGTTGTGAGACACCATGTGGTTGCTGGGAATTGAACTCAGAACCTCTGGAAAAACAGCCAGTGCTCTTAAACGCTGAGCCATCTATCCAGCCCCCTTTTAAGTACTTTTTCTTTTTAAAAAAAATGTATGTGTATAGCTATTTTACCTGCATGTCTGTCTGAGCATAACATGCATGCCTGATGCCTGAAGTCTCCAAAAGGAACTGGAGTTATCGTAAATGCCATCTGGGTGCTGGAAATCAATCCCAGCTCCTCTAGAAGGGCAGCAAGTACTCTTAATCACTAAACCATCTATCCAGGCCCCGCCACCACTTTTTTGTTTTTGAGTCAGGGTCTCATGTAGTCCGGGTTGGCCCTGAACTGATTAGGCAGCCATGACTGGCCTGAAACTCCTCATCCTCCTGTCTCCAGAGTAGGCATTGAGGGGAAAAAATAAAAACATAAAGCCGTGAATACTATTTAAAAAAAAAAAAACTAGCCCTGGGAACTACTGACATTTCACAAAAACGAGAAAAGGTGAAACCATCTTTCAGTTCCTACTTTTTCTATCTCCAAATAAGTAAATAACGTACCAAGCGGCCTCTAATGCAGAGAAAACTGGAAGTATCTTGATTTGACAAGGTTTTGACTTGGGCGTGAGAGTCCCCATGGAGTGATGGCCCTCAACAGTCTACAAGAGGAACTGCTGGGCGTGCATCCTATTTGTCAGGGTACGTGGCTAGCTCTCTGAACTTTCCGTTCATATGTTTGGTGGTTGTTGTTTCTGCTTGTCTTCCCGCCATGGAGATCGATCCCAAGACCTTGTTCATGTCAGCCTACTAGGTTGTCTTAAGGCACTGGGCAGCCCTTCCTGTCTCTGCATATCTAAGAGCATGCTGGGAAGTGGCAGAATACTGGTCCAATCCTAGCCAGTAAGTCTTCCCCTCTTCCAGGTAAGTTAGTAGTGCCTGACTCAAAGCTTTGCGTATGGGTGGCGTATGAGTAAGGCTGTCAGCTCTGGCCCTGCTTCCTGTACTCCATATATAGCATCCCTGCTTTTTCCTTGGCTCGAGCCACGGAGTTTTGTTTCCACTGGGTGTGAGCATTCCTTGCCAGTGCTCAGATGCTGAACATTTTTGAAGGCCTAGAGGGAGCAGTGTTTGGGGGCAGCTCTGTGCAGACGCTGAGTTTGTCCAGCTGTGGCAGGGAATGCGCCTTCCTAAATAAGAAGGGATCTGCCAAACACGAGCTGTTGGGCTGCGCTGCAGTTATTTTGGGGAACCAGGGTCATTCATTACAGGAAATGAGGGCCGCAGAGGGTCAGTAACTGCGAGACAGCTTTGTCTCTTTCTTCAGTTAACAGCCCTGAGTAGCTGGGGGGAAATAGAGCAGTTACCATCTTGAATTAGAAGCGGAGAGCTTCAGTGAGAAGTGGGAAGGGTTACTTTTCCTAAAGAAGACAAAACAAAGCATATATTTATTAGGAGCATCTCCTGGCACTCACTGCCCCCAAATGAGCCCTCACGCTCTATGTTATTAAGAATTCTTGTCCCACTAAGTCCTTGCTTCAGGCCAATAAATGAAATAAATGCCATTGAGATCTGAAAAAAATTGTAAACAGAATTTCACATATGCATGCATATTTTCATTATTTTATTTCAGCTTTCTGTTAGCAGCAAGATATTAGGAGTATTATTTTAAGCACATACATAGATAGTCCCTTCTATAAACAAGGTCCTTAAATATCTTTGTTGCTGTCTTGGGATTTTGAGCTATATATATCCATTAATCTTACCTGAAAGAAGTTTCAAAACATTACCTAGGTCTTCCAAATACTTCTGTATGATGAGATTTTCATTGCATATTATTTATATTTATATAGAAGTAGAACTGAACTTAGGGTCAAACTATACAACCAAGGACATGTTTGTGTTTGCTTTCCAAAGTTAAAAAAGCAGAAAAAACTTCAAAGGGTAACTAGAGTTTTTTTTTTTATTTCAGGTTTTTAGTTTAAGGGCTGTGGGTGTGGCTCAGTGGTAGAACAGCTTCTCAGTATGCACCAGGTCCAGGGTTCAGTCTGCAGCACTGAAACCAGAGTCCTCATTTTAAAGAGTAAAACTGAAATGCCTCCAACAAACTATATCTAAAAATGATCTTACCTGCGGGCTGAAGTGCATGACTCAGGAGAGCCCTTGCCTCACAAGTAAGAGGCCCCGAGTTCAAGTTCCAGCACCACCAAAATAGAAATAAAAAAAAAAAAACAAAACGAAAAAGAGTAAAAACTGGAGAGATGGCTAGGTGGGCAAGAGCACTTGCTGTATAAGAACAAGGTGCCAGGTTCAAATCCCAGCACCCGAATAATATGCTGGGCCCAGTCACTGGCCTGTCACCCCAGAATTGTGGGGGATGGAACAGAAAGGTGACTGGATTGCTGCTGATAGTCTAGCTCCAGGTTCGTCGAAAGAGTCTGTCTCAAAGGAGCAAGGTGAGGACTGACAGAGCAGCACCCCGAAATTCTACTGTGGCCGCTACACACATGGGCACACGTGCACACAAAACACATGGATACCAAAAGTTAAAAAGAAAAGAGTAAAACTCACCCTTATTTGCTTTTTAAGGATAACTCTAAATTCCGTGTACAAGCATTTTCACTTGGTTCTTGGCCCCACCGACTCTGAGACTTTCTGCTTTAAAATGTCTGTGTGGGCCAGGCGGTGGTGGCGCATGCCTTTAATCCCAGCACTCGGGAGGCAGAGGCAGGCGGATCTTTGTGAGTTCGAGACCAGCCTGGTCTACAAGAACTAGTTCCAGGACAGGCTCCAAAGCCACAGAGAAACCCTGTCTCGAAAAACCAAAAAAAAAAAAAAAGAAGAAGAAGAAGAAAAAAAAAAGATGTCTGTGTGGCTGAAGGCTGATGTCATAAGCTGCTCCCTCTACCCCTGCTAGAATCCCCTGGTTAGCACTGCAGCCGCAGACGTCTGGGGAAGTTTTAAAGGGAGGGAATTGCGGTCTTTATGCGGTTTTCCTGAACTAGGATGAAGTGGTCTTGGTTTAAAAACATTGATAGTTGAGTTTAACCCTTTACTATCTTCATACACCTGCCCCGCCCTCACTGAGCTGCGTTTATATAAAATCCTCTCAGTGTTCTCCCTTTTTGATAAAAAACGAATCTTCCATTGTCTATAATTACCCAGTGTGACTAAAATATCAAACTGGTTTGTTGCTTTTTTTAAATTTTTACTTTGGATTTTGCCTACCGAAGTAAAAACACTTCAATCGAAATTCCGTGCTTGTGTACAATACCCACTTCCTGGAACTGAAGAAGCTAAAGCTGACATTTCTTTAGATTTCGTATGTGAGTGTGTGTGACATGGGAATGGTCCATCAGTACCGTGCTGCACATGTGGAACAGGGGACAACCTCATGGAGTCATTTCTCCTACACTTACGTGGATCCCAGGAATCAAACTCAGGTCTTCAGAGCATGCCTTTACCTATTAGGCTTTCTTGCCAGCCCTGAATCATATGTAAACATGATTTATTAGTTTTACTCATTTGTACGGATGTATTCCTGGTGTGTGTGTGTATATGTATGTGTGTGTGTGTGTATATGTATGTGTGTGTGTGTGTGTGTTGCCCTCAGAGCCCAGAAGAGGGCATAGGTCCCTTGAGGTTGAAGCTGTGAGTTGTTGTGAACCTCCGATGTGAGTGCAGAGAAGTGAACTCAGGTCCTCTGGAAGAAAAGGAGCAACCTTTTAAGCCATATCTCTACCCTGAATATTCTATTTTTGAAACATTCTCTTGGGATCCAGTAACTTGAATAATTAACTGCTTTTTTGTTGTTGTCGTTGTTGTTGTTTTCTTTGACACAGGGTCTCATGTAATATAGTCTGGTGTCAGAGTTGCTATGTAGCTGAGGATGGTCTTGAACTCCTAATCCTAGCATACCAGATGCCCAATTTCTGAGGCATTAGGGCAGGCTATTCAACCACTATATAACAGGGGCACATCCTCAGCCTTTTTTGTGACCCAAATTGGTTTGGAACTCATAATCTTCTTGCCTTAGCCTCCTATGTGCTGGGATTTCAGACATGTACCCTTATTCTAGGCCAACTGTCTCAAATTCAAAACTGAAGCTATTAACGTGTTTCAAGATAGAGAAAATGCCCTTCAGTGACATAGGACTAGAATGACCTGCATTTTACCAGCCAGGAAAAAGAGACAAGAGAGCGATACTAGGTTACTGAGCTGGGAACCCAGACAGCTTGACTCCAGAATTCACATGCTTATCAAGGGCACTTACCTCCTCTGATCCCCTGGATAACTCCGCAGAAACAGTGTCTGCTCCGCTCCAGCACCACCGTGGAGGCCAGCCTGGCCATCCTCCAGAGAGCTTATCTATAGGAGTAAGCCCAGTTTCCACAATCAGCATTTGCAGCGAAAATGACATAACATCCCATCTCTATGTTTCTCTGGAGAACTGCAGAGATGAGCAGGCTGTTAGGACTTGGGCCTAAAGGACATTCTTATAATTATCATCTATCACTGTAAAAGAACGTCCAGCCATGATGAAGATCATTCAACCTAATCATTCCAGATTTTGTAGTTACGGACTTTTATTAGAGATTTTATCATGCTTTTATTAGAGATTTTATATATACCAACTTTCTCAAGGGCAATGACAATCCCTCGTGTGTCTAACATAATTTTATGCCTGCAATTCTATTCCTTCTCTCTACACTTTATATAAAGTCATAAACTTCGCTAAAATGTCACAAAACAAACCCCCAGAACATAGCAAACAGGATGAAGATGCAGAGAAACTGGAGTCGTTGTATGGTTGCTGCGCATAAAGGTACAGCAACTGCTATGAAAAACAGTTGCTCCCCAATACCTGAAATTAGAAATAGGGCCCAGGGTTCCACTTTTGATTCACCCTGAAGAGGACTTCATCTATCCATCCATCCATCTACCTATCCGAGACAGGGTCTCATGTAGCCCAGGCTAGCCTCAATTTTGTTGTGTCTCTGAGCCTGGGATTACAGATGTGTGCCACGCATATTCGTACAGCTGTACACGTCATGGCTGAGGGTGAAAGCAACCTGTGTGCCCACAATAGACGGGAACAGAAACAAAATGTGGTCCATCGCAAATTCAATTGAATTAGTATTCCCTCATGATGGGAAAAGACATCTTGACGCAAAATGAATGAATGTGAGGCTATCGTGCTTTGTAAATAAATACTAAAAAGCTAGTTATAAATTAAATAAATTAAGCTAGCTATGAAACACATTAAGTGCTGTACAATAGGACCTGAAGTAGAATACTGACAGAGACAGACAAGAGCTGTGCAGCTGACCTGGACTGAAGTCTGTAGGGAATGCAGACTAGGAAGCGATTGCTTTTTATGGGCAGAGACTTCGCTTTATAGATGAAAAGCATTCTGAAGACTGGCCACACAACAAAGAGAAAATCCTTAACACTTTGGAGCCATACTCTGAAATCTGCTAAGATGGTGAATTTTATGTTAGTTACATTTTACTCTGTTCTTTTTTTAAAAAAAAAAAATTATTTAATTTATTATGTATACAATGGTCAGCCTGCATGTGTCCCTGCAGACAGAAGTTGGCACCAGATCTTATTATTGGTGGTTGTGAGCCACCATATGGTTGCTGGGAATTGAACTCAGGACCTCTGGAAGAGCAGTCAATGCTCTTAACCACTGAGCCATCTCTCCAGCCCTTACTCTGTTCTTTTAAGGTCATACTCCCTAGTTCAGAATACTGACAACACTTAGAAACAATAGTATGCACTGCAGTGTTAAAACCGTAGAGCCGTGGAAAGAAACATCACCCTTGGCCAGCCAGAGGCCGATTCCAACCTCAAATAGGAAACACGCAAGATGGGTTGAGGTGGAATGAGGTCGGAGTGTGCCAGAGAACGCGGAAACAACCTAAGTTGCTTTAATTATATTGAAAAGGACATGGAGACACCTTAGAAAGCGAATGTCCTGTTCGGTGGCAGCCAAAATGACAAACACAAACGGAAAGAGAAGAGGCTCTGGCTATGTTCTTTTAGGTAATATAGACTTGTTCCTTCGGCCATATACATGTGAATCTACAAGAACGGTGATACAGTAGCCACCAGGGGAATGGGGACTGTTCAAAAGGAATGCCCTGTAAGTGTTACCATGGCAAAATCAGAAAGGTCTACAATGTCACCCAGCATGCTGTAGGCATCATTGTCAACAAGTTAAGGGCAAGATTCTTGCCAAGAGGATTCATGTGTGGACTGAGCACATCAAGCACTCTAAGTGCAGAGACAGCTTTCTGAGGCGGGTAAGAATGATCGGAAGAAAAAGGAGAAGGGCACCTGGCTTCAGCTGAAGCCGCAGCCTGCTCCACCCAGAGAGGCGCACTGTGAGCTGCTGAGCCCATTCCACATGAGTTCATGGCCTAATGTACAAAAAGAAATAAAAACCCTGAACTGTAATGGGTTCTTCTTTAAAAAAAAAAATCTTAAAAAATAAGAGATATGTATTTGTGGAAAAAGAGTTGTCTTCATTAAATACATCGTCATGAACAGGTACTAGTGTTCCTTCAAGAATAAAACAAAAAGGAGGACCCTTCAAAGTACTTCTTCGCATTTATCTCCTATGTCATGTTCTTCCAGGCACCCATCCTGACCACGTCTCCCAGAACAGCATCAGCTCCACTGTATACAGGCGGTGAGGATGCCTGAGAAGCTCTTCTTAATCGCAAGTGAGCCTTTCGGTAAATTCGAAGCTTAAGTCTAAGAGCATGCTACGTGATTTCTCGCCTCTCCTTAGAGTTTTTTTTTTTTTTTAAATGATGGATGGTCTCTTCCTTTGGTTATTAAAGAGAAATGTTTTAGCTGGTGCTTGCACAGAACAAAGCTGATGCAAGACAGTACGTGAAAAACGATGACATTACTGACATAAAATATACCCAAAGTCAGTCTTTCTTCTCTTCCTTTCTTTCTTTCTTTCTTTTTTTAACCAAAACAACTGATCCAAGACAGGTTTGCCATGTAAATCAGAGTCACCAACTCAAGCACATGAAAAATCTTGCAGCTGGGCAGTCAGGGTGCTATGCAAAAAAAAGTGGAAGGAAACAGTTTTTATTATTCTGTTTTCGTGTGATTCAAGGTTGCCAGTGTCCAGTTGAATACCTAGTCTCATCTTTTGAAAATCTGAACTTTCTATGGGTCAATCAAAGTAATTTAGTTTCTTTCTTCCTTTCTTTTTTTCTTTTGTTCTGTAAATCTAAATCTTTGTGTTACTTCTAAAACAAGATATTGCCACTGTTTCAAGTCGATTTCCAGTTTAACTTTGAGCTTTCTATACTGCTGGGGAGTTTTAGAAGGACTGCTTTGGGGAAGGGGTAGAGTCTCAAGTAGCCTAGGTTAGCCTCTAACTTGCTACGTAGCTGAGGATGGTTTTTAACTACTGATCCTCCTTGCCTCTATTTCCCCGAATGCTAGAAGTATAGCAATGCTCAGCCACACCCAGCTAAAAGGGTTTCTCCTCCTTTGTATATGGTCCCGGGGACCAACCCACACCCTCGTATAGGCTTGGCAATTGCTCTACAACTGATCTCTATCCCCAGCAACAGCAATGGGCGTCTCAAGAGCCACCCAGATTCAAGGTCTGAAGCTACGACTTCAGAACTATTCAAGCATTTAAACATCACAGAGGAGCTGAAAGGGACAACTGGACCAGTTTCAGATTAGAAACATGTATCACACAGTAACACACATACACACACTGAGGCATAATTTTCAATTTTTAATATTCCCTTGATGATTTATTTATGCACCTAAGAAAGAACACTAGGAGCTGGAGAAGTAGTTTATCTGGTGAAGAGTGCTTACTGCTGCTGCAGAGGACCCACATCCAGTTTCCAGCACCCACAATGGGCAGCTCCCAACCTCCAGGAATTTCTGTTCCAGGGGATCCATTGCCTTCTGCTGGCCTCTTTGGGCAACTACGGGTACACATGCATACACAAATAAAAATAAATACATCTTTTTTTAAAAAAAAAAAAAAGGAACAGTCTATAAATACAAGCATTAAAGTAAAACCCAAATATGTGATTCAGTTGTAGAGAGCTTACCCAGCATGCACGAGGCTCTGGGTGACATCCCAGCACTGAAAAAACCCAGGCTTGGTGACTCACATGTGTGATTCCAGCACTTGGAAGGTGGCAGTCAGAGGACCAGAAGATCAAAGTTATTTTCAGCTGTATAGAAAGCTTGAGAAGAAGCTGGGCTTCACAAGACCTGGTCTTTAAAAAGATGATGGCACATTCTTTTTTGCTTTGTTTAAACTTCAGAAATTAACTACAGCTTTTAACCACTAACACTGAAACAGTAATTTATGTAGCCTCGCGTATTGATCATGTTGGAGAAGTCAGAAGTGGATAACTCAGTCTACCGCTCAACACCCTGACATTGGTCCATGTCCACCCTCAAATCTGTACCATGACATTACCCTTAGGAGGAGAAAACCAGGTGGCCTCGTTACCTTCATGTCTGTTAAGAAACACAACACAGGGGCTGGAGAGATGGCTTAGAGGGTAAGAGCACTGGCTGCTCTTCCAGAGGT
>JAQHUG010000113.1:1460225-1472846 GCA_028555095.1 Dicrostonyx torquatus
AGGCTCCAAAGCCACAGAGAAACCCTGTCTCGAAAAACCAAAACAACAAACAAACAAACAAACACCAAAGAAACATTTCCTGTCCCAAATTTAAATAGGCTCTCTGAATGATCAGAAGTTCCAGGTCATCTTCAGATACTTAGCGGTTCAAGGTTAGTGTTCAGAGTCGATTTCAGGAAAAAAAAATGCAGTAGAACTTAAACTTTGACAGAGTTTTAGAATCAAGCTTGCCAAAATGCAGTCACGTGACAGATGTTTTTTTTTTTTTTTTTTTTTTTTAGAAATCAGCCTCTTTCTGGGGAGTTCTGTCAGTGCTTTGGCCTATGACGTTAAGTCAGGGGCTTTTGTGTTGTTGTTCCAATGGATTCTTTGCATATATCTAATGGCCTCTGGTTTTGTGGTTTTGTGGGATTCTTGTGTGTGTGAACGCGTGTGTCTGCACCTCCATGCCTTTCTTGAGTTTTTTCTTTGGCTTTGCTTGTTTGTTTTGTCCTGCTTGCTTTATAATGAGAGACAGAAAGGCTAGGGATCTGGATGGAAGGGGATGTGGGGAGAAGTTGGGAGGAGTAGGGGGAGGGGAAGCTGCGATCAGAATACATTTTAGGGGGAAAAAATCTATTTTCGATAAAAGAAAAAAAGTAATTTCCAGTTCTTCAAGTGCCCCGGGTAGATTAACACCCCTCTCTTCTGATTCATAGTGGTTATCCTGTAATGGAGATACGCTTATTCTCACTTTGCAAATGAGAAGCGCGAACCCACAAAAGATCAACCCCGTGAGTCTCAGGCTGGCAGCTAGAGGATTGCAAGACAAGATGGTTAAACTTGTCCTGTTAGTTTTAAAGATTTATCCTTTTGCATTCCAGAACATTGATGACACTTTCTCAGCTTCTCATCCTTCTGCCTCCACCGCCCAGCGCGGGGATGATAACGTACCGCTCGCTCCTCCTGGTTGAAGTGGTTTGGACAGAAACCAGAGCCGGGTGCCTCTCCCTCGAGCTCTCCACCAACTTAGAGAAAACAACAGCAGAAAAAAAAAAAAACCCACAGATCAAAGGTAGAAACCGAAGATGAAATTGTGTGGCAGTGCTTGCGATTTTTCTTTTTAAAGTTAAATTCATTCTTGTGCTGTTGTTTGGGGGACATTATTTTGCCACGTAGCCCAGGCTGGCCTTGAATTCATGATTCTCCTGCTTCTGCCTCCTGGGTGCTAGGATTACAGGTGTGGAATTTAAATTTTTTAGTTAATATATAAACTGTACTTGCCTGTGGGGATGATGTATCAACATTTGCACATCACATTCTCTGACCAAACCAGAGTCGTTTGCTGTTGCTATTGTTACAAATTTGTTTCACTGTGTAACAACAACCTTGGCTGTCCTGGAACCCACTCTGTAGACCAGAGTGGCCTCAAATTCAGTGATCCACCTGCTGCTGCTGCCTTGCAAGCGCTGGGATTAAAGGTGTGTGCCACCACTGCCCTGTAGTATTTTTAAGATTTATTTTTAATTGTGTATGCGTGTGTGTGCGTGCGTGTGCGTGAGGGTGCTCCAGGAGACCAGAGGCATCAGATCCCATGGAGCTGAAGTCATAGGAGGTTGTGAATCACCCGATGAGGATGCTAGAAATTGGTCCCTGGCAAGAGTAGTATGAACTCCAAACCACTGAGCCATCTCTCCAGCCCTTGTTAGAAGATCTTTCCCCCACTTTTGCATCATCTTTCTGTCTCCCTTTTGGCAATGCTGGGCATCAAACCCGAGCATCATCCATGCTAAGAGTACTAAGGTACTGAGCCACACCCCTGGTTTTCTCATTACCATGCGGTTTTCGAGCATCGATCTTTTAAACTTTCGTACGTCTGATTCTGAGGTTGTATCTGTAGCTCTGATATTAGCATCACTTGAGGTCTGTTTCCCTAGAGATGTTCATTTTCCCCTTTAACTCGTAGGGAGCCAAACTGAAACGCGAGTTCTGAAACAGGGAGGGTTCCTTCTGTATGATGATCTGTGAGCGACTAAGATGTTGGGGACTCCACCTTTCCAACTGTCTTGTGAATTCAAGACATTCCCAAGTAACGAAGGGTGGCCCATTGAGGGAGACGGTGAGTAATTAGGTTTGTTTTAGGCTTATCTCAGGCTGGCAACAAATTTGAACTCAGTCCGCTCTGGGAAGAGCCTTGTTTGCTTTCTGGTCACTCAAGTCAGTCTAGCCACGGAGGAACACACACTCCTCTCAGAAGAACCTCCTTTCCGTAGAGCAGAACAAAGACGTCACTACTTGTTTCCCTTACCACCAGGAGACCAGAGAGGAAAGGGGAATGTAGTAGTGCATTTGGGGTAAAAATGAAGTTGTTTTCATTGACGCTCAGGACAGAGTTACTTACTGCCCCAAATATTTCAATGTCTGGCTTAGTGGAAAGAAGAGATCAGCGAACCAACCAACTCTTTCTGGCTTAGGAGTCACTGAACAAGATGACTTGTGAAATTCGTCAAAGGCTTCAATTGATCACCAAGCAATAAATAGTTATGGATTTCCCTGTACACGCTTTTTACTTCTTTTTAAACTTTTTAAAATTGTTTTATTGAACTGTATATTTTCCCCCCTCCTCTCCCTTCCTCTCCCCTTCTTTTCTCTCCCCTCCCCTTCTATCCTCTCCCAAGGGCCCCACACTCCCCGTTTACTCAGGAGATCTTGTATTTTTCTACTTCCCATGTACAAGCTTCCTAAAAAGCTCTGTTTTTAAGATAGCTCTCACCTAGCGAGAAGGCCAATTCAATACAGTAAGCAGACAGTGACCCTTCCCACCTGAGTGTTGTTTAAATCCTTTAGAACATGAGGGAGGGAAAAGGCATCCCAGGAGGGAAGAGAGGAGCAGCCCCTTCCTTGGCAGCTTTGAGGTAGGTGACAAGCAAGTAGTCACAGGGTGGAAATGGAGAACTGACTCTTCCTTTGGGTGTTCTTAGTCTTAGTAGACCAATTTAGAAAAAGACTCAGAAGAAAGCCAGAAGACAATTTGATTAGAATTTTTAAAGAATTTATAAGAATTTGGGCTAGAGAGATGGCTCAGCGGTTAAGAGCATTGACTGCTCTTCCAGAGGACCCAGGTTCAATTTCCAGCACCCACATGGCAGCTCACAACTGTCTGAAAATCCAGTTCTGGGGGATCTGACACCTTCACACCAATGCACATAAAATAAAGTTAAATAAACCATAAAATATTTAAAAAAATAATTTATAAGAATTTAAGAAAATACGTTGAACAGGTTGGGTGGACATCTTGGTAGCCTTCGGAAGGGGAGATGGAGTAGAGAAAGGGCTTTTAAGTAAGGCCTGGAATAGAAAGCACCAGTGCTGGATTGGAAGGAGAAATGTCCCCCTAGGCTCAGGCGTTTGAACGCGGGTGGGCGCGGCTCCTAGTTGGTGGTGCTGTTTGAGAAAGGTTAGG
Source organism: Dicrostonyx torquatus (assembly GCA_028555095.1). NCBI lineage: Eukaryota > Metazoa > Chordata > Mammalia > Rodentia > Cricetidae > Dicrostonyx > Dicrostonyx torquatus. Next base: position 1,463,668 of record JAQHUG010000113.1, read on the forward strand.
AGGACTCCCCAGTTGGAGGAAGTATGTCGGGGGTGGGGGTGGGGTTTGAGAGTCTAATAACCTCACTCTACTTCCAGTTCACGCTGCAAAAGTAAACTTTTCCTCCTTCGAGGTGATGACCTCCGGGGTGTTGTTCACGATCAGAGCTGACTAATTTAGCTGTTCCTCGAAGTGCAGAGCTCCCACACGCCCTCCACAGCCCTGGGGAGAGAATGAAGGTGGTCTCCCATACAGCTTCTGTCCCAAGGAGATCCCTGGAGGCACAGGGGCTCTTGCCCGGTGCTCTAAAGTGGAACTAAGATGGGGTGGGTTTCTGAGTCGGGGAAGGGATTCAAGGGCACACAGGAAACACACCTTTTCATATTAATCTTAAAAGTTAGGATATAGAATAGTAGGTCTCATTACAGCATCCTCATACATACTTAGTTCTGACTCGGTGCCCACCTCTCATCTATTGTGTCCCCTTTGCACCCTGAGAACCGTCACCGCCCTTTGCTTTCATGTCACGTGGAGTCCGTTACCTTCTCTCTTCCCATCTTTCTTAGGATCGCCTCTTTCTAGTTTCACGCACACACACATCATGTCTTAGTGTTCCTACTGCTGTGATAAAAACATCATGGCCAAAGAGAAAATTGGGGAGAAAAGGGTTTCTTTGGCTTACAAAGTCCACATCACTGTTCATGCCAAAGGAAGTCATGGCAGGGACCTGGAGGCAGGAGCTGATGGATGGGTGTTGCTTGCTGTCTTGCTCCCCACAGCTGACGGTCTTGCTCCCCATGGCTTGCTCAGTCTGCTTTCTTATGGAACCCAGGATCACCAGCCCAGAGATGGCACCACCCACCATGGGCTGGGCCTTCCCTCATCAATCACTAACTAAGAAAATACGGTACAGGCTTGCCTTCAGCCAGATTTTAGGGAGGCATTTTCTTAACTGAGGTTTCCTCCTCTCAGATGACTGTAGGTTGTTTCAGGTTGACCTAAAACTATCCAGTGCACACGTACACACAGATACACATACACACACACATGCGTGTGCACGCACACATGCACACAGACACACAGATACACATGCGCACACTACACAAGGGTCAGGGGGTGTTAAGCTTACATTCCGCACTAGAGAGAGAACGTGATGTTTCTCCTTCTTCCTCATTTCCAACCCCTGGCCACAGAAAACCCTCAGGTCACCAGTGACACAGCCTTAAGGTGGCTGTAGCTCTGTCTGCTCCAGTTTCTAGAACCCCTGCTGAACGTGAGCCTGAAGGCTCTTACATGTGGCGCCTGATCTTCCTGCCTAAAGTCTTCCTGAGACCACAGAAGATGGCCTGATCTCTGTCCTTCAGGCTGTTTCCTACATGTCCGGACTGAATTTGTTGTTGTTTCTTTTGTGTGTGTGGCCATGTTTGAGTAGTGTGGGTACCCATGGGTGGATGTAAGAGGATAACTTCAAGCGTTGGTCCTCAGGTCCTATCCAGCTTGTTTTGGGAGGCAGGATTTCCCACTGACCTGGAGCCCACAAGCGTTGGTCCTCAGGTCCTATCCAGCTTGTTTTGGGAGGCAGGATTTCCCACTGACCTGGAGCCCATCAGTTAACCCTACCCAGTATTGGGATTATATGTTTTGATTCATACATGTAAGAAGTCATCATGCCGTGCTTCTTTAACTTTGGGGACTGCATCAGGTCCTCATGCCTCTAAGGCAAGCTCTTTATATGCTGAGCCAGCTCCCAAGTCTATTTTGTTTTGCCTTTTATTTTGTTTATTTATTATTTTTGGACAGGGTTTGTGGTAGATCAGATTGACCTGGAACTCCCCACGTAGCCGAAGATGACCTCGAGTTTCTTACTCCCCTGCCTCCACTTCCCTTTCTGAGCGCTGGGTTAATTTACACTGCAGCTTACACAGTCTTATGCATAACAACGAAGACATTTTTATGGCACTGGAAAAAAATCTCTGAGTGGTGGTTGTGCCATTTCATTCAGAAGGGAGAAATAAATATGGTTTGTCCTTTTTTTAAATCAGCAAACGATTCCTGCAATCTATCTTTCTGACTGCCGACCATTAAACACTGTCAAGGAATTACACACAGCGGCTCTCTGTGGCATTGGCTTCTTTCTCAAGCTCCTTGCATAGCCTTGATTTACTGCACAGGCCTGGGCACACCTGCCATGGGAAGAGCAGTGATTGCCTTTGCCCACCAGCTGGGTTTCCTTCATTCCCTTCGATCCTATCCTCCATAGCTTCCCAGTAGCTGGTGCTTGGCGGAGCGTCCTCCATGCCTCCTGGTGCTTCTATCCTGTGCTCCTTGGCAGCTGGTGTCGAGAAACACGACCAGGCAGGCGCCAGCAGAAGCACACTTCTTGCTTGCTAAGCTCTGACTCACACACAAAGTCGGTTCTGCGGAGCGAGCATAATTCAAGACTAAACTCAGAGTGAAGCAGCAATTTGACTCGGTGAGTCAATACTGACCAAATGGGAGTTTCCCTTTCTTTTTTCTTTTTGGTTTTTTGAGACAGGGTTTCTCTGTAACTTTGAAGCCTGTCCTGGATCTAGCTCTTGTAGACCAGGCTGGCCTCAAACTCACAGAGATCCACCTGCCTCTGCCTCCCGAGTGCTGGGATTAAAGGGGTGCGCCACCACCACCCGGCGGGAGTTTCCCTTTCCTTTCCTTTAAGCTCAGTTGGTAGACTGCTTGCCTGGCATGCATGAAGCCTTAGGTTCCACCCCCAACACCATACAACTAGGACATGGTGTTGCTCTCTGACTCAGGGTATCAGCACCCCTCTGCCCTAGCTCTCAGGCCGAGAGGTCTCAGATCTGGAGTCACAAGGAAGCTGAGCTCACATATCAAACTGTTTAGAATATCAAGCGTTATTTTTTTGTTGTTGTTGTTTTTTCGAGACAGGATTTCTCTGTGGCTTTGGAGCCTGTCCTGGAACTAGCTCTTGTAGACCAGGCTGGTCTCGAACTCACAGAGATCCGCCTGCCTCTGCCTCCTGAGTGCTGGGATTAAAGGCGTGCGCCACCACCGCCTGGCAAGCGTTAATTTTTTTAAGTGTGGTGATGCATACCCATAACCCCAGTACTCAGGAGGTGTCAGCAAAAGGATCAGGTATTGAAGATCATCCTCCCTACATAGGAAGTTTGAGGCCCAGCCTAGGATGCAAAGATCCTGTCTTAAAAAGAAAAGGAAACCCTTACACCTGTGGTTTCTCACCGGGTGAGAAGGTGCCATGCTGCCCGCAGAAAGAGACTAGAGACCTACAACCCTGTCTGAAACCTCACCCATGTGTTCTGCAGTAAGTACTAGGGGGAGCCGGCTCTCTGGGTGGACCCCACCCTTCCACAGCCTGTAGGATCTGGCTCTGAGGTCCTGCAGGACACCTGGTTTGACTGCCAACGCAGCAACCTCAATTCTTATCACGTCCTTATTTATCACATCACAGGAAACTCTACAGCAGGCAGCTGTGCGCCAAGTTCACCGCAATCGTCCCCCAAAGTGACCTCTGTTCTTGTATAAGAAAGGCTCAGGAAAGAAAAGCAGATCCTGTCGACTGTTAATTTGCAATCTAGGCTCTCCCACAATTCCTGAGCAGGAGAAGCTGTGTGTGTGTGTGTGTGTGTGTGTGTGTGTGTGTGTGTGTGTGCACCATGCTTTCTGAAGAGACAGAACTAGGAACATTTGTGCAGGAGAGCCTCTCCCAGAAAATGCTCCCAGCAACAGATGACATCAGGCTATTGTTGTGGCTTTTATTATTGTTGTTGTTATTGTCATCAATCATTTATTAGCGAGCAAAGACTTTTCTCAATTTTATTCTTCCTTTCTTTCGTTTTCCAGTTTTGGTATTTCGAGACAGACTTTTGTGTATCCCAGGCTGGCTACTGGCTTTGAATTCTGAATTCTTTTGCCTCTACCTCCTATGTACTGTGATTTCAGGCTCTGCCTAGGGTCAGTGCTGATTTTTCTCTCACTCTTTCTTCCCTTCCTCCTTTTCCCTCTTTTTTCTTATTTTTTTAAGGTGCTGGGAATTTTATTCTACAAATAATAATGAATTGCTATTAGTGATAGTAGTTATACTATTTATTTAATCAGAGTGAATTAGGTAGACCTAGGATAATATATTAAAATATGACATTACCACCCACAGATAGGCATAATTATTTGCAGGTAAAGTTTTTTTTTTAATTTTTATTTTTAAGTGCATTGGTGTTTTGCCTGTGTGTATGTCTGTGTGAGATCATCATATCTTGGAGTTATAGACAGTTGTTAGCTGCCGTGTGGGTACTGAGAATTGAACCCGGGTCCTCAGGTAAAGCAATTGGTGCTCTTAATCACTGAGCCATCACTCCAGCCCCCAACCAGTAAAATTTTTAAAAAAGTTCTTCAATTTTTTTTAAGTTTCATCTATGTATGTATTTTTCTGAGATTTATATTTACTGTTTTAAATTATTTATATATGTATATATCTATGTGTGTGTATAGTTGAAGGTCAGAGGTGTTAGATGCCCTGGAGCTGGAGTTACAGGAAATGGTAAGCTACCTGATATAGGTGCTGGAAACTAGACTCAGGTGTTATAGAACAATTGTTTTGTACACTGTGAAGATTTGTCCTGGCCAAGGTGCCTTCTGACTGGTTTAATAAAAGAACTGACTGGCCGGTAGCTATGTAGGAGGTATAGGAGGAACAGCCAGACAGGGGATGATGGGAGGAAGAAGGGCAGAGTCTCAGGAATCTCGAGAGATGCGGAAAGAAGCAAGATGAAAGTGCCATGTTGAAAGAAGGTACCGCCACATGGCAGAGGGTAGATAAGAAATATGGGTTCACTTAAAATGTAAGAGTTAGCTAGTAATAAGCCTGAGCTATTGACTGCACGTTTATAATTAATAATATAATAATGATAAGTCTCTGAATGGTTATTTGGGAGTGACTGCTGAGACACAGAAAAACTCCACCTATGCTCAGTTCCTCTGTATGAGTTCTTAACTGCTGAGCCCTCTCTTCAACTCCATTGTCATGTCATCATTGTTGTTATTGAGACAGACATCAGGGAGCCCAGGGTGGCTTCACACCTGATTTGAGATCAAAGCCGGCCTTCAACTCCAGATCCTTCTGCTTCCACCTCCCAAGTGCTGAGATGGGATGTGCAGGGGCACTAACATGCCCAGCTCTCAAATACTTATGTCAATATGAGACGCTGCATCATCAGGGTGAAGGGCCCCATGGACTCCACGTCTGACAGTGGAATGCTTTGTCGTATCCATGCAGCAAAACATTTTCCCTGAATTGTCTGTGAAAAGGTGAATGCAAATCTCCAAACTCTTCATAGGACATAGACACTTCGAAAACAAAAAAGCAAAACCAAACTTTACTTATTAGAGTGAGGGTGTGTGTGTGTGTGTGTGTGTGTGTGTGTGTGTAATGTACGTGAATGTGTGTGTATGTGTGTGTGATGTACATGAGTGTGTGATGTATTTGAATGTGTGTGGTGTGTGTGTGATATAAGTGAGTGTGCGTGTGTGTGTAATGTACATGTGTGTGATAAACGTGCGTGTGTGATGTATGTGAGTGTGGCATGCATGTGCCACTGTGCACATATAGAAGTCAGAAGGCAACTTTATGGACTGGGTTCTCCCCATTTACTCTTACCCGGATTCCAGGGGTGGAGCCAGATCTGCAGGCTTGCGCAGCTAGTGCCTTCCTGAGCCATCCTGCTGGATAGGAACTCTGTGCAGTTCAGAATAGGTTCCTTTCACAGATTCTAACCATCTGGTTCTAATACGATCAACAGCAAATGTTGCTAAATCACTGGGGACCATACTTTAAAATGAGAAGAAATGTTTCTAGTTGTTAAGCAGTTTTTCTACTTGGCTTACTTGGGAGAGATGAATGAAAGGAAAAGGAGGAAGGCTGGTAGGTAGGAGTGGGTAAGGAGGAAACCCTCGGGAAGTGCAGTTCACCCCCAGGCCAGGCCACTTGCAAGGTATTTTATTCTACTCTTCAGCCACGCTGCGAACTGGTCATTATTGGGGTGCTTGATAAATAAGCACAAGCCCCTGGGGACTTGAGGATATTGAGTCTGTTGTGCGAGGGTGGGTAGCTGCTTTGCAAAATAGAACTTGTATTTTTTTTCCTTTTTTTTTTCTGAGGCAGAGGGTTTTGTTTTTGTTTTTGTTTTTTGTTTTTATTTTTTTTGTAGCCCTGGATGTCCTGGAACTCACTCTGTAGGTCAGGCTGGCCTTGTACTTAGTTGAGATTCGCACTTGCTTCTGCCTCCAGAATGCTGAGATTAAAGGTGTATGCCACAATGGACTGACAGGGCTGGCATTTTAAAGCCCTCTCCTTCCCCAGATGCCATCTGTGGGAACCTATGGAATGCTTTTATCCATGTTGGGCATTTGTATACCTTCTTTATGCAAAAAGGACTTGGCTTTCTCTATTCCTTGGCCAATCTGGACTTAGTGCATTCATTCTCTGGAGCCCTCTCAGCACCGGTTAGGACAGCACCCCTCGGTACAGCACCCCTCGGTACAGCGCCCCTCGGTACAGCGCCCCTCGGTACAGCGCCCCTCGGTACAGCGCCCCTCGGTGTAGCACTCCTCGTTATGGTTGGTTCGGCACCCCTCGGTTTGGCACCCCTTGGTTCGGCACCCCTCGGTAAGGCACCCCTCGATACGGCACCCTTTGGAACGGCACCTTTCAGCTGGCACACCTCAGTATAGTTAGTACCTCTCAAACAAATCACACTTGCTTCCTGGACACTGGTTCCACCTTCACATCAGAATCCCCCTCCCACCCCTATCAAAAAGGAAACAGCCTCTCACCATTGCAGCATCAGGTAACTCAAACACCTCACTGGTGATTCTTCGTTGTCTTCTACATAATCTCAGGTTTTCTTAACTGCCATTGACTAAGGTTTTTAACTGTAGGGGGTATATATATTTTTTTAATTGGGGCATATATCCCAGGATGGCCTCAAAGTTGCTATGTGGGCAAGGATGACCCTGAAATTCAGATCCTCCTGCCTCCATCTCTTGGGTGCTGGGGTTATAGGCATGCTCCTGGGATAGAATATAAGGCTTCAGGTGTGCCAGGCCTATACTCTACCAATGGAGCTACAGCCTCCAGTTCAGGAAGGTAAATTTTTAGTTATGAAAACAATCCTGGATAAAAGTAGGCAAAAAGCCTTCCTGGGTGTGGTGGCTCAACTGTAACTCAGTACTAGAGAGGTAGGAACAGTAATATCTGAGTCCAGGACCATCCTAGGCTACATAGTAAACCAGCCTGGGCTACAAAGTAAATTTGATACCAGCTTGGACAACATGAGACCCTATCTCAAAACCATAGGAAAAAAAAAATCAGCATCAAAGAGAAAGATTCATGGGTCTTTCCAGAAATGTACAGGAAAATTCTTTGAATAGTCATCTTTCACTGATTTTTAAAATTAATAACTTATGACCATTGCTTTTTTAAAAATTTATTTATTTATCATGTATATTCTGTCTGCATGCCAGAAGAGGGAACCTGATCAAATTACAGATGGTTGTGAGCCACCATATGGGTGATGGAAATTGAACTCAGGACCTCTGGAAGAGCAGTCAGTGCTCTTAACCTCTGAGCCATCTCTGCAGCCCCATGACCATTGCTTTTTATAGTAACCCATGACCCTTAAGCTTCAACATTTGTGTTTTATCTAGCACCTTTAAAGAATATGTTTCCTTATCAGTGAGTTTTTATGAAGCAAGCATAGCAGGCACGGGGCCTTCCGAACTCTTTCTGGCTCTGTGCACCTATTTCTGATCTTTAAAGACTGTTCAGAAATGGGAAGTTCCAGGAAAACTATCAAAAAAGCACTCAGTTCCTTCAAATGCATCCCATGAATCATTTACTGGAGGAATGAAAGGATAGGACATTTCTGAGTTTGTCTGTGACTTAGAAGAGCTCCCGCAGCATTCTTCCAGAGGCAGCCAGAGACACTTTCTTCTTAACTGTACAGCTATCTCTGTAGCTCGGAGTCCAAGGGCTTGGCAGTGCCTGTCACAACCATTACTCTAAAAGCTGCTTTCCGAGGGCCTGATCAAGTGGGAATCCTGAGGAAGTGGATTCTGTGGTTACTTTGCCCGGGTCTTTGCACCCCTCTTACTGCTGGGTACTACCAAAGTCAGTAAGTCACACCTGAAGAAGCAGGTCCCTAGGCCCAGAGAGGCCGTTACAATAGCTTCCAGTAGCTACTTCTTCAGAACTGAAGCCTTCCCTCCCTGAGGGAGGAGGGATCTTCTAAAACCTGGGAAGCCCCTGAAATGTAAAAAAAGACTTAGAAAGTCTGGAAGTTACAAGATGAATAGGCCCCTCCCCTAGGCTATAAAAACCAGAAACAGTGCTTGGGAAAGACTTCTCACTCATGCTAAGGACACCTCTGTAAGTAAATCCAATGAGTTCAGCAGACCACGAAGCTAGACTTGGGGCGACTTGCTTCTTTGGTCTCTCTTCAGTGCTTTGGGGATAGATGGCTGATCCCATGGCCCCAGGAAAAGTCACCCACAACAGCAGAGATACCACATCAGGAGACCTGGAACTATTTTATACCCAGCCCAAGAATCTACCTCATTTTATATACAGATTTGGAAGCCACCCAGGAATGGTTGTGGACTCATTTTTGGTGACCTAGGATTTTGACAGAAAAGTTGGAACTTTAACCTGGAAGTTGGTCTGGACTGAGGTTTGAGATCTCTGGAATTCATCTCATCCAAATTTTCGTACTCTTAAGTTGATGCCTGGAAGAACAGCCACCACACGCTGAGCCTGTGTAGCTGAGAGCCTGAGGGAGGGCTGGCAACACTTTGTTATCAGAATTCCAGGAACTGAGAAGTATATGCTTGGGTAAACATTCCTATAAACAGCCACTAAGTTCTGTCCTATCAACAGGCCAAGGGTGTTTCTTTATTCATTAATGCTAATCACAGCACACAAAGGGGACTCCATGTCAACCATGTCCACAGCTGCTTCTATAAAGAAAAACATTTGTGCTTTGCCCAAAGCATATTCTATAAGATGATATTGAGAAAATTAATTTTTACTAGAAAGTATTTGAGAGATAAATGAGCTCATCAGATAAAATCAAAAATAAATAAGTAAAGAATTTCTGCATTGAACAGGATGCTTGGAAATCCCTAGCTGGGCC
>JAQHUG010000113.1:1473383-1483761 GCA_028555095.1 Dicrostonyx torquatus
GGATAGGCGGGATGGGACGAGGTGGAAAAACCCTTCGCATATGCGCAATGCACCTGTTTATTATTCGGGAACACAGGATATGGGCGCCATCTTGTAATGGCGAATAGCGGGCGTGGCTCCCCACAATATACTTCCTCCAAGAAGGCCATACCTACTCCAACAAGACCGCATCTCTGAATAGTGCCACTTCCTTTGAGGGCCATTGTTGGGGATTATTTGTATACTGTGTGAAGATGTGTTGCTGTGATTGATGTAATAAAAAGCTGAGTGGCCAGTAGCTAGGTAGAAAATTAGGCAGGACTTCCAGAAAGAGAAGGAAGAAGAGATATTCGGAATACATAGGAGAGGTCATTGAAATGGGGAACGAGTCACACACAGAGAATGGGAGAGGGGTAAAAGCCATGGGGTAAAATGTAGATGAATAAAAAGATGGGTTAATTTAAGTTATAAGAGCTAGTGGGACAAGACTGAGCTAATGGTTAAGCTTTCAAAATCAATGTCTCCGTGCCATTATTTGTGAGCTGGCATCCCAAAGGACTACAGGCCATTTTCTTTCAAGTCGCCCCCCAGGGTCTCAGGGTGCAGCCCTGGCTGACCTACGGGGATCCGCCTGCCTCTGCCTCCCGAGTGCCATGATTAAAGCTGTACATCAGTGCCCTGTTCTACCTTCTGTTTCGAGTTAGGGTCTCTAACCGGCCCAGAACTAGATGATTTAGGTAGGCTGGCCAACCAGTGAGCCGAGGGAACTCCTTGTGTCCACCTGTCCAGTGCTGGGATTACACGTGTGTACCACCATGTTTGTCCTTTTCTGCTCATGTTCTGGGGATCAAAGCCGAGCTCTTGTTTGTATAGAAAACACTTTAGCTATCAAACCCTACCATGCTGTCTTTTCTACAGCATGGTAGATTGAAGTATGGTGTCCTCCAAATGTCTAGTTCTGATCCCCACCTCCTGTATCTTTTGTCTTGTAAGACTCCAAGCAGCCTGGTGATCCCTTAGGCACTTTAGGGGTCCAGAGAGGAGGTGTTTTCCAGGCTGTGTGGGTGGGTCCCATGCAAACAACAGGGATCCTGAATAGAGCCAGACTCGATGTGGATGAGAAAGGAAGCTCTGGCCACTAGCATAAAGATGAAGAAAGGCAGACAGGAGTCAGAGATACTGGTGGTCTTTCAAAGCCACAGAGGGAAGAAAGAGACTTTTCTCCCGGTCCCTCAGAGGGATCCTCACCTTGGGACCCTGTTTTCTAGTTCTGGGCCTCCAGAGACAGATGATGATAAATCTGACTGTTCAGAGTTGCGTAGCTCGTTGCTACTGGCAGCAGCAACAGGGCTGTCGGAAAGAATCTCTTAGCTGAACAATATGGGTATTGGCCTCTCTCTGTGCTCTGGAGTCTAAGTACATTGGGTTGGGTCTTGAGCAGGTAGAATCCATAGAGACCCACAGTACTGACTGGGAAGGTGCGGAGTTTTTGAGGTGCCCAGTACCTGGTACCACAGACGTTAACTGAAGGGAATAAACGTTTTCAGTGCTGTCTAAAATGCACCCTCATTTTCCTGACAGCTTCTTGAAGGCACGTGACTCTCGTTCAGAAATATGACCTTTGGTCACCAAATATGTCAGGCTTTCAGGTAAATTTAATCAATGGACACCGCTCTTTTATTTTTCCCCCAGTCCAGAATTTCATATCTCGTTTCCTTCCATTAGCATTGATATAAAGCAGCAATTGATAGCCAGCCATATCGACAGACCCTCTTGGGCACGATCCAGGAGGACTTTAAATCACTTATTCCCAGTGTGACTCACAGAGTGCAGAGAGCGGGCAGTCACGGGGTATTTCTGTACAAAGCTAAAACCACACGTCTCTACCTTCATTGACACGACCCAGCTTAATTAATGAGAAGGGCTGTGCCCATCTCTCAGCGTCCCGAATCGTGGCCCCAGAACTGCTTGTCTGGACTGTGAGGGTGTGGAGATGTGGGACACAGTGTTGATTTTGGAAGGTAGGCCCCTGCATGCCTCAGGGCTGGGAATTTACTCCCACTCGGTTGGTTCATTCCTCACTAGTGTCTTTCTTTGAAGGGCGGGACCATGCAAAACCGTTTCAGATGCTCTTGCCTTGATCAACTATTAAAGGTCAGGCTGCCACTAGGGGTACGTAGGTTAGTAGGCTTTGGTTTCTACCCTGCAGAGAGCTTAGGCCTTGGTTCCTACCCTGCTGGGAACGAAGCAGACAGTGTAACTCACGGAATGTTTGCTTTGCCAAGTGTTCGAATTACTTTCCCAAGGACAAAGTTGTCTTTACTTCATTTTCTGTACCTCTAACTGTATATCCGAGACTGGGAACTTCTGACACCTCCCCACGCACCCCACCCCACACCCTCGCACTGTTCCCAAGTCCAGGAAGGCAGCGAGTTTGGGCTGACATCTGCTTGTCACTGGACGAAAGCCTGGTGCTTTACTGTCAGAAGGTGGAGTTGTCATAGCACACAAAGCCACTGTGCCAGCTTGAGTCCTTCCTCTGTATGAAGACACCAGTGCCATCCTGGTGCCCTACCTTCGTGATCCCCTCTACCTCCTGTCCCTTCCTTGTGGCCCTGGCTTCCCAGAACATTAACATAAGAATGTAAGGGTTGTTGTTTGAAACATGTGAACTTTGGGGAGAAACATTTAAGTCAAAGTATCTCTTAGTTTGGTGTTTTGGATAAAAAAGAAAAATGAAGGCAGGGATATGACGCAGTAGAGAGTGTGCTGGGCATGTGAGAGGCTCTGGGTTCAATCCCCAGTACGGGGGGGGGGTGTGTGTGGCGGGGAGAAGGCGGTATTTTGTTGTAGGCAGAGCTCAATTGGGAGGTTAATACCCTGTATTCACAAGGTGCAGGGTTTGAGCCTCAGCACGTCATGAACTGGATGTAGTGGTCCATGCCTGTGATCCCAACACTAAAGAGATAGAGATTAGAGGATCACAAGTTTAAGGGCAGACTATATGGGACTCCCTTACCCCTGCTGCCCCAACACATACACATACAGAGAAAAGAGAGAGAGAGGGAAGAGAGAGAGAGAGGCCCCAATACACACACACACACACACACACACACACACACACACAGAAAGAGAGAGAAGTCCCAATGGACAGACAGACAGACACATACACACAGAAAGAGACCCAGACAGACAGACAGGCGCACACACACACACACACACACACACACACACACACACACACACACACAGAAAGAGAGAGAAGTCCCAATGGACAGACAGACAGACACATACACACAGAAAGAGACCCAGACAGACAGACAGGCGCGCACACACACACATACACACACACACAAGTTAGATGAGGTCATCAGTGAACAAGTGAGTGTCCACCAACACAAACTTGTAAACTTGCTCAAAACATTGTAAGATTTATTTATCTATTTATATCTATCTACTTATCTGTCTATCTATCTATCTATCTGTAGTTTTTTTCAAGACAGGATTTCTCTGTGCAACCCTAGCTGTTCTGAAACCCACTCTGTAGACGAGGCTGGCCTCGAACTCACAGAGATCCTCTTGCCTCTGCCTCGAGAGTGCTGGAATTAAAAGCGTGCACCACTATGCCTGGCATAAGATTTATTTTTGAAAAAAGTTTTTTTTTTTTTTTTAACCGTGTTGCTTAGATCTTGAGCGTAAAGTTGTAGATTTACCATTTATGACAATGCCGTGTCAAATATCAAAAGCCTGTACCTGGCCAGGAATGATGGTGTAACCTTTAGTCCCAGCATTCAGGAGCCAGTTGCAGCAGATTTCTGTGAGCAGGCCAGCCAGGGTTACACAATGAGACCTTTTCTCAAAAGTAAACAAACACGATTTTTCTTTTTACAAAAGCTAGGCAGGATACATCTACCTAGATACTGTGTGTGTGTGTGTGTGTGTGTGAAGGCTAGAGTTGATTTCAGAAGTCTTCATTAATTTATCTTTTGAGATAGGGTATGTGTTATTTAGGGTTTCTATTGCTCTAAAGAGATACCTTGACCACAGCAACTCATAAAAAAACCATTTAATTGGGGTGGCTTGTTTACAGTTTCAGAGGTTCAATCCATTATCATCATGGCAGGGTGGCGTTCAGGCAGACCTGATACTGGAGTAGTAGCTGAGAGTCCTCCATCAGGGAGTAGAAAGTCAGTGGAGTGTCACACTGGGCTAAGCTTAAGCAAAAGAGACCTCAAAGCCCGCCCCAACAGTGACACACTTCCTCCAATAAGGTCATGTCTACCCCAATAAGGCCACACCTCCTAGTACTGCCACTCCCTCTGGGGGTCAATTACGTCCAAACTATGACAGGGTTGCTTGCTGACCCTGGGGCTCACTGGTTTGGCTAGATCTGCTGGCCAGGAGGCTCTAGGATCCTTCCATTGCTCTCTCCCCAGTGCTGGGCTTAGAGACACGCACCATCTCACCTGGCTTCTGTGTTGCTGGTGATCCAGACTTATGTTCTCATGCTTGCTGGGCACACACGGCACTGGTTGAGCCATCTCCCAGCCTGGTTCCTAGACCTTCCTCATTTCCCATACAGTCCCTAACAGATCCTGAGGATGGGAAGGGAAGCAGACATGTGATGAGTTTCCCTGGCCATGGGAGGCACTGGGTGAAAGAGTTGGAGAGGTTTCAGATTACAGTCTCTTGGGCTGGGAGAATGATTCCTTAGAGGCATCTGGCTTCTGTGCGGTATTTGATTGTGACTGGGGACCGTTTGACTCAGGGAAAAAGAGTGGCCTGAGACTCTGAGAAGGGATTTACTGAGATCATGGGGAATGTGGTTATGAATGAAGAGCACATCTTGGAAATGAACTATAAACATACCACTATGGAAAACAAAACCAACATCCTCAATCAACAGATGAGGAGGGGGCTGTTCCTCGGGTAGTCTTCTCGAAAGCTCCTGGGAGGCCAGCCATTTAACCTCCGTCATTCCCGTGTCACAAAAATGCTCTCTGCTTGTCACGGTGTTCTTCCCTGTAATTAGATGCTCAGAAATGGTGAGGGAAGAAAAGGGGCATGAAAAGACTCATTACTTGTCCTTGGCAGGGCTTCTTCTTAGAGTCAAGAGCACTCACTGGTCAGGCCAAAGCTGCATTTGAGAACGGCACCATGTGTGTATGACGCAGCTGATGCTAAGGCCCTACAGGGATCAGGGAGAGGGGGCCAGAGACACAAGCTCTGCCCCTGGAACATGGGCTGCTCACTTAAGGAACCCTGGTCACAGCCAGGATGGTTTACAGCTTGCATCCTGCATGCCTGTCCAAGTCTTATGAGAGCCGACTTGAGGACAGGGATCTCAGGGAGCTTTTCAACAGAAAATGGGCCTTGGACCGGCTGATGAAAGCAGGGAAAATCAGAAGTGCTGAGCTGATAACTAGGAGGATGCATATACTTTTGCATGTGATTTGCATGCATTAGCTGCTGGTGAGGTAGCATACCGCCCTGGGAAAGCTTGCATCCCTTCACCAATAAAACCATGCGGAGTGGTACCATGCAGACAGCATGTGATTTCTAGTTGCTGGTTCATTTATTTATTTATTGAAACAGGACCTAATGTAGTGCAGGCTGGCCCTGAACTTGCTGTATAGACAAGGATGATTTTGAATGTTTTATCCTCCCGAGTGCTGGGATTCTCGGAGAGTGCCGCTATGGTGGTTTATGAAGTGCCAGGGATAGAACCCAGGACTTCATTGATGCTGGTAAACACTCTACTGACTGAGCTATGTAGGAGGGTCCGTCTTTATTTCTGTGCTTTGATTGGTTAAATAAAAAAGCTGCCTGGGCTATTTGATAGGGCAGGACTTAGATAGGTGGGGAAAA
Source organism: Dicrostonyx torquatus (assembly GCA_028555095.1). Classification (NCBI taxonomy): domain Eukaryota; kingdom Metazoa; phylum Chordata; class Mammalia; order Rodentia; family Cricetidae; genus Dicrostonyx; species Dicrostonyx torquatus. The sequence continues at coordinate 1,479,231 of JAQHUG010000113.1, forward strand.
GAAAAGAGGATGCTGGGAAGAAGACTGGGTCAGAGCCAGTCGCCATGAGGCTCCTGCCGCAGATGGAAGTACTGTAGATCCGTCTGGTAAGTCACCCACCTCGTGGTGACATACAGACTTTTATAATGGGTTAGTTTATGAGGTGAGGGCTAGCCGGGAAGAGGCTAGAGATAATGGGCAAGGCAGTATTTAAATTAATACAGGTCTCATGTGGTTATTTCGGGCATAAGCAAGCAACCAGCGGCTGAGCGGGCCAGCAGCTGGGGGCTTGGGAGCCAGGCGCTGGGAACACAACCCACACCTCTCCCCCAATTACAACAGAGCTACATCTCCGGGCCTTTGGTTCATTTTATTTTTATTTAGCGTTTATAATTTCTTATTTTTTAATTAAAATTTTATTAGTTCCTTGTGTATTTTGATCATATTGGTCCTCTCTCCACCCCCCCAGGATCCTCACCCCTACCCCGGTTCCCTACCATTCTGCTTTGGGTCTTCTTTTATTTTGTAAACCCATCAAGCCAATTTGTGTTGCCCATATATTCTTGGGTTCATAGCCTTCCTGTGGAGCTTGGAGGAATTGATGGAGCCTATACTCTTAAAGAAACCTGACTCCCAGAAAATACAGGTCCTCATGCATGTAAAGCAAATGCTTCACGGACTGAGCCTCTCCCTGGGTCTCAGAACTCAAATTTTATTGGAAAACAGTTGGTGTGGGAAGTCCTTCTGTATATGTGTTGCTTTTATTGATTAATGAATAAAAAACTGCTTTGGCCTGTGATAGGGCAGAATAGAGCTAGGCGTGGAAAACTGAACTGAATGCTGGGAGAGAGTAGGCAGAGTTAGGGGGATGCTATGGAGAGGCCCTGTAACCACCAGAGGAGAAAGGTTGTCAGAGGAGAAAGGTGCGAGCTGCCAGTTAGAACCTTGCCAGTGGGCCACGAGCCTCATGGTAAGATATAAAATAATAGGGATGGGTTAATTTAAGATGTAAGAGCTTGCTAGAAATACGCTAGAGCTATTGGCCAAACAGTATTGCAATTAGTACAGTTTCTGTGTGGCTGTTTCAGTTCTGGGCAGCCGGGAACAAACAAGCAGCCTCCTACAAACAGTCACAGTGTGACAGTGGGAAGACTTGACCAGGGAGCCTAAACCCTGTGTTTCTGGGTCTTTGGGAAAGTATGTGCTGACCTCTGCTCTCAGAGTTGGCTTCCCAGCAAAGTAGGCTGGGTTAGGAACGTCCACACTTCTGCTCGAGACGAGGAAGGGAAGGGAACTTGAGAACCTATTTCCTCTTAAGATGGAAGTTGTATACATCACTTTGGCTTATGCAAGGCTGCTGATGGCTCGGTCACAGGGTAGAGCTGGCTATAAGGAGCTGGGGCATACTTTGTTGAGTGGTCACCTGCCCAGCTTAAACCACACCCACTGCAAGATGCTGTCTAGTGCTAAGGCACACGCACACGTCTTATCTTCTCTCCTTGTCACCTTCTTTCTTCTCCTCTTCCTCTAGCTTTTTTCTCCTCCTTACTAGTTCTTCTCTTCTCTCTTACCCTCCTTCCCCTCTCCACTCCCTTCCTCCTGGGGATGGAACGCAGGGTCTCACACATGCTAGGCAAGTGCCTTCCCCCTAAGCTGTGTGCCAACCTTAACTCTTAATTCTGGTTGCTTCTATATGGACATTTCCTGTTGTTGCTGCTTCCTTAGAATTTCTTGGATCTATCTATCTATCTATCTATCTATCTATCTATCTATCTATCTATCTATCAATCATCTATCTATCTATCATCTATTTATCATCTATCTATCTGTCTACCTATCTATTTATCATCTATCTATCTATCATTTATCATCTATCTATCATCTATCTCTATCTGTCTATCTATTATTAATTTATTTATTTTTCAAGACAGGCTTTCTCCGTGTAGCCTTGACTGTCCTGGAACTCACTTTGTAGAGCAGGCTGCTCTCAAATTTACAGAGATCTGCTTCCTTCTGGCTCCCGAGTACTGGGACTAAAGGTGTGCACCACCCCTGTCTGGCTTGATTTGTATTTTCTTATTTCATTTTGACCCAGTTCTCACTTGATTGACCTTTGTAGGAAAGAAATTCCAAGCTATGGTGGCAGGCTTCTTCATCCTTGGCCCTTCAGGGCGGATGATTTCTTGGTTGGGTGTGTGTCTGGCCCTGATAGAACACTAAATAGCACTTGTCTTCTTCCCAATGAATTCTGGTAGAATCTGTAGACTTGACAATCCCAAATTCCTCCTGTAGGAGGGTCCATCTTTATTTCTGTTGCTTTCATTGGTTAATAAAAAAGCTGCCTTGGCTTGTAAGATAGGTCAGTCCTTAGGTGGGTGGAGTAGACAGAACGGAAGTTCTGGGAAGAAAGGAAGTGAGAGAGCCGCCATGATCCTGTGTCCAAGATGGACGTACCTTAGAACAGTCCGGTAAGTCACCACCTCGTGGTGACATACAGACTTTTATAATGGGTTAGTTTAGATGTGAGAGCTAGCCAAGAAAAGGCTAGAGATAATGGGCAAGGCAGTATTTAAATGAATATAGTTGTCATGTGGTTATTTCGGGCATAAGCAAGCAACCAGCGGCTGAGCGGGCCGGCGGCTAGGGGCTGGGAGCCAAGCACTGGGAACAAACGGCCCCACTTCTGGGCGGCAGGACACAGCCGTCCCCCCCCCTTTTTTTTTTACAACATCCTCCAGATACTGCCAAATACCCAAGGGTGTGGTGAGAGAAAAACTGTCCAGTTACAACATCTTCTCTTGTGATGACGGGGATTTCTACCACAGGTTTAGTGGTTACTTTTGTTTGTAACCACTTCAATTTTGTAACAGTTAGCTTCTGGGGCTGGGGCTCTAGGTAATTCATTCACACGAACACTAGAATCCACACCAGGACGTCTGAAATGCTCTGTATAATGATGAGGTCTCCACTTGCCACTATTTATAACCACCCAGGAAGAGGAACAGAGGCCCAGTGATAAATTAATCCTACCTTTCAGGTCCTGATTTCAGATCTAAACAGAGGGCAGGAAGCATGTGTCACTGAGCAGAACTGGTCAAGGTGTGGTCCTGCCCATCATTGAGCCCATTGTCATCTCAGCACCTGTCTGTCCCGAGAAGAGATGTAAGAAGTTGTCAGAACTCTGAGAAATCTTTTCCTAGAAGACATCCTCTTTCTGTGGATGGTACCAAGCTTCAAACTTTTCCTTCTCTTAACATGAGATTCCTGGGGAAATTCTAATTTCCTTGGGTCCTTTGTTTCCACAGTCTGTTAGCCAAAGGAGGGATACAGTATCTCTTTAGGGTGTCTTCATTCTTGCAAGGTTACAATGTCAGATGGTAGACCTGAACTTAAGAGAAAGGTTATTTGGGATGGGTCTGATCAATTAGGAGAGCGCTTAGTGGGTTCTATTGGAAAGATATTTAAAATGCAAGAGGGATTTTAAATGATATTTAAAAGATATTTAAAATGCAAAGGGGGCAGACTCTCTGTGCTGGTGAGGAGGTAGATGAGGGATGTGCTTGGCAGGGGAAAGGTAGGACCCTTAGTTGTAACATGAGGGGCCTGCTCGTTGGGGTTACTGTCCTGCCTGGTACCCCACAGCCAGCAAGCCCCAAAGAAAATCACACAGAGAGTCTATATTAGGTTATTAACTGATTGGCCCATTAGCCCAGTCTTCCTACCAGCTCCCATAACTTATATTAACCCATATTTTTATCTATGTCAGCCACATGGCCAGTACCTTTTCTCAGCTGGGACAGGGACACATCCTGCTTCCTTGGTGGTCTGTGTAGGAATGCCAAGGGAGCTTCCTGCTTCCCAGACATTCTCCTCGCCCTGCCTCTACTTCCTGTCTGGTTGACTCGCCTATACTTCCTACCTGGCCAATCAGCATTTATTTAAAACATGATTGACAGAATACAGATAATTCTCCTGCACCACTCAGTCAGTCCTGCTGCTGCGACTGGGGTCCTGCTCTGCTCTGTCATTGGCTCCTGGGCTTCCTGCTCTCGGTTGAAAGAATTAGTAAGAGACAGACACACAGACTACATAGTAGAAAGGGAGAGTTTGTTACAAGTAAAGCTGGACACTCTCAAGACTGAGGGTGGGCATTGTGCAAAGGACCATTGTCAAGGAAAACACTCTCAGGTGAAAGTGGTTGGTGCCCAGCGTGACCAGTGTTCTAGCCCACACCATAAATTCTTATTTATTCATTTGTTGTTATTGTTTGTTTTCTTTTATAAGACAGTGTTTCATTTAGCCTCAAGCTCACTATGTAGCTTAGTCTGGCTTTCAATTTTTAAAAAAAACATTTTTATTTATTAAAATTTTTTTATTCATTTATGCATGTTTTATGTTTGAATGATCTGTCTATATGTATGCTCACATGCTTGAAGAAGGCACCATATCCCATTATAGATGGTTGTGAGCCATCGTGTGGTTGCTGGGAATTGAACTCAGGACTTCTAGAACAGGAGCCAGAGCTCTTAACCACTGAGCCATCTCTCCAGAC
>JAQHUG010000113.1:1485125-1505175 GCA_028555095.1 Dicrostonyx torquatus
AAGATGTAAGAGTTAGCCAAAGAAAAGGCTAGAGATAATGGGCCAGGCAGTAATTTAATTAATACAATCTTCGTGTGGTTATTTCAAATGTAAGCCAGCTCGCCAGCACTGGGAGCCAGGCGGGATACAGCCCGAGCCTCCTCATACTACAGGGTCCACCTTTCACTAGAGTCAGCTGTCTTTCAATGTGAGGATATTTTATATTTCCGTTAGATTTCAGCTGCAATTCCCTGACAACAAGACCATTCAGGCTCACCTAAGATAAGGACATTAGTGTCAATATCTTTGTCCCTTTGTAGCTGTTGGGTTGCAGGAATACAACCCTGGGGTGTAATAATTAAGCATTTTTATTTTGGTCTGACTGTCTCCTTCACACCACTAATTCGTCTCTTGCTTCTAGATGACCATAGTCACCTTCAGGTGGTGAAATACACTAAACTACCAATTAGTGTATTTAATTCAGAATGCCAGCCAAAGCATTTAGCTTTGTTCAAGGTTATAACTACATTTTTTTTTTGCCAACTACTATAGTGTTGTTGCTGTTATTTTAAATAGGATCTCATGTATTACGAGTTGCAGTAAATTCATCGTGGTGTAGCAAGGACGACCTTGAACTTGATTCTCCTACCTCCACCTGTCTGGTGCTGGGATTACATCAATGAATCACCACACCTGGTTTATGTGGCATTGTGGAGGGAATCCAGAGCTTTGTGAGTGAGGCCAGTGCTCTATCAACTGACTCCCCCCCGTCCCCGTCCCCAGCCTCTTCTATACGTGTTGGAAGAGTTAATTTCCCTCCAATCAGACTGTGACTCATTAGCCCCTTCCTGCACTGGCTCTTAGCTCTTGGGAGGTCACAGGGAAGAAGAGAGAAAGGGATATTCCCAGCTTCTCTTTCTGTGGATGCAACATCCTCAGCAGAGAATGTGTCTCTGAGAGCCTTTGAATGACCTTGAGCCAGCTGTGAATCCCACCATGTCCAGTCCACAAAGATAGGTCAGCTCAGGATGGCCGGACCATTTCCTCCCCCTCTTTTCTCCATCAGCACGTCTATACTCCTGTCTCAGTTGCTGCTTGTGTGTTTTCTTCCCCCCCCCCCGCCCCTCCACGGGTATTTCTCAGTCTTTGGCCTTCAATAGAAAGCGCTCCCTTTCTTGCCTCTTTTACTTCCAGTCCCTGTGCTCCTGGGTTGCTGTTTTCCAGAGGTAATGTCCTGGCTAATTTAATGTCAACTTGACGCAAGCTAGAGTCAGAGGAGGAAGCCTCTATTCAGAAAATGCCTGCATAAGACCCTGCTGTAAAGCATTTCCTTAATTAGTGAAGGACCCAGTCCACTGGGGGTGAGGCCTCCTTTGAGCTGCTGGTCCTGGGTTCTATAAGAAAGCAGGCTGAGCAAGCCAGTAGGCTGCATCCTTCTGTGGCCTTTCCATCAGCTCCTGCGTCCAGCTTCCTGTCCTGTTGGACTTCCTGTCCTAGATCCCTCCCATGATGGAAATGTATGCAAAATAAACTCTTTCCTTCCCAGCTTGCCTTTAGGCATTGTGTTTCATCGCAGCAACAGAAACCCCAAGACAGGCATCAACTCTTCAATCCAGGTTCCCAGAACTCTCTCTCCTCAGAACCCTCAGCCCATTACGAATGTGACCCTGAAGATTTGAACCTTACATTCCATGTTTTAAAGTAAATCCGCCCTCCCCCTGCTCTGTGTCTATGCTTCTCTGTCTTCTTGATTTTTCTTACCTGCTTCTGAGCCCAGGATGGGAGGATGGGTTGGAGACCAGTGGGTAGAACAGACATTTTAATCCTAAATAGATATCCCCACGCCTCCCTTCTATAGACATCAGACTGTCACCTGTGTTGCTTCCAAGATAAATGTGTTCAATAGGCATGTAGAAGCTGACCTCCAAAGAGAAGATTCAATGTCCTCCCTCCCCCTCTATGTCTGTGGAAGGAATGGATCCAGGAACTGTCGACTCTAAACACGGCTCTTACCTCAAAAGGAATAACAGAGAGTTTAGTCTGGAACCAGTATGAATAACCATGACTCAGGGACATGGGCTCAGGTTTGCCCCGAAAGATGTGGTCTACTGGGGCAGTAGTTGCATAAGATTTTGTTAGTTGCAGAACAAGCAAAATTTTAACTCAGAGCATTTACCACATGCATTGGTGGGTACCAAGTGTGCAAAGTAGGGGGCGTAGGTTTATAGGTGCTGTCTGGTGACACCCTTAGCTCTTGGATTTAGAGAAGGTAGTAGTACCCTGGGAACACATTTTAAAGGCTTTGATAGTCATAAGGATGGATGTTAAACCAGACACAAAAGTAGACAGCAGATGGTCTTAGGGATGAAAAATGGCCAAAGATAGTTTGGCTCTGTAACAATTTAGTCTTTCTTTCTTTCTTTCTTTCTTTCTTTCTTTCTTTCTTTCTTTCTTTCTTTCTTTTCTTAAGATTTTATTTATTACATATACAGTGTTCTGCCTGCATGTTTGCCTGCAGGCCAGAAAGGGCATTGAATCTCATTACAGACAGTTGTGAGCCACCATGTGGTTCCTGGGAATTGAACTCAGGACCTCTGGAAGAGCAGCCCCAGTGCTCTTAACCACTGAGCCATCTCCCCAGGCCCACAATTTAGTCTTTCATAATTATCAAGTTGAGTTGCTTGGCTTTGTAGAGTCTTGTGTACATGAGTATGTTTGTATTTGTGTGAGTGTGTGTGTGAGTGTGCACACCAGGTGTCAACCTGGATGGAGCATCATTTCTCAAGAAGTGTCCACTTTGCTTTTTCTAGACAGTCTCTCACCAGCTTGCAGTTTGGGGAGTAAGTTTAGTTGCTTGACCTGTGTATTCCAGGGATCCCCATCAGCATTGCCACTCTTGCTTGATTAACGGGTTCTGGGGACTGAACTTGGCTTTTCATGTTGCTTAGAACCTTTATGATCATTTTCTCCTAATTACTCGGTGATGACTTTAACTCCACGGAGGAAAGAAGAGTATTTTTAAAAGACAGTCTCTCCTGTCTGTGTTGGTACCCAATTGAGGGACAAGGTGCAGACTATGGTATCCTGGATGCCAGTTGGCTGACACTGAGTGTTTAGCAAGATGAAAGATGGTAGCACAGGAGGCAGAATTCGATGCAGAGTCTAGCTGGGGTGACAAGAGCTCACCATGCCCAGTGCAGGACAAGCACAGTTTAGGGCCATTCTCCGAGGACTCAGGAAGCTTTCCATTACTATCATTATTATTATTATTATTATTTTATTATTACTATTATTATGAGGTGCCAGGGGCCTGCCCCAGTGGATGACAGGTTCCAGAGAGGAGTGAAGGGGTAGGCGAAGGAAGGAGTGAGCAAGCCCATGGTGCTGGTGAGAATCTTGCAGCCTGACAGACTAGCATCCAGAGTACTTCTTCGTTCGTATAGAATTCAGTAAGCAGGGATAGATTCATGCTGTCCCACAACCCAGATCGTATCATTTTTATTCCGGACCTGTGTTTAACTTTTTTCCCTGTGCACCTGGGGTCATAAGTTTACTCATCGTTGATAAACTGTGACAGAACGGAGTTATCTTTCACAATCATTTCCCCTCAGGTTTAGTCATCATTGATAAACGGAGTTATCCTTTGGAATCAATTTTGCTCATCAACCCCGTAACTCAATTTTTAAAACTATCCGGAGCCTGATCTCAGGCTGCCAGGTTCTGCAGCTTCAAGGACAATAGAGAGAGAAAGAAAATCTCCAAGCCAGCCTGGGGAGATTGCCATGTCCTGAGCACTGTATCATCAACGCTTAATGGTCAGGGTGCTCAAGAAAATCCTCAGGCCGAACCTGCTGTAGTTATCATTCAGTTTTTGGCCTAATACAATGTTTACATTTTATATCATCTTTAGAGACTTGGTCACACAACACCATAGGGGCTCCGCATGAGCTAACTTTTTTAACCAAGAGGGGTCCTGACTCCTCGTTCTTTGATCGCCTTTCCACACCACTCAAGTCCCTGTGTAGGGCACAGGTACCTTCAGCTCACCTAACTTTGTTGCTGCATATGGCACGTAATCGCCTGAACGTATAGTAGGAAGAGGCTTGTTATCTGATCTGTGGCCAACTCCTCAAGCCCACCGAATCTCGCTGACATTCTTAAGTTCGCTTTGTTTCGATTATCTTGTTTCTGAGTAAGCATGGGGGCAGATGTTTGAAGACTATCTCAAAGCCTCATAAAGAAACCTCTTTGTGTGTGTGTCACAGTCTCCAGGACGTAAGGAAGACCTTCAAGTAGATAAGGACAGCTCCCTATAGGTGGGAGGGGTAGTAGACTTACTGCTTTCCTAAGAAAGCCTAGAAGCGGTACTTCTAGAAGGCATACATGATTCGTTAAAAATTTCCATCAACCCAATATCCCCAAGTTGTGCAGATATTAAAAGCCCCCCTAGCATGCAACACGTGGAGATGAAAACCAAAAGGTGGCACAGCGGACACCATGTGACAGCTGGATCTCTGTCAAGCAGCTGCGCTGGCTTTATGACTTTTGTCGTTCCTATCAGATATGGCCGCGCCAGAGAGGGGGTTTATGTCACCCAGACTGGCATCAAACTTTCTATGTAGCTAAAGATGACTTTGAACTCCTGATCCTCCTGACTATGCTTCCAAAAGGTTATGGTTACTAGCGTGTGCCAATCACGCCTAGTTTAGGAAGTGTTGGGGATCGAGTCGAGGTCTTCACGCGCGCTAGGCAAGTACTTTACCAATGGAACCAAGTCTCCATCCTCAAATGTCTCTCATTCTTCTATCAGGGGTTTTGGATTCTGTCACCAGCAGTCAGAGCCACTTCTTCCTGCTACGGCAGTACCAAGGAGATCCTAATTCAATTCCTTTGCATAAACACACCCCACTTCTGCTCTTAATTACTATACTACGCAGTAACGAAGTGCTATTCTCAGTTTTATTTGATCACAGCACTGAATTTGGTGTGTGGAGATACCTGCTTCTCTCAATAGTTTGTTGATTATACCCTTTGTTCATCCTCAGATGCACATGCCTTGCCTGTGAATGGCGACCCAGGGCTCCAGACCGAATGAACGGGGATGTCCTGAGAGAGGCCGCATTAGCATAACCCTCTCAGCCCAGGAATGCCCCACTCAGAGTCGCCCCTACCCCTGAAGTGACACTTGCAGATGTCCTATGACCTCCAGCACATTTTGCACATCTGCATTTGTTATCTGTGAAACAATGAACCATTGTTTCAGTTGAGACTTTTCCAGCACTAAAGGTTATTATTCTAATGCTCAGCTCTTTCCCTTCTCTCTCTTCAGTAATCCACTCTCTGCATGCAGGGAGCCTGTTCATTGCAGGGTACCGTGCAGCTAATTTGCTGTGAGTCTCTGGTCACGCCCCTAGCCTTCCAGGGACATCTGTAGCAAGCTAAATCATTTTAAGCAGAGGAATTAGACCAGTGTTTTCTATTAGGGAGAAACGCTGTGGATCTCAGTATTCTGCACCATACTCGTAATGGTGGAATTGAATTGTGCTGGGGATTTACGCAAGAAAGAGAGATCCGTCTTATTTTACTAGGAGCTTGACACTTTTAGTTTGAGAATTTATACTTTTGAACGCTACCCTTCATACATTGCAAATGTACTTTCAATGCGCTTCAGTTAGGTTAACTGCCTATTTTGTAAAAGCGTGGGGCACAACGTGGGAACTGGGGCCACTTTAAGAATCAGAAAGATGACAGCGAATTTCTGTAACGATGGATGGTTTGGAGAGCATCAGAAAGCTTCTATTTACAAAAGCAGGGAAATTCTGAACAGAGATATTCCCTTGCAAATTACTTCAGCTGCCGGCTCTCTGCCCAAGATTTTCTTACCAGAAACCTAAATGGGAATTCTCCTCAGTGGCTCAGCAGTTGCTGTATGCTAGCTCATAAGACATATAAGCTTTCCTGGATTTTGGATATGCCACTTGCTATGCCCATTGGTTACACTTGTGAGCTGGTGTAGCCAATAAAACAAAACACAACTGTGGAACAGATTTTTCTCTCTCTCCCTCTGCCCCCTCCCACCTCCTCCCTCACCTTCTTCTTCCTCATCTCAACCCCATATACTGTGCAGAATAACCTTGGACTCCTGAGATTTCTGCCTCCAGGGTCTGACTGTAGGGATCACAGGCATGTGCTACTGGCCCTGACTGTAGGGATCACAGGTACACTAATGGCCCTGATTGTAGGGATTACAGGCATGTGCTCCTGGCTTGACTAAGCGTGGAACCCGGCACTTCCTGCACGTTAAACTGGGACATCCTCAGCCCTATGGGCCACATTTTGAGCCTTAATCTCTGAGATTAAGGGAAACTTAACTCCCGAAATGAAGTTGTGTCTACACAAAAGACTTCAATGAACGTGACCAGGTTTGGAGCCTCATTACAGCTTCTTCCTGCCCACTTCAGAGTCACTAACCTCCTGATAAACAGACAAACCCTTTGGAATGTGTTAACCTAGCAAAACCCCCTTCACCACCAGCGAGGGGGTGCCAAGGATGCTCTCAGCATCTGAGGGTATAGCTGAGATCCCACCACCTGCTGGAACAGCCCAATTAATGTTTCCATCAATGTCTCAAAATTTCCTTGATGTATATAGATTGCTTTGTCCTGTTACCATAGCAACTCCACGAAACTGCTTCCACATCGGAACAGGGAACCTAAATCTGAATTCCCAGGCCATGGTCACTCACAGTTTGGCTCCAGAATAAAGTGTTGTATATTTCCTTTGATTTGAGAGCTGTGGTTTTGCGTCAACAGTTTCCTAACGCAGGGGCTGCAAACCGAGATATGGAGTCAGATACAGATGGTTCTGTACTGATGATGGCTTGCCTTGAGAGCTTTATACTTTACAATGTGAGAAAGCGGTGTGAAGTCTAGGAACTGTGCTTGAGTTCCTTTGGGCATATGCCTCCCCAAGTGCTTTTTTTTTTTTTTTCGAGACAGGGTTTCTCTGTAGCTTTGGAGCCTGTCCTGGAACTAGCTCTTGTAGACCAGGCTGGTCTCGAACTCACAGAGATCCGCCTGCCTCTGCCTCCTGAGTGCTGGGATTAAAGGCGTGTGCCACCACCGCCCGGCCCATTTCCCAACCTTTAAATGCTCTTCTGATTTGGATATTTTCAACTTACACTGGCTTTATAGGGCCGTAACTCCAACGTGAGGGGAGGCCTCTGGGTTTTGAAACCATGTTCTGGAAACTGCATGATTCTTTTCCTGAAAGGCATCCAAGCCACTGAGTTTTATGTCCAAACCACTATCCTAAGGGGAGAGCAAGGACCCAGGCTGTCACTCTTGGCTCTTTGGGGCTGCAGGGACTGATATCCTGCGTCAGGGATGTGCAGTAAGAAGGCCAGCCTGAACATCTGACTCCGGTCTTGCTCTGTTAACCTCTGGGACGGCTCAGGGTCTCTGCACATCTGTACAGTATTCCAGCTGCCGGCTGAGTCCCTGTGAGAAGAAAGCATCTCACTCCCTCTCCACGCTTTGCTGCCCTCTGCCTTCATGTCTGGGGGTGAGCATGGTGCCTGGGAGGGTTCAGAGCACCCCGGTGTGGACAAGCAGCATCTCCGGGATGGAGGGTCTCAGCCTTTGTTTCCTGGCTGTGTGATTCATGGTTCTGAGCACCTGTGACCCTGCCATCACCGAACTGGCTTTTTCCACTTTGGCTGAATTAGACGGCCCAAGTTCATCTCTAGAGAAGAAAGTGCAACATCCTCCGTTCTCCATTCACCTTCCCAGGGGGGTGGGCCAGAAGGGCTGGCTAGCCGCTTCACTGAAGATAGATGGAACTAGAGTGTGTTGGCACAGCTGAACTTCATGAAATGTGCATCAAAACCCACAAACACCCTCCCTCTGAAAGACCCCCCAGAAACTGACGAGCTCATCTCGTCCTCATGAGAACGTCAGTTGCTTTGCCTGAGGTTTCTCATTTCCTGAGACACTGAGGAAGTTTGACCCAATGTTGCTTTTTCTTTTCTTTTTAATATATTTTATTGGAAAGACAGTGGGTCATGCTGTGTCCCTAACCAACGTGAATGGGGAAGCGTGCCCAGGGCGGCTTTCTGAATAAACAGTCTCATGATGCAGACGGGAACTAAGATCTTGTCCCTTTTCTGTGTGTTCAGAAGCCAGGCTGAAATGCTAGCCTAGTGGCCCAGCGTGTTCCATGACGGGACCAGCGTCATCCGTAGCCTGAACCTTGACCTTAGCAGGCAGGGAGGGGAAAGCTGGCAAGCCAGCCGCTCCTTGAGAACGGCCAGTGACTGGAATGACGGGTGCCACTTTTGTTAAGTGACTCAGCCACGGGGTGTGCGTGGAATCTCCCCTTCAAATTTACTCCAGGATTTTGTCCTTTGGTCCAATTTCAAAACACTACTTGACTCCTTATGCCTGCAATTTAAAATATCGCCTGGCTGCTTTTGAGTCCAACAATTGTTTAAAGACAGAGAGCTCAATTCATGGGTTTGGTTTCTTATTTAACAAATGAAAAAAAGAGAGGGTTGACCCATTGTCGTCGCAATGAACATGTTCCAAGGCTGTCCTGTAATTCATAGTTAATATGCCAAATCCAAACCTAAGTAACTACTTCCCCAGAGCTCAGGCTTTCCTCTGGAAAGAGCAGTAAACACGGATGTAAGAAGAGAGCTAAAGGGCTGGGGAGGGGGTTGGGTTGGCGAAGTCCTTGCCTCATTTGCAGGAAGTCCCGGGGTTCAGTTCCTCAGGGTCACATACGCCAGAGTAGTGGCTCAAGCCCATAATCTCAGCTCTCAGGAGGTAGATAAGGAGGATAAGAATTTCATTCTCTGTGCACATACGGAGTTTGAGGTCTGCTTGGCTTACATGAGACATGCCCACCTCACCCCAAGAGAGAAAAGACATTCACACATAATATTCAACCTATTGAGTGGTCGTTTTGTGCCATCTGGTGAAGAGTAGAAATGAGATGTTGGTTCTTATATAGCCCTTTGGGACACGAGTTCTCTACCATGAATTCTACCAAGAAACATTTACTGAGCACAGTCTAAGTGCTAGGTGCGGGGTCAGACGATGAGAATACACGGTTCTGAATAGACTCATCTGTTCTGGGGTGAGATAATTCTAACGAGACACACAGCATTAAGTGAGCGTGTGGGACGTAGTGGTGTCTGGTGCCATTGTGGGATAAAGTGCTGAGTCAGGACCGCATCTGGAGAAGGTAGCAGGGACCTGTGTCTTTTTTTTTTTTTTTTGGTTTTTCGAGACAGGGTTTCTCTGTAGCTTTGGAGCCTGTCCTGGAACTAGCTCTTGTAGACCAGGCTGGCCTCGAACTCACAATGATCCCCCTGCCTCTGCCTCCCTAGTGCTGGGATTAAAGGCGTGTGCCACCACCGCCCAGCAGGGACCTGTATCTTATCAGAAGGCATTGCTATGTGAATATGGGAGAGAAAAAAAAGGCACTGCAAGCCAAGAGTTCAGCAAACGCAAGTGGTCATAGGAACTGGTTTGCAGCCAATGGGATACTAGTCATCCACAAAGAAGGAGACAATAAGGCCGGCGAGAAACTCGGTTAATACAGTCCTTCCCTTGTGGTCATGAGGACCTGAGTGTGGTAACTGGTGGTGGCAGAGCGTGTAATTCCAGCACCCGAGAGGGGATCCCTGGGGCTAGTTGGCCAGTCAGCCTCTCCTACTTGGTGGGTTATAAGCCAGTGAGAGACTCTGTTTTAAAAACAACAGCAGCAAACCCAAAAACCAAAACCCAAAACTTAAAAATGAACAATCAAGTAAATTTTAATAAGCAAGGTGGACTATGCCTGAGGAATGACAGCAGAGATCATACATACTGCGCCTCCACATGCTTACATACACACACAGGCATGTACATACACACACAGGCATGTACAGCAGCACACATACGTGTACGTGTACACACAAATTTACGTGCATATACAAAAGGGGAATGAAATCACATCATTGGTAGGAAAATGTAGACAGAAATACGATGAGCCAACTGAACTAGAATCAGAAAGGCAATTATCATGTTTTCTCTCACACATGGGAGAAAAGGACAGGAAGGGGATCTGGGGGAAAGGAGGGGGGCTAAGAGAAAGCTACAGGTGAATGTGATCAAAGTACATCATATTCATGAATAAAAATGTCACAATCAATGCACGCTCATAAACATAGAAAATCATTGGGCACACTGTAAACACTTTCCCAATTACTAATCAATGCATCTTGATATAAGTAATGGGAGAATACCCAAGGTGGTTGATGACTGATTTTGCATTGAAATTAGTGATTTGTAGGTATGTGAATGTGTTTTATAATTTCAGGTGTTAATCACATTAATTTGCCAAAATTAAATATAATCAGCAACACAATTACAAGGAGATGGTGGTTGGTCTGAATGCACGGTCTGCTGGTGAGAACGGCTTGTGTGCATTTCCCGTCGGGGAGCTCCTGGGAAGACAGCCCAGCTGTGTGTTTGAAGGACAACAGGGTACAGAGAAAATATGCACTGCCTCTGGAATCTTCCATCTGGGAATGGTTTATTAACCTTCACAATTAACTGTTTAATTAATTCTTTAATTAATTAATTAACTGTTTAATTAACTTCACAATTAAAATAGGTCACATTGCTCTTCCTAAGTTCCCAGGGCGTGGGGAAGTACGTTTCTCTTATTTGTTCAGAAGATGAAGCAGCTGTAATTAGCACAGCCACTCAACTATTAGTTGAAATCATTAGTAAAGCAAAAAAGACGTAGAGCTACTGGGGCTGGAGAAATGGCCCAGTCAGTAAAGCATTTGCCTTGCCAGCACCAGGATCTGAGTTTGAGCCCATGATGCAGGTATCTGAGAGCCACGGGGCTCCCCTTGGCCCAGAAGGGCATGATCCGGAGACCAAAGTCAGGATAATCAAAAGTCAGTCTGAAGTATGAATCTTGATCCTTCCTTGTCTCATGTCAATGAGGAATGAAGGTGCAAACACAGGGGGTGTGAGCACAAGAAGGCCAGTTTATTAAGAAAAGAGCATGTGGTAAGCCACAAGTTGGGGTGACATCTGTTGGGGTCCAGCCTCGATGAGTTTGTACGTTCCAGGGTAAGGGTGTGGGGATTAGAAATGTTAGGCAGAAGAGACAGAGACATAAAAGAATTCAGAGACATAGGACAGTACCAGGAGAGCAACTCAGTGAATCCTGAATCCTCCCACATTTAATTTCCAGATGCTTATGTATCCCAATACAAGTGCGGTTGGGGCGGGGGAGGGGGGAGGAAGAAAGCCAAAAACTGCTTTAACGTGACACAAATAATCAGAACAGTTACTTGCTTTAATACTTGAGACATCAAGCCACTATTTCCTGAGTTAAGCATTCTGATGTTTTTTGGGCAGGCTATGCAGTAAATACACCCTACATCAAGTGTCCTGTAGGCAGCCACTCCCTGGGTCAAACCTCCTGTTTTAAAATGAAGGGGCAGGAATAGGCTTGAATTCTCTGACCTTTGGTCAGGGTGGAGCGGATCCACCTCTATGGGCCATTTTAATGTCCAAAACACCAAGTAACCATACCCTAGGGCAGGATATCTTGTTTGTAGCCACACCTGTTGTGAACAACTTCGAAAGAGTAAAAATAACCTCAAATTCTATGACCTTTAGTCAAGGTGGAACAGGACTCATATCTGTGGGCCCCCACAAGAACAGGAAAAACTAAGATTTCTATAGTAAGAGGATTCCCCAGATGGTTCTGTTGAGCTGCTAGCCCAGTATCTTTGTTTGTTTTTTCAAAGGCAGGCTTTTTCTGTGTAGTCCCGGATGTCCTGGAACTGGTTCTATAGACCAGGCTGGCCTCAAACTCAGAGATGCACTTGCCTCTGCTTCCTGGGTGCTGACATGTGTGACCACCGCCTTGCTTCCAGCATCTCTTTATAGGACCTATGTTAGAAACAGGACACAGACTGAGGTCATGCCTACTGGGACTGGCTAATTCTCTGGGCAAATCATCAGTCAAGCCAATGGAGGGCCACAAGATCTGTGCATGTTCCCCAGACCTTGACTTGGTTTGCCAGCCTCTTTTCTTGGCTAGGTCTGTTAGCACTCAGCTTTGGTAGACTCTGCTAGCCCCTCATTAAACCATGGTCTCATGTTTTTGTGACCAGCCCATAGCTCACCAAGGACCTTATTTTTAATACCTACGGGGAGGTAGCTCAGACCACAGCTACTATGATGTATCTGCAATCTTTCTTGGTTACATTCTATTTAGCTCCTTGTTTACAGGGAAGCTGAGGGTAGCCTCCTTTCTGGAATATATAGAGTCTTTTTTTTTTTTTTTTGGTTTTTCGAGACAGGGTTTCTCTGTGGCTTTGGAGCCTGCGCTGGAACTAGCTCTTGTAGACTAGGCTGGTCTGGAACTCACAAAGATCCGCCTGTCTCTGCCTCCCAAGTGCTGGAATTAAAGGCGTGCGCCACCACTGCCCGGCATATAG
Organism: Dicrostonyx torquatus; assembly: GCA_028555095.1. Classification (NCBI taxonomy): domain Eukaryota; kingdom Metazoa; phylum Chordata; class Mammalia; order Rodentia; family Cricetidae; genus Dicrostonyx; species Dicrostonyx torquatus. The sequence continues at coordinate 1,497,619 of JAQHUG010000113.1, forward strand.
AGGTTTTTAAGAAGCCATCCTTACCCACAGTTCAGTCTGTTGCACAGCATCAGATGTAACACTGTATGAAAAGACAGCAGTGCCTTGCATATGCTCCTCAGGATAGCGTGGGAGCCAGCTGAAGCCTGCTGAGACTGGTGATGTGGGAGTCCCCTCTGTATGCTGTGAATACCATTGGTTAATAAAGGAACTGTCTTGGGCCTGTGCAGGGAATAGAGGTTGGCGGGGGAGGGGGGGCGGGGAAGGGGGAGGAGGAAATAAACTGAATACTGGGAGAAAGGAGGCGGAGTCAGGAGAAGCCATGGAGCCGCCGCCGCCAGAGACAGACTTGCTGAAACTTTGCTGGTAGGCCACGACCTTGTGGTGATGCACAGATTAATAGAAATGGGTTAAATTAAGATGTAAGAGTTANAGAGTTAGCCAATAAGAAGCTAGAGCTAATGGGCAGGAGGAACTAAACTGAATGTTGGGAGAAAGGAGGCTGAGTCAGGAGAAGCCATGGAGCCGCCGCCACCAGAGACAGACTTGCTGAAACTTTGCTGGTAGGCCACGACCTTGTGGTGATGCACAGATTAATAGAAATGGGTTAAATTAAGATGTAAGAGTTAGCCAATAAGAAGCTAGAGCTAATGGGCCAAGCAGTGATTTTAATTAATACAATTTCTGTGAGATTATTTTGGGGCTGAGCGGCTGGGACTTAACAAGTGGTTCTTTCCTCCAGCAGACTGGCTTTGTTGTTTTTCCAGAGTCCAGTTATTTTTTTTATCTGATCATCTTGGCTGTCTTATACCCAACCTCAGGCTCTTTTCTTTACTGTTCTCATTGTTCTTACATGTTTTAACCTTGACATTGCCTGTAAACATCTGTTCTCAGTGGAACACTTAGAACCCACATAAAGAGAAGTACGGATGGTGATACATGCCTTCAATCCCAGCGCTGGGGCAGCAGAGACAGGAGGATTGCTCGTTGCTGACCAACTAGCCTAAACCTACATGTTGAATTCCACACCAGCAAGAGATCCTGTCTCAAGAAACAGGGCAATTGGTGCCTAAAGAGCGACAGCTGAACATGACGTGTGACCTCCACACGTGTGTAGTAAACACGCATGTCCACAAACACATACAACCAGAACTTTATATTTGGCAAGTGTTTTTCCAGAATCCGGTATATATTCTTTAAATAGTATCCACATGTTCTTTATGGCATATTTCAGTTTCTCTTGGATGTCGTAAGCACTCAATCTTCTCTAAATGGAACATTCTCTTGGGGTGACTAGTTTTCCTCAAGTGGCTATCAGCTTCTATCTATTTAAAAACCTGTTTCTGTTCTTATGATTTGACCTTTGGGGCAACGGCCACTTGTTCTTGTACACCACAAAGAGAAACAAATGCATCTCCTTTTTATCGGTGATGGGAGGTGTGTGAATAGCTCTTGCCTTTTACCAGAGACCCTGAATTGCTTGGTATTTATTTGGGATGAATATTGCTAAGGGGTATCTCAATTGACGAAAGTATACCCTGGTCATCGCTTCTCTCAGAAATCCTATGATCTCAGAAATGCTAGTCAGAAGATCTGTGTTATATACACTGGATTTCTGGAAAAACACTTTTCTTGGATGGAACCTTGGGGTGATGGAGAGTTCTAGAAGCAGAGTCCTGACTCCATGTAACCAGTTGTGAATCTGCTGTAAGAATTGCCAAGTCCAGAAACTAGTCTTGACTGGGATCATCAGTTGACAGAATGAAGAAAGGTCAGACACATGGACAGAAAAGCTGGGGTCAGGTGGGCTGAGCATTCTGATGAAGTCACACCAACTAAGAAGTAGCCCGGGATGTCAGTGAGTTTATTTGGTAAAGCACAGGAGGAGGGGCTAGCTAGCTGATGTGGGAGACCTTGGTATGTGAGCAGTAACATCCGGGAAGAGGAAAATGCACTTGCTAGTTTTTGCACACAATGATTGATCATTCACAAACACTTGTACTTACACACACACTGTCAACATTTGTGCTTGAACCAGAGAAAGGCTTTGCTATCCTTTAGAGCCTCACCTAGGGAAGGCTTTTCATGAGTCTATGGCATTGGATCCTTGGCATGGCCAAGTCTGTAGGAAGCAGAACAAATCCCAAGTAAGTCAAGTCTTGGTGAATAAGTGTGTGCTGATATAAGCTGTACATATCAAAGACTCCAGAGCCTCAGACTTGTGAAGGAATGGCAAAGCTTTCCCCTGCTCACCTAGGAGGAGCTCAGATGATGACAAAGCCTTCCTCGGGGAATTGAGGGCAAGGTTTGTTTGTCTGTGTGCAGAATATGTCTGTCACAGGTTTATTTCCAGGAAGCTTACAGCCGGACGATCATTCCCCTACAGGGAATGCTCCTACCACGATTAGCCAAGCCTGTCTCTTTGATACAGCTGTAAACTATAAACCCTGTTTTTTTGTTTGTTTGTACGCAACAGCCCTGCCGCCTTGTCCAGCTGTTTACAATATCCCAGTAGCTTGCTGATTCAGCTAGGCTGGCTGGCCAGCAAGCCTCAGGAATCCCGCTCCTGCTTCCCCAGTGTGTGAATTACAAGCACGCCTCCCTACCTGGCATTTTATATGGATTCTTGGATCCCAACTTAACCCACTGAGCAATCATTCCAGCCAGGAACCTTCATTCTTGGGGGTGTGTAAAAAAAAAACAAGCAAACCTTTTAAAGGTGAGTCAAGCTTCTTTAGTGAAAAATAGTATTTCTATAGCAGACAGTGGCGTTATAAAATACAGATTCCTTTTGGGGAATAGCTCTCTTGAAATTGTCTTTATCTCTTTGTCGTTTTTCATATGGGAGCACGGAGGAGGTTAGGAAGGGTGAAGGCAGTTTTCACTTTTGTTTCAGTGTGAGCAGTGGATGTAACATAGAAAACGAATCTGGGTAGTGCTATGTTGAGTGGAAGCTGCCCGGGGTGACCTTGGAGACATTAAACAGATGCTCTGAATTTAAAAGTCAACAGATTCTAACGAGACATTCTGACTTGGATCGGTGAGACATCCTGGCATAGGCTTTTTACCAGAAGGAAGAAGGAAGCTGGGTCGCACAGGCGTCCCCAGGTGGTCCCAGCTTTCAATGGACTTTCCAGTTCTCCCACCTCATTCAGATCGCAAGCTGTAGAATTACAGCTAGGAAAGGTTTTTACAAATACAGACTTCCGTAAGTCTACCCAGAAAGCTGCTAATCCCCCAAGGAGAGGACCTAAGTGGGTGGCCTTCGCTGTAGCCGGTATGGAGGGAGAGGAGTCTCAGCGTGGGACACAGGTGGGGCAGTCTGCAGAGATGTTCCCCCCAGAGGTCTGAATCACTCAGTTAAGAAGGGACAGTTTGAGAAAAGGCGGACATATTTGAGGAGGCAGATGCCGGTTTCTTTGAGGATGGGGACTGGCCTTAGCACTGGCTGGGTTTGGGTGAGAAGAAAGACAGAAGTCCCCCAGCCCCAAACAAAGAGAAGAAGGATGAGGTACTGTACAAGCACCCGCTCCTGGAAACACCTGGATTCTGTGGATTTCTAGAAGGAGCACTGTCTCTGTCTGCTTCTACTTTCTCTGCAGCCTGGGCTGGACTAGGGAGGGAAATGGCTGCGAGAAGCTGCAGGGCTGCTTCTGTAAGTCATAACGATCATTGTCTGGAGCCCTTGAATCACAAGGTCTTCTGCAGCATTCTCGCTGGTTATTCTCCGAGGGCACCACTGCTGCACACGACTCTCAGGGGAGGCAAGTGTTTGCCAGAGCACCTCGGTGACAAATACAAACGGGAGACACATTTGCTGTTCGTTTTAGGGACTGTCACATGGAACACACATTTTGGGTGGCCCCTCTCCCGATAAAGCTACTGGGTAGACAGCAAATACTAGGAAGAATGGAATTGGAGAACAGATGTCTCAGCCAGGGTGGCTTCTATGAGCTGCGCGCCAGGCCTAAGGTATACATAGGGCTTCCCTGTGTTTGTATTCTCCACCTGGTGTTGTAATTAACAGGAAACATGGGATGCTGACTGACTTCCTCTTGAGGTTTACCCCTCTGAGACTGGATGACAAGAAATCTCTGGAGGTTTTGGAGAGGCTAAATGTCACGGCTACAGAGAATTGCTGTGGAGAACTTGCGCTCTGCAGGCTGATGGGTGAGGACAACCTGTTTTATAGGGCGACGTTCCAGTGTCCCCAGATCCTTCTATAGGTTGTCTTGGACCTTCTAAAACCCATTATCGTACCCATTCCTCTCAATGCTAGAGTAGGTCTGATCTTCCGGGGCTCTCCAGGTTGTAATTCTTCCTGTTGGGTTCATTTAGTCGCATCTCCCAGGAAGCAGCTGCTTCAAGAGCAAGAGTCAGGACTGGGTTGAGCATCTGTGAAGCTATTTCTGTCCTGGAGGGAGCAGGAAGGCTCATGAAACTTGGAAGGCTCAGGAGGCTCAGAGAACAACAAAGCTCAGCCCTAAGGTTACAGACGTTGTAAACAAGAGATGGGAAGAGGTGACTCTCCGGGGGAGCTGTTGGCCGGTCATGCAGAGAGCCCCCGGATGCAGCTTTCATGACTCATGCTAGGATGGGCTTTTCAGTGATGCCGCCGCCTGGAAACAACCCAATAAGCTCACTGGCTTATCAAGCTAGGCTCAGATAGATCAACGTCTTTGATCTGTCATTGGTGTCCTATCTGGGATGAATAGATTTGTGCTCTTGTCGCCCCAGGAAAAGTCACACAAGAGCATCTACCCTTTGCATGCTTGGAGCCATCATCATTTTTGCCTCTAGTCTCCCAGAGGGTTTTCATAGAACAGAAGATTCATGTTTGGACGATTAAAAAAAAAGGTGCCCGAGACAGATCAGTGCATGACTAGAGAATAGACGGGAATACGGAGAAGAAACAGAAGTAGAGGAGAAGAGAAACAGGCTCAAAGGTGAGTGTCATTGGAGCGTCACCTGGAAGGTGCATGCAGAAGCAGGTGGCCCTTCAAAGTTAGACTGAAATGGAGCAGAGAAGGAAGCTTCAGAGGTCAGAGAGGGGCTGGGGAGAGAATTTGCCCTGTAAGCTTGGAGGCCAGAGTTTGTATTCCCAGCATCCACAAAAGCTGGATGGGTACGCATCCAGTGCTTGAGGGAGATGGTGATGATGTCTGGCTAGTTAGACTAGCTGGGTCAGCGAGCTCTGGGTTCAATGAGAGATCACGCTTCAGTAAATGAAACCAAAGAGGGATCAAGGAAGATGGGGCAGTAACCTTTGGCTTCTGCACTTTCGGCCACATCTGTGCAGAGACCCCCCACCCGGACACATACTCAAACATGCATAGATGCATGCACACACAGAGGTCACAGGGGTGATAGTATTTAGAGAACATGGTCCATATAAAGAGAATATTATGTCTTAAAAAGAAAGCGTGGTCATCAGTATGAACACCCCATCAGGCTTGAGAGAAATAAACATTGCACCCAGCGGTGAGGAGGCCACTGTGGGGGACACGGGTGAGACAGGCCCCGGAGGAGGAGTATGACACAGAGGACTCACTGACAGGTGAAGAAGCAGACATGGAGAGTGCTGAGACTCTTCAGGGTCTCTGTAGGGGCACTGAGGGGAAAGGACATGAGGGTCCTGCTTGTTGGGGTTTCTGTCCCGCCCAGTACCCCACAGCCGGCAAGCCCCAAAGAAAATCACACAGAGAGTCTACATTAAGTTATAAACTGATTGGCCCATTAGCTCAGTCTTCTTACTAGCTCTTGTAACTTATATTAACCCATTGTTCTTATCTATGTTAGCCACATGGCTGGTACCTTTTCTCAGCGGGGCAGCTTACATCCTGCTTCTTAGATGGACTGCGCAGGAATGCCAGGGAAGCTTCCTGCTTCCAAGAGTTCTCCTGTTCTCACCTCTACTTCCTGTCCGGTTTTCCCGCCTATACTTCCTGCCTGACCAAGCAGCATTTATTTAAAACATGATTGACAGAATACAGAATTGTCCCCCACCATTGACATAGTGCTCAAAAGAGCTGTGAGCATGAGTTAGGAGTGGGTGCTTTTCAGCGAAGGTGGAAGAGATGTGAGCTTTGCAGAGAGAGAAGAGTTGCCTACCTGGACCTTTGGGCTGAGAGGGCAGGTAGGTGTTGGGAAGGGCAGTGAGCTGAGGTTGTGGCTCAGGTGGTGACATGCTTTCCGATTATTCGTGAGGCCCTGGCTTCCGTCACAGGCTGAGGTGCACGTCTATCTATTATCCTAGCAGGAGAGGAATGAAAAGATGAAGATGATTCTCAACAGCATAGGTAGTGAGCTGGGGGTCAGACTGCACAGGAGAAGCTGGCTCTAGGCGTGTTCATGTACATGAATTGGTACTGAGTCTAGAATCAGATTCTGTTTCAGTTGGTCAAGGAATCAAAGAGCGTGCAGAGGAGGAGGGCTCAGAGCAAGGCTTCCTGGGACAATAGTAGAGAAGGGGGCTCCATTTGTGACTCAAAGGGGACAGATTCAGACTGAAAGACGCCAGCTGCCTGCTTGCCAGAGCCCTTTCCCCATCAGTTAAGCCTTCTTAGAGCCAGAGGCGCCTTGTTCTGAGACTTATCTCTTAAATCCACAAGATGAATCTCCCATCGGCTCTTATTTCCTCTTATCAGCACATGTTTGGACTTTTTAGTTAGTCAATTCGACTTAAAAGCCGCTTGTAGAACATGCGCGGTAATCCTGGATTTGTGCTACAGAAGGAGTAAACAAAGTGTACGCCTTTAAAGGTTCTTGTCTGCAGCTGACTTCCCAGAACAGGTTTCCAAGCGAAGCTGCCTCCTTAGAATCGACGTTTAGATTATCTGCTTTCTTTGAACATCTATCCCATGACTTCTCTGACCAACGTGAGACAGTTTGTTTATCTGGAAACATGGTGTTTATTGAGATAATAAAACTGGAGCAAAACCAATTGAATGATTTTTATTTAACAATAGGCATTAAATTTCCCTTCTCTACACAAAGACTTTCAAAATGCTTTGTGATTTCATACTACACAAAATGTACACACAGAGAGACACAGAGACACACTGACATACATGAGCACATAAACACATATACAAACACATAGACACACACAGGAACACCTATAGGCATAGATGGACACATACAGACATGCAATTATATATATATACACACACACACCTAAATACATAGACATACAGACAGACAAAAACACATAGATGAACAAACACATACAGCGTATACAAACATGTGCGCAGGTACACACAGAGGCATACACAGACTGACACACAGTAACATACAAAGACCCACAGATCACAGTCTATGTATGCATGACAATGCATAGACATCTAGGCATACACAGACATACAGTGATACACGCAGATACATATACATTTTTTAGACAGGTCTTGCTATGTAGACCCGGCTGGCATTGAACTCACAACCTCCTGCCATGACTACCTGAATGCTAGGATTTCAGATGTGCGTCAGCATGCTTGGGTCTATGTTTCCATAGACACTGGTTTTTAAATTATTAATTTTTAGATTTATTTAATCTTATGAATATGATTCTTTTGCCTGCAT
>JAQHUG010000113.1:1622010-1635463 GCA_028555095.1 Dicrostonyx torquatus
GGTTTGGCGTCAGCTCAAGAGGCTTCGCGTTAAGTTAAACTCACAAGATTGAGTATAGACACAGAATCGTTCTTTCTTCCCTATCAGCGGCAGAGAGTCAAACCCCTTCTCACATTCATTTTTTTTTTCATAAAGGAAGAAAAGATTTAAATGACAGGAATGGTATCTGTGACAACTCAGAAATGAATTATAATGAAGATCTGTTTTCCCTTTTCCCTGCTGTCACCTAAGAGACAGTGAGATGTGTCACCAAGACAAACATCACAGAGGCTACGGTTCAGGGTGGGGAAACATTCAACACAGCCCCATGTCCCAAGGCCCCACTCCTGCCTTTGTGTGAGGGTTCATACCTGGTACAGTTTCAGAGATTTGTGCAGCAAGACACGCCCTTCCTTCCAGTGGTCTCCTTGGTGCCCGACCACCATCCAGACCTGCTGATCGTACTCCTCTGGCTTCTGGTAGCGCAGCTTGACCCTCAGTGTGCCCACGTGAGAGCCGGACATGTGATACCAGAAGGTCATACAGTGAGCAGAACTCTGCGAATATACCACGGGGCTCACCAGCCGGGCTACTTTGCCTTTCTGATTTTCGTCAGCTTGGGAATAGATGAAGTTGCCATCTCCTGTGGAGACAAAACTCTGTGTCAGGGAGACCAGACAGGTCTACAGCTCTTTTTTTTTTTTAAATTTATTTATTTATTATGTATACAGTGCTCTGCCTGCATGTATCCCTGAAGAGGCCAGAAGAGTGCACCAAATCTCATTACAGATGGTTGTGAGCCACCATGTGGTTGCTGGGAATTGAACTCAGGACCTTTGGAAGAGCAAGCAATGCTCTTAACCACTGAGCCATCTCTCCAGCCCAGGTCTACAGCTCTTTTCTCTCTCTCCTGTCAAGTCCTACCTACCCATAAAGACATTTTCCTGGGCTGGGCACTAAGGAACGAGGCAACCAGTGGAAGGAATAGATGCGGGTCTTGGGAACTGGTGGCCTTGCTCTAAGAGGCATTGAGTAGACTTTGGGTATTGCTAACCTGGACGTCGGAATCACGGGGAACCAGGCTGTAACTTATATCTGTCTTCTTACTACCAAAAGGTAGACTCTGTCTCCAGATTTAGGAGGAAGTAACTTGGGGATGTTTCAGCACACCCACAGTGGACATGGAGAAGCCAGAAACTACCTTGGGTTTTCTTCTTCAGGTGCTAACCAGATAGGCTGTCAACAACTTACAGCCCCACAAATAGGAGAGTTTGGGAGGCCAGCTTCATGCATGTCCCCGGTGCTAGGGTAACAGGTTCGTGCCACCACACTTTTTTTTTTTTTTAAGAAAAAAAAAAAAACCATGGATTCTGAGGATTGAATTTATAGCTTGTTTACAAAGCAAGCACTTTGTCCCTCCTGACCGAGCCATTGCACCCATTTCTGAATATTAAAAATATTTTTGTTTTCACTTTCGCTTTGGTTAATGGTCTATGGATTTCTCAGGTGTGCTCACGAGCTTGGGTATCACCTGAGACCCCGCTCCCGTCTGCTGTGCTGGCCCGAGGAGAAGCAAGCGTGCATTTCTGACGCGCATCTTGAACACGCCATTTGGCAATGGCAATGCTCGTGGCACCACGAGGACTCGCTGCTGGCTTTACTTTAATCACCCCCAGTGGGAATGCTAGGTCTTGCTTCCACCTGGTCCGAACGCACGACTCTCGGACGACCTTTCCGCTCTATGAATAGGGATCACAAACTCCCTCACCTCACCTGATGTAACCGGGGCTGTAACGTGACGCTCAGGCCTCAGAGGGCAGTGGGGTGTTCCCTTCGCTGGCTCACAGGCTTGTAGACCTGGGAGGCACCTTTTCACTGTGCATGTGTGGGCATGTCCTCAGGCCTGGTTTCGGTGGAAGTGTCCCAGTAGGCAGTGCCCTTCTCTTACTGGGCAATCAACCTGAGTTCCACGGATGCTCTTATTAAGCCAGTGAGTGGATCCATAAGGAACAGTGGGCGTAGGTCACTGCTCCAGACATGGGGGAGACACTACAGGGCCTTGCTCGCTGCCTTTGTGGGGTGTGGCTCCTGAGTGCCTGCTGACGCTGGTACTCCTGGGTTTCAACCATCCTGCTGAGCTGTCAAGACCTGGGTGTCTCTTTGTGACAATGCCATTGCCTCTGTGAGCAGCAGTGAGATGCTCAGGGGAAAAGCACACATGTTCTGCGCCTGCCTCAGGATCCTTTGGGAAAAGACCACAGTGGGCAATGCCAAAGGGGGGGACGACACAAGACGACGGGGCCCACGCTTCTGCCACCAATCTAACTGCTGCCCATGAAGCCTCTGTCCCAACTACCCACTGGTATCATCTCTCAGAGAAAGTCCTCTGATCTCCTGATTATGGGGGAGTCTGTGTGTGTACATGGGTGCTTGTGTGTGTTTATGTGTGCGTGGAGGCCAGAAATGGATGCTGGGCACCCCCCTATCACGTCACCTTTTTTTTTTTTTTAAGATTTATTTATTTATTATGTATACAATGTGTGTGTCTGCAGGCCAGACGAGGGCACCAGATCTCATTACAGATGGTTGTGAGCCACCATGTGGTTGCTGGGAATTGAACTCAGGACCTCTGGAAGAGCAGTCAGTGCTCTTCACCTCTGAGCCATCTCTCCGGTCTCCCACATTACCTTGTTTTAAGATGGCCTCTCAGTGAACCTTGCATCCCTGACTTGGTTAGACAGGCTGACCACCAGCCCCAAAGACCCTCTAGTCTCTGCTTCCTAACAGTGGGGTGTTAGGCGTACAAGGCCATGCCTGGGTACTGGAGATCTGAACTCAGGCCTTTAGGTTTTCATGACAACCACTTTACCGACAGACCCACCCCTCCAGCCCTCACTGGGTTCTCTTATCCTTAGTGCCTGCCTTTGCAAATGGATACCCTTCCAGCCCCACCACGATGGTTTCTACTCAAAACCAGACACCAGACCCTCTTCCTTAGCATCCCCCCGCCCAGCATCCTGTGAACAAGCAAAAGAAGCTAGAATCATTTATAAAGTGCTACACAGATCCATTCCTATAGTCAAGAACACAAAACCCAGCGGGGTTCCTTTATATTCAAAATTAGGCATTTTATCAAAGTAGTGTGAAGGGGTGTGGTCTTCACCATCCCAGCCTGTGACCACACCCTGCTGCCACCCACCTAATTAATTAATGGGGCCGGGTCACCAAGTCCCAGGAGAGGTATAAATATGGCAACCCAGGTAGGGAGCTCTCTCTCTGCGCGGACCGCCGACCTGAGTACTCCAACGAGGAGCTCCTTTTGGGTATTGTAGTCTGTGTGTACCTTGGTCTTGTTCTCTTTAATAAATCCTTGTATCCCGTCACAGTAGTGATCATTTAGAAATGCCTCAACATCCAATTTGCAAAGTTCCAAATGTCATGGTGATTGTTTCTAAGAAGGGGTTTTACTATGGCCCGGCCTTGAACTCGTGGTCCTTCTGCTGAGGATTGGGATTCCATTGAACACGACTGTGCCTACTTCCTAATAATATTATTGAAAAGCATAGGGCTGGGTGTGTGTGTGTGGGGGGGGGTAGCACTGTTTGTGCAGTGCTGGTCCAGCACTCACGATGCCCTGGGTTCGTTCCCCAGCACCTTATAAATCTGGGTGTGGTGGCTCGTGTCTATAACCCAACCCTAGCACTCCAAGGTAGAGGCAGGAGGATTAGAAGGTCAAGGTCATCATCAGTCACACAGAAGTTAAGGCTAGGTTTTGGTGTGAGTGAGTTTCTTTCTCAAACAAGGAAGAGAAGAAGAAGAAAAAGTGAGTATCGGTGATCTGTGAGTGCCTGAGTGTACTTGAGAGTTAGCAGGCGGGGGTGTTCGCATCTAGATTGTTCCTCATTAACAAGTTCCCGCCTTTCCGATGCCAGGGATGCCCACTTCTCCCTGATGATCTCTTGTGCAGCGGGAGGCTCTTTCTAGTTAAGGCAGAGCCCACTGCCAGTCAGTCTCAGCGGCTGGGAGAACAAAGGAGCCACACAGTCGGGAGGAGCCAGTCACTGCCAGACAGAGGAGCTGGGAATCCCAGAGATGTATGTGCTCCTCTTCTGGGTCTCCAGTGCACACAGTGGTGATGCTTCCCTTCCAGACAGTCTATCAGACTCTGGGTCTTCATTTTCTCAATTAGCCCCTCTCCTTCTCTGAGCCTTTTAGCTTTTGTCTCTGGCTAAGGCAGCTTTTCACCCCGCCTCTGAACGTCAGGTCCTACTGAGCCATTTCGCGTCACTATGCATCCATTTTCCCCACTATTACTGCCTCCGTCTCGGCTAATTGCATTTAGTTAATCTGATGCCATTTATGAGTACAGTGCCACTTACAGTCAAAGTATTTTAAGTTTTCTAAAACCGCTTGTCCTAAGATTCAATGGAAAGTGTCTCGGAATTGAGGGAGTCCAATTTTATCCAATTTCCCTGTCACTCTCATTAGGAAAGGAGGTAGCCGTGGCAGGAAGGGGCCTCTTCGGCTCACTCCGTGCTTCTATTCACCGTGGAAAAGTGAACAGTAGAATGGGAGAGGGGTGGGGTGCCTTCTACCCATCTGGCAGCCCACAAGCCAGCCTGGCACGTGAGAATTTAGGGGTTCTTCAGCACCCCAAATATTCAACGTAGGATTGCTTTGATGGGTCACGACTAAATACATTTCAGGAGTGGTGTGTGTGTGTGTGTGTGTGTGTGTGTGTGTGTGTGTGTGTGTAGGGAGTATGTCTGTGGCAGTAGATTTGTGTATGTATGTGTGTGTAAGGAGTATGTCTGTGGCAGTAGATGTGTGTGTAAGGAGTATGTCTGTGGCAGCAGATGCGTGTGTGTGCCAGGACGCTGCTGGGTCTGTGTAAGAACCTCGTGTAGGGTGAAGATTAAAAAAAAACAAACCCAGGACAGGGTGGGAAGGAGCATAATGGGTCATTCCTCTCTCAGCAATTCCTCATAAGAGGAGGATGTGGTGGAGAGGCAGAATATGAGGTGTAGAGGACACGCGCTAGGTTGAGCGAAGCCTCCTGAACTGTTCGCCTTTTTCTTCCGGGGAACAGAAGAGAAGCACCAGGGTGGTGTTCTGCGCCTGGCCATGAGTTAGCACGGAATCTGGTATGAGAGATCGCCGATGAGGCGTGCTTGTGTGTGGAGTGCCCACCGGACACATCATTTCTTTTCTGAGGCAGGGTCTCACATAGTCCACGCTGGCCTGGAACCCAGTGTGTAGCCAACATGACTTTAAATTTTCTGATCCTCCTGTTTGTCCCTCCTGAGCGCTAGGATTGCAGGCATCTGTGGTTTTTTCCTTTTTCTTTTTTTATCAAGTCTGATTTTAAGCTGCCCCTCCCCCACTACTGAAAGTGTCCTTAATAAAAGCAGAAAAAGTATGAGCTTGAGGTCACTCAATGTGGCTAACGTTGACCTTGGTAAAAGTAAGCATGGCTCTCCCATCCTTGCTCACTTTGTTGCCTTTTAGGGAAGCCGACCATTGGCCAGACTCAATCAGAATTCCTATTCTCGCTCCCAGCCTCTCTCCACTAAGAAAAGAAACCTTGAGAGCTCCAGAAAACAGGAGTATGACTGAATGCTTCTAGCACGTCTTATCACCCACAAAGCTACAGGTATCAGGAACCTTCCCTGATAACCAAAGATGTGCCTCGCATGGGGCCACGGTGTCACCCTTACCTGTATGGTCCTGAATGGGCCCCGTCTTGCTGGTCAGCACACTCCACTTGAGCTGCGCATGGCTGTCGTGTTCCCAGTGGCAGAACGTCTTGTGAGAACCCCAGCCGAACTCGCAGTTAAAACCATAGGTCGGAAACTCTTCAGTGGGGAAGGACAGAGAGACACATGGGGAGAATTAACCACCAGGTTCAGGAAGGCCATTAATACTCTCCTGGGAAACATTTTTTTTTTAAAAAAAAAATTTTATATCTATTCTAAAGCTCTGGGTAACCCACAAAATCCAGGATTACCAAGAAACTAACAGATGCCCGAATGAACATGTCTGCAAATTGTATTTAGCATTGCCATTCTGTTTGTGTGTGTGTCCATCTTGAACAAGAATATGCATTTCCCAGTGAATCAGGTTTGTGTAAGATTTCCAGGAAGGCTACTCTCCAAGGGACGTGTGTAGGGGACATTTTCCCTGTTTGCACAATGGTCAGTAAGAAAGGTAATCTGTTATCATAAAAGCCGGTATCATCAGTGAAAGCAATCTTGTAAGACATTGGGAGCCTCCAAAGCTGGGATGTGACTTGAGAGGAAGCCTGGCACTAAGACTTCCTTCTCATCACCCCAGCTGACGGCCCAAGCCTGTGTCAGTGGGGGAGGGGGGAGAACAGCTGAAGCATTTTTCTGGTTATTTTCTTTCTTATGTGCTTTCTAACAGGTCAATTAATTTCAGAATAAATCTTTGGCTTTTTCGGTGAACTTCTAAATTTGCATATAAATGGTTCACTCCACTTAAAAACTCGAGGTCACATAAAGCCCAAACTCATTTAAACATTGACCCATAAGAAATCCTTTTTTTTTTTTTTTTTTTTTTTAAATCTTCCAAATGCTTCCTTTGGAAGCTGAAGGCATTAAGACCCCGAAGTCTTTTCATTTACTCAGCCAGGTTCTCTGAAAGGGTCTTGAGCTTGGAAACACTGGAAGAAGAAATCAGTGACAGTACGGTTTTGTCTGGGGGAGAAGTCAGCGGAGGCTACAAGCAACCCCAAAAGATGAGATCATTGTATGTGCCCTGTCCTCAGGCAGAGCAAGCCTGAGTCCAGTCATCCACAAGATGGCAGTATTGAGTCGGACAGCGGCACATTGGGGCGTCTGCCCAGCCGAAGTGGAGCCTCAAACACTTGCCTACAATAAAGAAAAGCCTGCTATTATGGGCTGCCTTAGGTCAGGCGGAGACCTCGTCTCCTTTGGAGCATTTCTTTAACTTGCCCAAGTGTTTAACACAAAGTCCTTTGGTAGCTCTTCTGGTGTTCTCCAGGGCCCCTCCCTCCACTGAACAATGGAGGGAGGGATTTTAATGGAAAGATTTATTAAATAGATAAGGATGATTGAATATGCCTGTTTCGGTTTGCAAGGAATTCTTTTCAAGTGCTAATGTCCGATTTTGGAAGGAACTCACTATACGAATAATCAGAAGCGGGATGCAATTCCTTATAATAAGGAGGCAATGTGACCTCCCAAAAGGGGGGCAGAGCTGGTTCCAAAGGAAAAGCCGGCCACATGATGTGTTTACTGTGTGCGCGCTCAGCTAGCGCAGAAGGACAGAGAGTGTCAGAGGACAGGGGTTTCTCATGTGCAAGCTACTGAGGCATGAACTGGGGCTTCCGAAGGCTCAAACATGTCCCCCTCCTGAAGTTACCGCCCTTGGGCAGCAAAACCGACTTTGGCAGATGGCGTGGTCAAGGTCCTTGCCCTGGAATGTACTGTTGTGACATCTCATGATGGATGAGCTCGGGTGTTGTTGAGGAGGCATGAGGTTTGACATTTCTAGTTTACTCTGCTTCGGAAGATACAGAAGAAGGGAAAGCCTTCACGGCACACAAGGCTTTGGTTTCATCCACTTTGCTGTCACCTAAAATTTGCTCTCTGGTCCAGAAATCTACACTGTGCACTGTGTTGGCCAACGTGCTGAAGACATCATAGAGAATATGGACTTGGCATTTTCGCAATGGCCGGGACAACAGAAAGTTGTTCTTCACATTAACCTTCTCCTCAGTGGATACGGGTCTACCTTTAATATCCAGTGGCCTGGCCAGTCCCAGTATTTAACTAGGGGAGCTACTTTTACATTGCACTGGACCCCTCCCCCCCCCCGTCTCCTGGTCTCGTTTGGATGACTTATGGCTATCTTATTCATTTAAAAAGAATCCATGCATTTCAGGGCAACAGGGGGATTGTGAAGTGTGTAGCTTGGTGCTGACAACTCAAGCCCGGATAAAAGGGTAGGTTCACATCAGAAGCAACAACAGAGGTTCACAGGAGATAAAAGAGAGATGCAGAGGACTAGAAAAGAAGGAGAACGGGGGGAGGAAGGAAGATGAGCAAGTCAAGGGGAGGAAAGATACGAAGATTCAGGCACACTGACCACTGAGCTCTTAAATTACTGCCCATGCCCTGTCGTTCTGCACAGCTCTCATTAAACTCAATAGCAACAACTGGACTAAATTCCTTCTTAAAAAATAGCAGGAAACAATATTCTGAACAAATTTATGGCCTCCGTGAGCCAGTGCCAGCTGCGCTGCCGAAACCATCTTGCCCGCAGTGGAGTCATTAGCACGGGACGCCAGCAAGGATTCATTTTCAAGTCAAGGCCCCTGTCTAGTGTGAGTGCTGCTTAATCATCCCCTGGTCCGAAAGTCCAAACATGTGAGGGACTGAAGCCCACACAATCATAAGTTCCCAACTCACTGTGAGTGATGTAGGTATGTAGGAAGACCCTCAGAGGGTGAAAAGTCCTTTGCAGAGGGAACGGCATTAAACAGGGGGGTCTTGGCACTTTCTGTCCAAGTGTCAAGAGGCTTTTATACGACTGATGACAACCTAGGCGGTATATGGGTATCACATTCCTGCTGAGTTTATTAATTGATAAAAATCCTCAAGATGAACTCTCTCTCTCTCTCTCTCTCTCTGTGTGTGTGTGTATGTGTGTGTGTATGTGTGTGTAAATGTGTTCATGCATGTGTATATGTTTGTGTGTTAGAGGTCAACCTCAGATGCTGTTCCTCAAGCATCAACCATCTTGTTTCTTTTTTTCTTTTCTTTTTTTTTTTTTGTGATAGGCTTTTAATGGGGTCTGGAACTTGCCAGTTGGCCCGGGCCTTCTAGCCAGCGGTTCACTAAGATCGTCCTGCCGTCACTTCCATGCATGCTGTATATACCCTGTTTTCTACTGAACTCGGGTTCTCATGCCTGCATTTAGTCACGGAGATGTCCCCTCAGCCCTTTCTTAGGCTGTAACTGCTCAGGAAAATAGAATTTTGATGAAGACTTGGGGTCTGTCTGCCGCCGCCGCCTGTGAAGCGTGGGAAGCTGGTACGCATCCAGGTTCAGGCGTGGTCAACCTAACCTTGTTGGAAGTACATTCAGTCCCTGTGAGACTACGCAGTGACCTAACCAGAAGGTTATAGTGAACAGATGTCTTCCAAATGTCACACGGTTCACGACCTTCCACTGAGGAGGTAGAGACCAGATTCATAATAAACAGGCAATCGTATGTCCAGGACCAGATTCATAATCCAGGCAATAATCATATGTCCACTGTCTATCTCTGCGGTCAGATGGTGCTAACAACAAGTCTTACTGACTCACGCTTGGCACACCTGCCCTCTGACCTCGGCAGACCCTGAGAGAGGGCCTATGGGCCCCCGTTTGTAAGGCCGTCACAAGAATGACCCGGAGGTCCCATAGGAAGCAAAGGCATTATCAAAACCACTCATGGTCTGGTCCCCATGACCTTCATTTTCTTTCCAAAGACACATATGGCTCTTCTGAGAGGCGAGGGGAGAGAAGGACGGAGCGAGTGAGCTCGCGACTGCGGGGCGATTCTCATCACTTCCAGCAAGAGAAGAAACCGGAAGAGCCATTAAGGCACGTGTGGCATCGTCAGAGCTTGGCCTCTTCACTTTGTCCTCCTCCCAAGACAGCATATTGAGAGCCACAGCCCCACAGCCCTACTTCAGAGAAGCCCCCCTCAGGACATGTAGACCAGGGGCTCCCGGTAAGAGTGAAATATTTGCAAAGAGACACTAGCACCCTTTCCTTTGTCATCAGACTGTTGAAACAATGTTGGCATTTCCCCCATGATTCTTATGCTGGGAGGAGGAAGGCTCATGCCTGGGCCCGCCGGAGGTGGAAGCTTGTCTCTGGGAAGACTTCACACAGGGTTGCTGGCAGACCTCTTGCCCTCTATTCAAATATAAATTTCACATCAGAATCTCTAAGATGGAGCAGAGGGCCACTGGACCGCTTTGCTCCTCCTCCTACTGTGTCTTTTTCTGCTATCATCTGTTTGAGTGAGTGACCTGTTGAGGGCAGGTGGACAAACCTAGCATCTGAAGACTGCCGGGACCCAGGTTCAGAGCCTAGCGACATCCTAGGCTACAGCCCCCGAAGTCAAATTATAACCTGGTAAACAGCATTCGGGGGATTTAGCCTTTGGGATTCCTCTGCCTCATGTTGAGAGGTTTTAGGCCGTGTGGGAGCTGGTCAGCCTGAGCACCGGAACACCAGGGGAACGTTCCACAGAAGAAGTTTGCCTTGTAGTTTAATCGGGTCAGCGGTGACAGTGGCCTTTAAGGAAGCATGCTAATGAGGGCGGTCCTTTCTTGTCCTCTCTCAGGCAGTCAGTGCGGAGGAAACATTGTTACACACCAACACGGTCCATTAATAAATGACTGCGGAGGCCAAGGCTGAGTGAACTTCAATAAAGGAAATGGAAGAATCTGGAAAGTTGACCCCTCTCACCTTCCTCCAATGATTAACTCTAAAGTATTTTAGAAAAAAAAAAGTACTCCGGTTGCTTATACAAGTGCTTCCCTTCATGGGAGTCAGTGGGGAAAAGGTCACAGAATACTAACAGAAAACAAAAGAGGGCAGCCTTTGATAACCCGCACCGGTGGGCGTGCGGAGTCCCTGGGTTTTCCTCTGAGCCAAGGATGAGGGGGCTGCTCCCAGAGTGCTTCTCTCTGCCCAGGCACGGTGCAAACTT
Organism: Dicrostonyx torquatus; assembly: GCA_028555095.1. Lineage (NCBI taxonomy): Eukaryota > Metazoa > Chordata > Mammalia > Rodentia > Cricetidae > Dicrostonyx > Dicrostonyx torquatus. Next base: position 1,632,742 of record JAQHUG010000113.1, read on the forward strand.
TGTTTTCCCGGGCACAGGGTAAACCTCCGTTTCCTGTGCCTGTCTCGTGGCACACCCGCCCGCCGTGAGTGCCGCTGTAAAACTGCCAGCTCTGTGGCAGGCTTAACAGACAAACCTTGCGCCTCTTGATTTTTCAGAACGGCGATGAAAATAAATAGTTAGGCTGTGGCTTGTGAGATTTCCTTCTCGTTTGCAAACACAGGCCGCATCAGAGCTGCGCCGCAATTAAACAGAGTATGTTGCTTGGTTCCCCGGGGGGTGGGGGTAGCTGGGACTTGTCATTCAGCAGTGACTGATGAGGAAGGGGACCCTGTTCACTTGAGCCTTACTGAGGACCAAAGGCATGTGGCTCTTACAGCTTGCCTTGAGACCGGAAGTCTGGGTGGGGGCATCTTTCCTAGGCCGTTAGAGCCACGGAAACCAGAATGCTCAATGATGCTGTTTGGGACTGGGGTTGGAAGGGGTGCATGGAATGTAGACATCTTAGACTTTGGTACCTGATTGGATGGTGCTGTCAATGATGGTTGGCTTCTCTGTGGCCAGGACGGTGGTGCCTCCTGAAAAACACGAGCGATAGCCCAAATAAGAAAACAGAGGTGGTGTGGGTAACGTTACAGCCCCGCTCCAGCCCCGCTCATTTGCACGTTCCCCGCAGAAACTTCTTACTCTGCTTCCTGCCAGGGTCAATCACATTTGACCGGTACTCCGTCTACCATAAGGTCTGATTCAAACACCATGACGGCAAGATTGTCTCATCTTAATTTTCGTGCACGTGTTGCATATATGTGTGTGTGTGTGTGTGTGTGTGTGTGTGTGTGTGCAGATTCGGAGTCACACGGGTAAGTGTGCAGGGGCCTGTGCACGTGGATGCCAGAGGACAACCTAAGGGGTCATGCTTAGAAATGTCACTTCTTTGGAAACAGGGTCACCTAAGTAGGCTAGGCTGGCTGGCTAGTGAGCCCCAGGAATCCACTCCCCTAACACTGGACTGTATTGCTACCATGTTCAGTTTTTTTGGGGTGTAGGGGGAGCTTTGAGGGCTGGTTTCAGGTCCTCAGGCTTGTAGGGAAGTCATTTATCAACTGAGCCGTTGCCTTAGCTCTAACAGCATTACTTCAAAAAAAAACACATTTGTTTTTTAAACTTTTTAGAATCAATGAATAAACATTGCTTCTTATCTATGGTGCATAATAGTGAATGCTTGTGTACACACACACACACACACACACACACTTCAAGGAATAACTACATTGGGCTAATTAGCAAATGCATTGCGCTCTCTCTCTCTCTCTCTCTCTCTCTCTCTCTCTCTCTCTCTCTCTCTCTCTCTCTCTCTCTCTCTCTCTCTCTCTCAGTGGTGGTGGTAGTGCGAACTCTCTTGTAGCAATTTTCAAGCGTGCCATAGATCCTGGCAGATTTCTTCATAAAGTATCCAGAAGTCACAAGGAGTCGGAGACTTTGTTCTAAGGCTGAATGTGACATTCAGCTTCAACCCTGAAAGGCCAGGGTCGTTAACCGCTAACCGTCCTTACTGACTGAAGTATTAAACTTGACGGACACCTTGAAGCTTCAGAGAGTTTCCAGCGTTTGGGAAGTGTGCGCTCAGGGAAGTCACCAGGTCAGTCCCCGCCAGGTATTTTCAAAACCGAAGGCTTAAGGCGGATGGCTGTGGTTCTCCGCTCTGTAATTCTTTCCTCTGGCATAGCTGCTTGTGTTTCCCCCAAGAATAAATATTCTGCTTAGAATACGGTCCGGAGAAGTGGTGGAAAGGTATGTGAAGGCAAAGGGGAAAAAACATTTCTTCGCAGTCCCGAGGGACCCAGGAATTGGACCATGATTACGCAAATAACTTTGATTCAGCCTGGGACTTTCTTGGAAACCTCTGTCAGGGGGGGTGGCTGTGTAACCTTTTGCAGACGTTTTTCTGTGCGTGTGCCTATGTGGGTGGGGGTGCTTGCTTATGGAGATACATGCATATGTACACTTGTGTGGGGGGGGTGCCCAGTGTATTGAAGCCAGAGGCTAATATCAGATGTCCTTCCTACCTTGGGTTATCGAGGTGGGAGGTGGGCTCTGCCACTGAGACCTGGGGCTTGCTGGTGAGGCTAGACTGGCTAGCCATCAAGTCCTAGGCATCCTCCTGTCTCTGCTTCCCCAACGCTGGGATCACAAGCACAGGCCACTGCTCATTCCTGTGTAGCAAGCACCTCCCTAAGTCTTCCCCAGACCCCTGCACAGTGCTCTCAGTCTGGCCCCACCACGAGAATAACCCTGATTACTCATCACAGTTTCCTCTCTACTTAGCCCCTCCGGGACCTGGTGGGAACAGAATATCTATCTGGGAGGAAAGGCCTTGAAATGAATCATTTCCCAGAGCTTCTCAGATGAGTCTTCGACTCGCTGGGCCTGGGAAACAAGCCATGTGCTGCTTTTGACTCGGGGCATAAGCGAGCCATTCTCCTCTGCTGGATTGCCACCCAGGCTCTGGTTGCAGGGAATGGACCTTCTGTGTTAGTGTGTACACGTGTGTGTGTGCATGTGCGCGTGCATGTGTGTGCGTGTGTGTGACAGAGTGTGGAAGCCAGAAGTCAACAGTGTGTGTCTTCTCCAATTGTTCTCCACTCTATTTTAAATTATGTGTATATTCAATGCTTATGTGTGTGCGCGTGAGTGTGGTGTGACGTGTGTGTGCTTGCGGAGGCCAGAGGGCATGGGGTCCCCT
>JAQHUG010000113.1:1655236-1669799 GCA_028555095.1 Dicrostonyx torquatus
ACAACCAAACCACAACAAAAATCCTGGAACACATCGAATGACTGTGCACTTCTATCAAGGGCTGGAGAAATGACTTCCTGGTCATCGTGGGCAGGTGGTGTCCCCAGACAGCGGCTGCTCCCCACCCCCAGGCCTCACCTTAGCCTTGCGCTTGCTGTCATCCATGATGGTTTTCCAGTCGGAGCCGTTGTTACTATAGGCGATCTTGAACTTCTTCATGAACACCTTGTTTTCTCGGTGCTTGCCACCCTGAATGATGACACCCCTCACTATCTTCTCATCCCCCAAGTCCACTTGGAGCCACTCATTGATGTATGGATGGGGGGAAGGCGGCAGTGCCCAGCCAGAGCGACTGGTCACCAGGCGGATGTTTTCTGGCATCCAGTTCCTGTCTCCTTGGTTGGACGCTGTGATCTGGGAGTCTGAGATCAGTCCAGACACCATGCCCAGCATTCCAGAGCAAGGGTAATCTAGAGACGGGGGGGAACAGATGAGGTCAGACACCATGCTCAGAGCACAGAACCTTGTATCTGTTTCTATGAAATCCTCAGACTTGTGCCAGCAGAGCCTTCTCTCCTACAAACTCCCCTCTGTGTGCAGCCTCTCCCTAGACTCACATTCCCACACGGGAGCCCATCATCTGAGCAGCGTCACCATCTCTGCCCTACTACTTTCTACTTCTTCGAAATTTAATGTCGCGCTAAGGTTTCACCCTCTTTTGTGCCTTCAAGTTGCTCCACTTTCAAGCCAGTCACAGCCCACGGCGGGTTGGAGATACTTAAAGAAATAGACCTCCCCAAATAAGAAACTGCTGAAGCAACGTGAAGTTGGTCAGGATGCAACAAAGGAAGACCCTGGCCTAGCAAGGAGAAGACATGAGGTCCAGGGAGCTGAGTGTCCCATGGCAAGGATGGTACCATTTTATCCATTGACTGTCTTCAAGATCTCTATTTTTTTTTTTTAAAGATAGGGTCTAATCGACGTCGCCTTGAAATGAGTAGCTGAGGCTAAGGGTGACTTTGAACTTCCCCACTTAAGTGCTGGGATTACAGGTATATGTCAGTATGTTCAATGTATGTGCTTTTGTGGATTGAAGCCAGACTTTGGTGCACGGTAGGCAAGCACATCACTAACTGAGCTGTGTTATCAGCCTGCAGACCTCCCCAGCTTTCTTTGAGACAGAGTCTCACTGGGTAACTCTGGCGGGCTTGGAACCCTGCGTATGCGACACATATGAATCTCACTTTGGTTTCACACCAGCTATCTAAACATATCCAGTTACTGACGATATATTCTAGTTAGCCAGTTCTTCCTATCGCTGCATTTGGTCAAGACAGTCTCTCCTGAACTCAGAGGCACAGCCTAGGCAAATGTCAAGAGATAGAGAAATTTTAGCCTACTTGGGAGGACTCCCCTCCTGGGCATATGATGGCCCAGGCAGGAAGTGGCTCTGAGCTGGGGCAGAGCTGTGTTGCGGATAGGATTATGAGTCCTGTGATCACATATAGCCTGTAAGATTCCCCAAGAGCAATGAAGTATATATGGACCTTGCTACATCTTCTGTAGTAGTTTGAAGTTTTAAACAACAGGGGAGTATCCATCATTGAGTGACTGATTGGCTGATTAATAAATAACTGACATCAGTTATTCCACTTGTAAAATCATACAGCTCTATTAGGGACACACAGGAGTGGCCATCTCTTTTCCTTTGAAACAATTCCATTCTACATGATGTGATACATGGAGATCTAAAAGTATAACCATCCTAAGTGATTCCGGTGAACTCCTGTTGACCTTGAGCGTGGGTCAAGGTCAGCTGTACTGTTCCGACCACGCTCCGCCATCATTCACACGCCCGGGCTTGCAAGCAAGGCCTTGGACATCAAACATCCCGGCTCTCCACTTGCACAGTCACTGAGACTAGTGAGAAGCAGCACTTCCTCCCCCGATGGAGGCAGATCTTCCTCCCGTTCCTTCTCTCTGCTAGATCCTCCCGTCATTTGGCTCTGCCCACCAGATAATCTGGGGAAAATATTGACTCATTTTCAAATATTATTTAACTTAGTCAATCTTTAATTTGACACATTTTTTTTTTTTGGTCTGGGTTGCCTTATGATATTTGATCTGTATTTTTCTTGTTTCGACAATCTTATTCACTCTTGGATAACTACATTTTTTAGGTCAAGTTTTATTCCTCCCTCCCTCCCTCCCTCCTTTCCTTCCTCCCTCTCTTCCTCCCTTCCTTTCAATTTTTTTTTTGTTTTTTTTGGACAAGATCTCATGTTCCAGGCTGGCCCTGAATTCACTGTGTAGCTGAGAATGACCTTGAACTCCTGACTCTTCGGCTCCTGCCTCCTAAGTACTAGGGTTTACAGTGTGCACTGCTATGTGGCCCCTACAGTGCTGGGTTCATAGCGCAGGGATTCCTACGTGCAAACATACTAATGACCGAGTCGCACGCCAAGCCGGATCTTAATTTTACTGAGGCTATGAAACAAGTCATATTTTTCTGTTTTCTGAGACTTGCTGAGCCTGTTTTTGCACACTGTCATTCTCAACAAATATTTGCTGAATGAATCAACGTATTACAACAGTCAGAAGCAGCTGCCATTTCTCGGGATGCCTTCCGGTAACTCAGCCTGGCTATTAGCTCTGGGCGGGATCTAGAAATCAAGAATAAACTCAATGGGGATTTAAAAAAAAAAGATTTACAAAGCTTGTTTTTACTGAAGGAGTACGAAACTGAAGACAGAAGCTGCATTTCTTGGCTGCAGTGCTCACACCTGCCTGACTTTTGGCTAGCGTCTTTTTTTTTTTTTTTTTTTTTGGTTTTTTGAGACAGGGTTTCTCTGTAGCTTTGGAGCCTGTCCTGGAACTAGCTCTTGTAGACCAGGCTGGTCTCGAACTCACAGAGATCCACCTGTGATCACTGCCTCCCGAGTGCTGGGATTAAAGGCGTGCGCCACCACCTCCCGGCATCGGCCAGCATCTTTTAAAAGGTGACGCTCAGCTGGCAAAGGCAGCCAGATGCCACCATTTTAGAAAAACACAATAAACTCGGATGCTATAACCAGAGCAGAGCGTCTGCCAGAGGAATGCCCTTTCCCTTACACTGAGTTTCTGGGCTGTTTCTTTCCCCAAACCTGGTGACACACAGCCCACACTCAGCCAGTCCCCATCACGTCTCTGTCAATGACCTCTCTGAAACACAACACAGGGAACCTTGATCTGGTCAAGACTGGAAACCATAAGACTCACACTGTATGTGTGGGCACATGTCTGAGGGACAAAGGGCATTATCCTGTACTTTCCATGATGTTTTCTTGAGACAAAGCCTCTCACTGGCCTGGGGGTACCTAGAGATAGGCTCACCTGGCTAGTCAGCAAGCCCCTGGGAACCTCCTCTCCCCACCATTCCGGCTCTGGGTTACAATGCTACGATGCACGGCTTTATGTGCGGGTTCTGGGGTTTGAACTCAGGTCCACAGTGCGTCATTTCCTCGGACTAGCCCGTAACTCACAACGATGATGAGGAAACATTTATATTAACAATTAACTCAAGGTTCGAACGGGATGCTGGTGTCCGGCAGGGTTTCCCTGGCAGGAAGGCTCAGATGCACTTTTGCTGATATTGTTAGACTTAACAAGCAAATAACAGATCTAGGACATCCAACTGGGTTGGAATTTCAGAGAACGAGGGCTAATTCTTAGCGCATCCAAACTGCGACGGGAAAGGCGGACACTGACAATGACCAGTTTTCAGCCACATCAAGCTTGACTAGGGATTTGGTATTTTGCTCAGCCCCAGTTTCCTGAAAATCTTAAAATCAATCTTGGATGAAAGAGACAAGCAGATGATGTGATGGGGAGCGGTTTGATGCGGCAACCATTAGCGATATTAATTTGCTGTAAGATCACTGTGCTTGACCTTAAAAGAGAAGCAGAGCATATCCAGGCAATAAATAAGGTTTCAGAGAATAAGAAAGCAACAGTTAGGTATGACAGCAGCTCTCAGTGGGCACCATCCAGGCTTCCCCTCATGGCTTGCGAAGTTTTCAAACAGGGGTTGTGGTGTTCGGAAAGGTCACCTTCATCCGTGATTGACAGGAGCATATGACTGTGGGGAACAGAACACCACCGAGCAGAGCAGAGGCTGGTATCTCAGAACCCTGCTGAAGTCCCCCAATGCTGTCTGCCCAATCCCTTCCTTTGCCAAAACGATACGGCCCTCTTTAGAGAAGCAAGGAAAATATTCCTTCCTCAATCACCTGCAAGACAGAATATGTCACCCTACTGTGTCCCTTTCTGGGGAACACATCACCGTATTCTCTGGAGCTCTGGGATAGCTGCATTTCTAAAGAATTCCTGAATGTGAAATCCAGATTCAAACTTGGGAGTCTGGAGGCTTTGGAAGTCAAGGAAGTGATGCATTACGTCCTAAATTTATTTATCTTTAATTATTTTTTTTAAAATAATGATCTTTTCTCATTTTACATACCTATCCCAGTTTCTACTTCCTCCCCTACTCCCGCTCCTCCCACCTTCCTCCCCACTCCCCATCCACTCTTCAGAGAGGGTAAGGCTTCCTTCCCATGGGGAGTCAATAAAGTCTGAGATGTCACTTTGAGGCAAGACCAAAGCTCTCCCCCCTATATTTAGGCTGAGCAAGGTGTTCTTCCAAAGAGAATGGGCTCCAGAAAGCCAGTTCAAGCACAAGGGATAAATCTTGGTCTTAGTGGTCCCACAGACTGCCCAAGCCACACAACTGTCACCCACATTCGGAGGGCCTAGTTTGGTCCTATGCAGGTCCTACCGCTCTCAGTCCAGAGTCAGTGAGCTATCAATAGCTCTGGCCAGCTGTTTTCTGTGGGTGTCCCCATCATGGTCTTGACCCCTTTGCTCAGATTATCACTCCTCCCTTTCTTGGACTGATCTCCGGAAGATTGGCCCAATGCTTAGCAGTGTATCTTGTATCTGCTTTTATCAGTTGCTGGATGAAGGTTCTATGATGACAATTAAGGTCGTCATCAATCTGATTAGAGGGCAAGGCCAGTCCAGGCAACCTCTCCACTATTGCTTAGGGACGTAGCTGGGGTCATCCTTGAGGATTCCTGAGAATTTCCCTGGTGCCAGGTTTCACACTCACCCCACAATGACTCCCTCAGTCAAGATAGCTCTTCCCTTTCTCTCCCGCTCTGTCCTTCCTCCATCTTGACCATCCTGTACCTCATCTTCTCCTCCTCCCTCAAGTCCTAAATTTTTAAATTTTTCTAGTTTCTTTAAACAATCGGATTAGGTTAGGTCTTGTCTACTCATAAAGAGGGAATGGAAATTCAAGATCGCTTGTTTGCCAGAAGGCATGGGAAATGGTACACCTTCACCCAGAAGCCACCGCAGAACACTTATGGCGCTCCAGGCCTACAGGGTAAAGGGGAAGCAGAGAGAGCAGGCTCCGCCCTTCTGCATCATCTGGTCCAGCAGGAACTGTTGACCTACTCTTTCATCTTGCAGGGCCCAGGGTCTCAAAGAGAAGGAAATGTGTGTCCGTGATAATCTCACTGTAGGCATCGCCTGAGGCTTAGCCTGCGTTCAGTTTAGTGGGTATCACACTTGCCTTATTGACTGGGGGCATTTAGTGAGCAGTTTAAGTCAAGTACATTATAAATATTCTTTCATATAATCCTCATCACACCTCATTAAGGCATCTTACAGACCAGGACATGTACATCTGAGGTGAAAAAAGTCTCGCCTGCATTCAGGCATTTACTGAGTGGACAGTCCTGAGCCAGGCATGGCCTTTCTGGCTGTGTGACCATCATGGTCACACACCGCCCTCTCCAAAAACCAGCCAAGGTCAGTTTCTGGGAAATGACAGTCGTTTCACTAGAGAGAAAAAAAAACAACCCAACTGTGTTTTAAAAATAGCAAAATAGACTGTGTTTAAAAATATTAGAACAAGCTACTTTATATATTGTTTAACTAAACAGGTCATTTAACTATTTTTTTTAAACCAATAAATTATTTTCTTTTGTTGTTCACATTCCTAGAACTACCTCTTGGGAAGTCCTTATGAAAATAAAAAGGATAATTTGAGTTCAAATAAATATTTTATTTAACCAAAAGAACATAACATAAATCTTAAGAGACTGGACAGTCAGAGTTCAGAGTTCAGACTAATTTGGAGTCTTTATGAAGCTTGCTTCTATATAAAATTCTGGTGCAGCGACATGAAATAAGGTTGCAGAAATGGAGCAGAAACTCCCACCCAGACCTCATGTGGCCTTGTTCCTCTGAATTTATGGGTAGACTCCTAAACTGATAAGCTCTAAAGTCCCCTAGAACGTTCCATTCTTTAACTAATACCAAAAATAAAAACAAGGTTACTCTGAGTGTCCAGCGTCCGTCCCTCTCCCAAATGCCCCTCCACCCAATTCCCGCCTCCAAGGCCTTGACCTTTCTAAGTCTTGAATCCTCACACGATAAACAAGTCTGTGTCCACCATGGAAACAAAGAAATCTGGGTCTGACGTCAGGCCTGGGTCTTACATTCCCGAATGGACTTTTCCACAGATCTTCTCATGAGCTAGCTTCTTGACACAGCCCCTGCACTCTGACGGGAAAGTCCTAGGGGAGGCTTCTCCTCTAAAAGACAGTTTTCCTTCCTTCTTTAGAAACAGTCAAACTCAGCAGACAAAGCATTGAAAGAATCGAGGAATGAAATGCTCTAACTGCGAACACCGACAGAACACAGTGGCTCATCAGAGACTGGAAGTTTTTTTTTTTTTTTTTGGTTTTTCGAGACAGGGCTTCTCTGTGGCTTTGGAGCCTGTCCTGGAACTAGCTCTTGTAGACCAAGCTGGTCTCGAACTCACAAAGATCCGCCTGCCTCTGCCTCCCGAGTGCTGGGATTAAAGGCGTGCGCCACCACCGCCTGGCCAAGACTGGAAGTTTTTTACTCTTTAATTATTTCCTTAGTGAATCGGTCACAGACTCTGTGTTTCAATCTTTGAAGACAGATTTATTTTTATTTTATGAGTGTTTGTCTCATGTATGGATCTCACTATATGAATACCTGGTGCCCACAGAGGCCAGAGGAAGGCATGGGATCCCCTGGAACTGGGGCTACAGACAGGTGTGAGCGGGCATGTGAGTGCTGGGAACTGAACCCGGGTTCTCTGGAAGAGCAGCAGGTGCTATTATTAACCACTGGGCCATTTCTCCAACTCCCATGTTTTTCAGTTTTTAGGATATGAAGATTACATGTGTGCTGATATCACTTTTAAATGAAAGCTCTTTCACGTATCTGCTTACATGGGAAAGAGCATGGCTGCTCTAACGTGGAACGCAGGATCACCCAATACACCATTACAGAAGCCTGGGGCCCAGCGACTCACAGCCAGGCACACCTTGACTTCCAGTCACCTGGCCTGACCCTCTCCCAGACACTGAGCAGGAGCAAGCGCACATCATCTTCATCCCTCTTGTTTCAGTTTAACAGACTTCTCAAGTCCTGTTTGGAGAACAGAGGGAACGCCCGGAGACGTTCACAGCTTGGCTACTTTTCAAATACCCAGTTGGGAATCCTACTGGGGTAGAGTGCTTGCCTACCCGGTGTGAGGGCAGATCCGATCCCCCATACCGCCGGGGAAGAACACACACACAGGCCACAGAAGAGAAGCAACTTCCACGTAGGAGCTGCCTGGGTGTTGAGAGTGCGAAAGCCGCCCACGTCAGAAGTCGGACTCCTTCAGCACAGCTGAGGAAGCCACCTCCGTGTCTCACAACTGCAGTGAGCACGCCCATCTGGAGCCTTCCATGGGACAGCTATGTATCACTATGTATCAGGACCCAACAGTAACAGTCCAGCTGCCCACCCAACAAGCCCAGGGCAAGGCGTGTGAGCTGCCTTCTCAAGAGCTTGCACTTGGGCCGGACGGTGGTGGTACACGCCTTTAATCCCAGCACTCGGGAGGCAGAGGCAGGCGGATCTTTGTGAGTTCGAAACCAGCCTGGTCTACAAGAGCTAGTTTCAGGACAGGCTCCAAAGCTACAGAGAAACCCTGTCTCGAAAAACAAAAAAACAAAACAAAACAAAAAAAAGAGTGTGCCCTTGGGGTAAAGCAGGGCCACTTGACACACTTGGCTACACGCTCACGGCCATCTCCCGACCTGCCACGAGGAGTTGCCCGTAGGCACTCAGAACTGTGGCTGCTCCCTACGGAGGAAAACCAGGCCTGGGAAACGCCAGGTAAATCACCCCCAGATGGCAAACGTGTTAGGGTGGAACCTGAATTCAGACACGAGCAAATCCAGTGTCCAGGCCCTTGTGGTTTGAATGTGGAATCTCTCTGATAGGCTCATGTCTCTGAACACTTCATCTCTAGTTGTTGGAACTTTTGGGGGAAAGTTGTGACATTTTTAGGAGGTAGCAGCACCTCACTGGATGATGTGAGTCACTGGGGGCAGACCTTGAAGCTCTCTTTTTTTTTTTTCTCTTTTGAGTCTTTGTGCAATAGCCCTGGATGTCCTGAAACTCACTCTGTAGAACAGGCTGGCCTTGAACTCACAGAGATCTGTCTGCCTTGGCCTCCTGAGTGCTGGGATTAAAGGTGCACGACACCACCACCTGGCTGACCTTGAGGTTTTGTGTCTCACCCCATTGCTTGTTTCTTCTCTGCTTCCTAACTTGGTTGTAACATAATCAGCTGCCTCCCACCCCAGCCACCACACCTCCCTGCCATGGTGGACTGTGTCCACTTGAACTGCAAGCCAACAACCCCTTCTTTCCTTAAGCTTCTCCTTGTTGGGTGTTTTGTCATGCTAACGAGAAGAGTAACTAATACAGACCTTAACTACCAAATAAATTGCCTTCATAGGTGCACATCTGAACAAATTCCCCTTGAATGAAATTCAGAGGGGCCACTTCCACGTGGGCACTCACCTGTTAGCTTGCAGCCGTAGACTTCAAATCTCATCGATATGCCAGTTTCCCAGGACGCAGGTTTGATCCGGACAAAGCGAGTTATCAGTGGTTTGGGGAAAACTCCTAAGACAACATCTGTGGGGTTGGTGTTTCCTTGAAAGATCTAGATGGGAGAGAGAGGGTGTTAACGAACTAACTAATGGAAGCAAAGCCCGCAAACTTTCCGCAAATGTCTGTAGGCCCTGTTTGTGGTTCCAACATTTTTCTACCAAGGTTGGTGGCGCCACGAGTGACCTGACATGTTATTTTCCCAAACGACTGTAATCGAAGAGAACCCTGTCCAACGTAGAAAGCCACCCCCATCACATGTTCTTATTTGAGAGGCTACGGCCTCTAAAAGGATGGCATGCGTTAAAGGACACAGGCTGTCACTTTTAAAGGTGAGAAGAGGTTAGCATTACCAGAAGAGCCACAGCCACACGCATTCCACAGGGACTCCCATTAGCTCCCTTCCCCAGCAACACCCAGGAGAAATGCTTTCGGAGTTCTGCATTAGGTCTGACTTCTTACATTTCTAACTCATGTCCTCAGGTACACCCCTAAGTCTCCCTGGTAGCCTCAAATTCACTGGGTAGAAGGGGCCCTGAAATGCCTCATCTTTCTGCTTTGACCTCTCAAGTGGGGGGATTCAGGTATGTTCCACGTGCCTGGTTTAGGGGTGTTCATGATCGATACCAGGACTTTGTGCATCTGAGGCAAACACTCCTGCCACTGAGCCACACAGTCTAGCTTTCTGCCCTCCTTGCTTACTTGGCCCCTTGGTAAACGTTCTTAGTCATGCATCAGTGGTTTTAATATTTCGGAGTTATTGGTACAATTATGCTTCAGTGGTCAGAGGCAAAACCAAATAGTAACATTCAGTTTTTATTTCCAGTCTTCTGCTTCTAGGAACAAATGGGCCCTTCGATTCTAAGAACAACGAGTCACGTGACCACAAAAGCAAGGAAGGCCCAGTATGAGCCAGGTGCCTGCAGATGTCCTTTGGGACCATAATGGAATGCAGTAGTGTTGTTTACAGGATCTCTGTACGCTATCACGGAACACGCTGGCACCAGCCTTCCTTCAGATAAGATTGGAAGCCTCTGCTTTCTAGATTTATGGGTCAGCCGTGGGTGAGGATGGCCCCGTAGAAGCAACAGTATTTACAGGCACGGCGGTGGTGTACACCTTCAATCGCAGAGTTCAGGAGGCAGAGGCAGGCAGAGCTCTGTGTGTTCAAGGCCAACCTGGTCTACACAGAGAGTTCCAGGACAGCCAGTCTACATAAAGAGACCCTGTTTCGAAAATCCACCCCTCTCTCAATAAAACAGTAGAAACAGTGGTTCTCTGTGGTACTGGATGTGTCAAGCACTGGGACTCCCCACCATCTCTCAGGGGTTTTATAGTGAGAGCCTTCCTCACAGGGCCTGGAGACTCTGCCCATCTTCCTTGGGTTTATGTGATCCTATGTCCCTGCTCTGCAGCAAATGACAAATGCCCCCTGTACTTTGCCTCTATTCCAGTTTCTCCCTCTGGGAAACAACCTGAATGGGTACATTTTCATGTGTCAAAAGTAACGAGAAGCTTCCAGAAACAGTAGTGTTTCAAATAACGCTATTCTTATAGGCCCATTCGGTTCTCCTGGAGGGACCAGAGTTGACTGACTGGGGTCTGCACAGACTGGGGGTGCATGTGTACCCATTCTGCTAACACAGCGAGTTTCCCACAGATGCACGTTCACGTTCTGTCCAAAGGATGAAGACCGTCAGGGCAGGCCAGGATTGAATTCTGACCTGCCGTGGGTCCAGCAAACGAAATCAAGACAGATGAGATCTATGGCTCAAGGAAATGGGAAGGATGCCAGGAAGAGTCAGCTGGATGCTCTAGCTTCATTTAGGTTCAGTGAAGACCCTACACGCCAAGTCTCATCCCTGCTGCATCCTGCGGTACCCTCTCTGCATCCTGCGCTGGAAGGCTTGTGTGTGCAGGGCTGACATTGCTCCATAATCTCAAGTCATGGAACCCTGTGGTGTTACTGCCTTCTCTCCTCCCCACACGGCCGTGAGGTAACGAAGGGGTTCTATGTCCCTCACCTTTGATAGCCCTTGTACCGTCCACAGAATCTTCCAAGGAACTCTCTTCCCACAGAGAGCTGTCCCCCTACACCTGCCTCCATCTTGCCTGCCCTCCCTGAGAAAGGGATCTTGCCACTGACCATAGGAGTGTCTCTATCTGTATTTTACTTCATACTGTAGATGCTTTTCTCAGTTCTAGCCAAGGCCATGGGGTGGGTGTTCAGAGGCGAGCTGAGAACATGTGAACTGAACCAGCCTCCTTGCATTGTGTGTGTGTGTGTGTGTGTGTGTGTGTGTGTGTGTGTGTGTGTGTGTGTGTAGAACAGGGAGCAACCTCAGATGTCATTTCTCAGAAAGCGCTAGCAAATTTGTTTTTTCTTTTTCTTTTCTTCTTTTTCTTCTTTTTTTCTTTTTTTGAGGAAGGACTCTCACTAGCCTATCAATGAGTTTTAGGAATCCTACTGTTTCCACTGCCCAGGGCTGGGATGGCAAGCCCATCCCACACCACTCCCTGCCTTAAAAAAAAAGAAAACCACAATTATTTATATATTGTGTGTAGGTCCGTGCCACGGCACAGGTGTGGAACTTGTGAAAGCTGGTTTTCCACTGCTAGTGAACACTGTAGGAAGGGTTCTCCTGCTCTTAGAAGCCACAGCCAATCGCACTTGTAAAGGAGTTTGGGAGCACCAAGGAGAGATGAAAAGGGCACCATTACAGAGCTGAGAAAAGGAAAAGATCTATGAAAGAATGAAGAAACACGAGGAAAAACTCAAATAAACGAAGCCAGCCAACCACCAGGAACTCCTAAGGTGGGCGGTGTTAGGCTGTGCATTGTCTGTCCCCAGGGGGCTGAGGGTGATTCTCAGGTCTGTCCTTTAATTTGGCTGGTGCTGTCTGCTGTCTTTTAAAGTAACATCTGTTACTTAATTTCCTCTTGGCCTTTGGATCTGGGAACATGAGACCCTTTGGTCAGGTTTAAACCTCTAATTGCGCTTTTCATTTTAAATCAATTCGAAAAATAAACCGGGCCTGACAGAAAAATCCCCGCACAAACAAATAAAAATTGATCAGGCATGGGAAAGGCTTTGGTGGGGGAGGGGAAAGGGGAGGAAGGGCAGGAGCTGAACTCACAATGGCCTTATTTCCCTCTTTCAGGGTGATCCAGTCCTCTCCGTTGGAGCTGATGTCTACTCTGTAAGTCTTGACGTAATATTTCTTCTTGGTTTCCTTGGAGATGGCACCCTGTGTCCCCACAGCCGTGACGAATCGCAGGAGGCCCAAGTCTACCTGCAAGTAAATGACGCATGGGGTCAGTCAGCTGCCTCAACATGCATGGCTGTGACCTATGCAGCTGATCTTGCAAGCTCTGCATGGGGTTTTCATCCATCGGAATCAGCAGGGTTTGATTTGATGTCAGCGACCCTTATTTTCCCACCCACCCTCTAGAGCAGTGGTTCTCAACCTTCCTGACGCTGCAACCCTTACATACATTTCCTCACACCGTGCTGACCCTCAGTTATAGGATTATTTTCGTGATTCTGCTGCGGACACGAATCGTAATCCACGTAAATGATTTTGAAGATAAAGGTTTGCCAAAGGGGTCGCAACCCACAGGTTGAGAACCACTGCCCTAAGGGAAGGTGAAGGTATCAGACTGCCGTTTGGAGACTTATGCCTGTGCCCATAGGCTAATGTGGCTGTCAGCTTTGCGTCAGAGAAACGTCTTCCTGCAGTGGGTTCCTAAGGTGACACAGAACTGGTCAAAGTGCTGAGAATAAGGGAGCGCTCAGCTCTGAACAGGGCATCTGCAGCACTGGTGACATCACAGAAGGGGGTGTGGAAAGCTATGAGAGCCGAAGGAAGGGGTGGAGCATTGTGCAACGCTGTCTTCCAGGCATGACACGCCTGTTGTGCTCACAGGGAATAGTCACTGGGTTTACCTGCATAAGACATGCACAGGATTGGGTCTGTCCATATTCTCCATCCCCGACTGGAGAATCTATCAGTGATGGGGGTGATGTAACCTTTGGCAAACTGCCCATTCTCCTGTAAGCAACCTTCCTTCAATGAAATCCATTAGTACACACACACACACAAACACACACACGGGTGGGGTGGGGAGGCAAAAAGCAGTAAGGGAACTAGAATATGAGAAAGGAGAATTCTCACGGTTGCAGCCAAGTTCACCTGATCTCTGGTGCAAAGAAGGAACCTGGGTTCATGTCAGTCTATCTTCCAAGGCATTGAACACACTTCCCAAAGTATATCACATATGACGCTTTACGGAGAATCAAGACAGACAAGACAGATGTGCGCACTGGCTACCGGAGAGGCTTAAACGAGGGCTTTCATCTGACCCAGCTGATCCCTTGTCCCCAACTCTGCAGCATCCCATGCGCTGCCATGGAGATGCAGCCAGGATGGGCACTGAAGTGGGTGCCCTAGTAGTGCTGTGGTTCTAGGAACGGACACAGAGTCTGGAGTGGTCCAGCGAGGAGAAGAGCAAGGAGGGCTTGGCCTCACGGGAAGCTTTTCCTGTTGTTTGTTCTCAGCCTTGCTATAGGCAGCTAGGTTGGGAGGGAGATGAGTCTCTGGGCATCATGGGAAGGAAAGACACAAAGCAGGGCTTGCGAGCTCTTCTTTGTCAGTCTCCAGCGTCCCAACAAGAGAGTCTCACTTTGTGTCTTGCTTGCTGATCTCATGCCCTAGAGGGTGGTGTGGGGACTTCTGGGTAGTGATAAATTTTGTTTTGTCATGTGTTTCCACCTTGATTGGTTAACAGTCAATAGTCCCCAAAGCAATAGGACAACTGGTCATGAACTGGGATCCCCAAACGTCTCCCCCACTTGTGTGTATGTGTGTGTGTGCATGTGCGTGTTCATGTAAATTCAGGTACACATGTATGTGCATGCATGTGGAGGTCAGATGTCGAGCTACAGGAGCTGTCTGTCAATCCTTGTTTTGGAGACAGGGTCTCTTCCTGGGAGCGAGGCTCACTGATTCGGGCAGGCTGGCCAGTCAGTGAGCGCCGGGACATCCTCCCGTGTCTGCCTCTGCAACTCTGGACTCATAAGTCAGTGCCATCACACACAGCTTTTTCACGCGGAACCTGGGAGTTGAATCCAGGTCCTCCAGTTTGCATGAGAAGCCCTTTGTCAACTGAGTCACGCTCCCCGCTCAGGAAAACCTTTCTGGCTTCTGACTTCCTGCCTTTTCATATTCCCCATAGATATTTTCAGTATAATCAAGTCCGTCTTCCTTGAACTCTTTCCATTGTCATCATTCATAACTACATATAATTTAAAAATAAAACTCAGGATTCGTCTGCACATGTTGAGTATTTTCAGTGCCTTTTTGCTAGTGTGTTTGACTTCCCCGGAAAGTTGTTCCTATTGGTTGTGTGGTCTGGGTGGTATAGAAGAACATTTTTCTAATTCTATTTTTTATTTATTTATTTTTTAAATTTATTTATTTATTTATTTATTTTGGTTTTTCGAGACAGGGTTTCTCTGTGGCTTTGGAGCCTG
>JAQHUG010000113.1:1673961-1706633 GCA_028555095.1 Dicrostonyx torquatus
CCCCCCCCTCTCTCTCTCTCTCTCTCTCTCTCTCTCTCTCTCTCTCTCTCTCTCTTTCTCTCCTCTCTCTTTCTCTCTCTTTGGGACAGGTTCTCTGTAGTTTAGGCTGGTCTAGAACTCACTACATACCCAAAACTTCTCTGGAACCCTCAAGCGCCTCATGCCTTAGTCTTCTGAGTGCTGGGCCGACAGGCATGTGCCACCACACCCAACCACATCACCACCTTCACGTACTGGTGGATTGATGTCGTCTGCTACTTCTGAGCCTTCAGGTGTTAAGACTTTATGTAATAAGCTTGACCCAACCGGTAGACATTATACTGCCTGTCAGGGGGGTTGTGTAGCAAGTTAGTGGACTAGAATGCACAGCAACTCTGTGGCATTCGAATATGACCTCAGGAAGAGCTAGCTGGCAAACAGAGTATGAAGCAGGCCAGGGAAGATGCAAACAATGTTATCAGAGAACTGGAAAGGGAGGGGAGACATTTCACAGCTGACCAGATGTGTAGCAAAGACTCACAGTAGGAATCTGCAAAGAGATAGGAGGAGAAAGAATGGTGGTTTGCGGGGAGGGGGCAGAGAGAGCAGAATTGACCAGGAAGAAATGAAAGGGTAAAATAGCAGGCAGCAAACAGCCAGCTACGCTTCTCCCACTATGGCATACACGTGGACCTGAGATGCGTGGACTCTGCAGGAGATTCAGTTTTCCCAACCGGAAGGCAATGGTCACCAGCCATGGTGACATCTGGAACCTCCAGATCTATCATCGCCTAGGTCTACGCTGTGCTTTCGCCAACCTTGAGACTCAGGCCACAGGAATGGTGCACTTAAAATAAATGGCAGGGATGTTAGGGAAGCCAGGACTATTCAGAGCAGTGCTCCACAGGGAACACTCTGTGTTCTGGAGGACTCCTCTCCTGGGCATTACCCTCTTTCCCTGTAAAGATCCAGGCTCCCTACACCCGAGCATCTTTGCCTCACGCACTGTCTTCTGAGTTTTAGATGACCGCCCTTACTTCCTAGCGGTCTGAGTTTTGATTGGAGGAGGGGTGTGTTTTCACTTCTGAGTTTGGGAGACTTCAGGGATGAAGGGTGGGTGGTGGGGAGGGATGCAGAGTGGGGGTAGGCACATGTGTGTGAGCTCACATCAAATGCATTCTCTCAGCTCATTGAGCGAGTCCCACTGGGGGTGTGACACACATCAACATCTGGAAAGTATCCAGCGGTATGTATGCTCTCTTCAGAAGTCCCTGGGACTCCTTTGGAGTTAGTTCTTTCTAGTGGCTGCTTCCCGAGCCAGTTTGCACAGCTCGGTGAACATAAGTGACTCCACAAGACACCGGGTTTCCAGCAATGGCATAAGGTATTAGACTGTCCATCCGTATCTTATTTTCACACATAGAAAAGAAAACCTCTAGCTTTTCATTTTAGGTATGGGGTAGGGAGCATGATGGGTCCCTACTGCAGGGGACTCCAGAAGGCACTGGGTCCCCCGACCTCTTCCTTGTTCTTTTTTTTTCAGGGATCGACCAGAATAAACCCTTTATGGCCAAAGGCATTGTCTTTGCAATAACAGGAAACACATTCCCCAGATAAAGAGAAGCAAGGGAAAGCCCACATTTGACTGAGAGTCACCGGAGGATGAAGCAACGTGTCCCAGCACTGGGTAGTAAATCACATGGCCCGCAGCCTCCGAGCCGTGAAATGCGGGCCACGACTTGCATGATTGTGCACAACCGGCCATCGGTAATGGAATGTGGAAAAACCTCGTTTCCAAAATGAAAATCTGCCTTGCTCAATAAAATACTGCCCCGTGAGTGAGCATTGGCAAGGGAGCATTTATCAGCTTTTAGTGCTCCCCTGGCAGGCCAGCACAACAGCCTGAGAAAATAACGGACAAGGAGCTGAGGTCTGATTAAAAACCGGAAAGTCTGCTTGCAAGGGGAAGACCACGGCGGCGTTTCTTCAGAACGTCTCTGATGACTCAAAGCTGTTTAGTTCATCAGTTGATACTAACACTAAAGAAAATATTTTAAAGTAATTGTCTCATTTCCTTAGATAAAACACATGTTTTCTGACCTAGCCAGGCATGTAGACCTTAGCTATTCTAGGCTGAGTGGGGCTAATTCACAGCGTCTGACCATTGTCTGCCTGAAACTCAGGGTCTCTGACTTCTTAGAGATGTTAATCAGAATACAACCACCCAAGGTTAATAACATAATCCCCTAATGGTTAATAACATAATTCTCTACCTATATTATTTTGTCATGATTATTGTGCTACATAGAAAGAAATGCTGGAAAATAAAATTGTTCTTTTTTAATAGGCATGGCAGCCTTTGTATTTCTAGGGTATTTCATTTAAGGGCTAAATTTAAATGCATTTACCTCCTTCGAAAGTCCGATCAAACCAGAAAAGTTTCATGGCCCAAATAACGTGAGAAGTGAAGTGACATGTCCCTCGTCCAGACTCACCCTGTGTGGCTCGTGGCACCCCATGCTGCTCCCCAACTTCTGAGGCAGCAAAAACATGATCCAGCAGCTCTTCTTTGAAATGAATCGTTCTGTGCAGTTATAGGAAAAATGAGACCATCTGCGGCCAGCTTGCTGGTTAGTTTAAGATGGTGCAGGTTACCCTGTCCTATGGGGAGCCCAAGGCCCTCCCCCCCTCCATCTCAGTCTAAGAAGATGTGCATTCATATAGAATAGGTTCCCAAATAGCCAATACATGCAGAAGAGATAGGTCCCAGTGCCATCATCGTTGGTCTCTCAGTCCGTCCCCTCTGGCAGTCACATTCATAGAGTCCAGTTAGGACATTTGCTCATTCAGTCTCAGTCCAGTTGAATTTGATGAGCTGCTGGTTAGTTTATACTGTCCTGCAGAACTACTGGAAGAGTTCACTGTGAATATTATTATATGGTGGAAAATCAAGTTCATGGTGATGAATTTTTTTTTTTAAGCGCAAGACAGGTAGAACCCAGGTTCCCTGGTTGTCTAGTTGCTGGGTACTCTGACCGTAGTTACATTAAGAAAAAAAAACCACCTCTGGTTTCAGCTGCACCTGATTTCCAGACAGTTCTCCATTCCCAGGTTAGCCTCTTTGGGTTTCTCTGTGGCTTTGGAGCCTGTCCTGGAACTAGCTCTTGTAGACCACGCTGGTCTCGAACTCACAAAGATCCACCAGCCTCTGCCTCCCAAGTGCTGGGATTAAAGGTGTGCACCACCACCACCTGGCCAGAAGCAACTAATTTAAAAAGACATTTTAAATTCTGGGGTAGTCTTTGAATAGCGGCTCCACTGGGTTCGGTGAGGACAATGACATCTCAGGTCATCCTTAAAACTGCCTAGAAACAAGCAGGCGCTCTGTGAGCCTTGCTAAGGGAGCCAGAGCTAAGCCGCAGAAGCTCAGCCATGGGCTCCGCAGTCTCAGAGATGCTCAGACGCCAAGGGTGACAACGAACCATGGGACCAAAGGACGCCTCGTGTGCAGAGAAGGCCCTTTCACCCAGTCCATTCAGACACTTGGTATGACTCTTAGAAGCGCAGAGGCATGTACAAAAGTGTGGCGTGTCACACAGGACGGTGTCAGAGTGAAGTCAAAGCGGACACTGTGAGAGCAGAGGGGCGTCACAGAGTTCAGAGAAGGGGAAAGCACTGTGGACGGAATAGAAAGGGCTTTATTGCAAAGGTCAGGCGATGCATTCAACCGGGCCTCACAGGATGGGTGAGACTCTGGCTGAGGAAGTGGCCAGGGCTGATGAAAGAGACAAAGGAATGGCAAAGTCTCATCCAGTGGCCTACACGCGGGATTAATATTGCTCTTCTGCTTCATATCTCTTGGCAGAATTTACTTAGAGAACAAGGGTGACTTTTCTCCATAGGCCCCACCACACACACACACACACACACACACACACACACACACACACACACTGCACAAAGATACCACATACATGCACACACACCACATATATGTACCTTAATAGCACA
The DNA here is from genome assembly GCA_028555095.1 of Dicrostonyx torquatus. NCBI lineage: Eukaryota > Metazoa > Chordata > Mammalia > Rodentia > Cricetidae > Dicrostonyx > Dicrostonyx torquatus. Next base: position 1,677,952 of record JAQHUG010000113.1, read on the forward strand.
CATGCCATAAACACAGACACACACACACACCACATGTACTCTCCTGTCAACAAAGACTTATCTCATCATCACACACCTCATACACCCATCACACCCAGAGAGACACACTAGACATACAACACACACACACACACACACGCATCATACACGACTACACTATACACCAAGATACACATTGGACATAACCACATCACACCACATTATACTACATATCATGCACATGCTATATACACATACACACACACACGCACAGAGAGAGAGACTACATATACATACACAGACCACAGAGACACACATATACTACATATACATAGATCCTCCTCTGTGGGTCTTTGTGCAATGCAAGAATCCAGGTCACGAAGCATCTGGTAGTGACAGCGGCAGGGGCAACCTCTTTGTGACTTAACTCCAAGATCAGCACCATACACGATACTGCTGAGTCCCTTTCCCCACCTCTGGGACACCAACCAGCATTCCCAGGAAGGAGAGAAGTACTCCCTGTCTGAGTCGCTGGCTGCTCTTGGGCCAGCAATAGTCTCCTCCATCCGGCATGAAGCTTCATGCCTGCTCTAGAAACAAAACACTTGGAGTTCACAGCACACTGGTGTGGCGGCTTTCCCAGGGTTCCCTCTGCTGTCCGGATCCCACACTGGCTCCTCAAACACCAGGCCAGTTCTGTGAGTATCAGAAGCAGCCTGAACCTGTACTATGCATTCTACCCTGCAGGGAAGACAGGGCCTGGCGATTATTCATTAACACTGCAAGTAAGTGCTTGCTATGTCTAAGTGTTTGGTGTGTGGGTTAAAAGGAAGGGAAGGTGACATGACTTTGTTCTGCAGTAAGAAGGGAAAACACCAAGTAAACAGTACATCTCTGTACAGAGTGTACAGGCTGCTCTGAGCTGCTCAGCAGATTGTGGGCTTAGGAAAGCTAGGGGGTTCTGGCTGGCATGTGGTGGCCAAAGCAGGGATCCAGGAAGTGTCTGTGTAGCTTTGACATAGAAGAACAACCTGGCTAAGCAAGTTAGTTTGCCAATTCAAGCTTTAGCTTCTCTCTCTCTCTCTCTCTCTCTCTCTTCAACAAAAAACACTTAGTTTTTTCTCACAGCTATTATGAGGGTTACATAATGGACACTCATAAACCATGACCAAAAGAATGTAAGGATATTTTTCCTTAGTCATTTTGTGTGTGTGTGTGTATGTGTGTGTATGAGAGAGAGAGAGAGAGAGAAAGAGAGAGAGAGAGAGCCTTCTGCAGTTTTAATTCACTACTCCCATATATTCCTAATCCTTAGCAGATGGGGCACCAATGTTCCTTGTGTTTAAATTCAATGCTGTTCTAAGTCCAGCGTGGTTGGCAAGATCCGAAACTCCTTTCTTCCAAACAAAAGCCAACCGCGTGATATTAAAGTCAACAGGAAAGTGGCTGAGCCACTAACCGCCCTCTGTAAGGAGGAATGCAACCACTGTTATCCTCTTACTTCACACTGTGACCATTGTAACTCATCATAAACTTCCCAGTCCTTCGGAAAGACCGTTACTTAAAGCTGGAGTGCTGTCGAGTCTTGTTGGTTGGGCCCACCCTGTATGAAGGGGTCCTACTTCTCAAATGGTCTTCTCATGAACTCAGCCTTTCTTCTCCTGGAAGTTGCCTCAAAGGCAGCAAGAATAAATAACACTTCTGCTATCTCTTACACAGTCTTAAAGACATCGCCCTGCCTGCCCAACGTCTGTCCAGGAGCGAAGACAAGTCTGACACACTATGGTGTTTAAGTGTGAGCTGACTACCTGTCTGGGGCCTGCGGAATCCCTCAGGTCTTTCCTGTACTTTGGTAAAAGTGACATCAAACTCTCTGCACCATTGAAGGTCATGATGTTCACTAATTTGCAAACTGTATGGAGTTATTGTTGGGGGGCTAGAAAGAGCAGGCAAACTCCAGGCAGAAGCAGAGCTAAGCTGGATCCAAGGTGCACTTAAGGACACACAAACACACACCACACCCACATACACACACACACAAACACACACACACCACACATACAAAAACACACACACATACACACACCACACATACACAAACACACACCACACACACACACCACACACACCACACACACACACACACCACACACACACACACACACACACACACACACCTACCTTCCTAGTGTCTTGGCAGTTTTAAAAGATTTCAAACTAAAAGAATCAAGAAAATATTAAATACAGGGAAGAAATATTTCTATTTAAAATGTTGTTCTGGAGTTGGGAGGGGGTGGCTCAGTCTGTAGACTGTGTCCTGTGCAAACGTGAGGACCCAAGCTCAACAGAGAAAGCTAGTGCAATGGTACACACACTTATCATCTCAGCACTGGGAAGGCAGAGACAGAGGGATCCCGTGGTTCACTAGTCAGCCCGTCTAACCTACCTGCTGAGTTCTAGGTCTGTGAGACACCCTGTTGTGCAACATTATTTGCAGATGTGTTACATTCATTGATGCTGTGGGACATTTGTTTAATGACGCAAAGATGTGCTGCATTCTTTGATGCTGCATTTGTTTAACTCTGTGAAGCTGGGTTACTTTGCCTGACTACAATGCCTGATTGGTCAAGTAAAGAGCTGAACAGCCAATAGCAAGGTGGAAGAAAGGATAGGCAGGGCTGGCAGGCAGAGAGAATAAATAGAAGGAGAAATCTGGGAAGAAGAGATCAAGGAGCAGGACAAGAAGGAGAAGAGAAGAAGGAGAGAAGACATCAGGGGTCAGCCACCCAGGTACACAGCCACCCACAGAGTAAGAAGTAAAAAGAATATATACACACTAGAGAAAGATAAAAGTCCAGAGGCAAAAGATAGGATAATTTAAGAAAATCTGGCTAGAAACAAACCAAGCTAAGGTTGGGCATTTGTAAGTAACAGTGACATCTCCATGTGATTTATTTGGGAGCTGGGTGATGGGCCCTCCAAAGAGAAAAAGAGCCGAAAGAGTAAGCAAAGTACAACAGCCTGTCTCACGTACAAGACGGGGTGACACCCGAGGTTGTCTTCTGGTTTCTACGTGTGTGCACAGACAGGTACACACCTGTCTGTACACACGTGTACTGCCCCTCTGCCAACACAAGCGGTTGCTCTATTCTGCGCATGTGCGTCTTTTGGCTGGGGGGGGGGAGGAGCGTGCGCGGGGGGGGGGGTGATTCTTACGGGACTCTCTAGAGAAGCATTTACAGCCAGCGTCTGCCTGTTCCGCAGCCCATCACGCCTTTAATTTCTCCTTTGCCTAAAATCGTGGTTTCCGAAACAAATTGGGGGTGTGGTGTCGGTGGTACGGAAGGGAGTAATGGCCTCCATCCGTCACCCACCCTATAAAGCCCGACAGCTTCCTTTCACGCGCTGTTCCCTGCATTTCTCAGTGATGTACGCGGGCCTCTCCCGGTAACGAGAGTTTCAAGTGCTGATGGAAGGGTTGTGAGTTCAGGCGTCGGGAAAACTCTTCCATTGGACATAAAACATCCTGCCAGGAGCTGACAGGATCGCTGAACCTGAGGTTATAACGAATGTAGCCCAGGGACAAGACGGAGGGAAGGATCAGGCTGCGTGGTGCCAGCTGTCACAAATTCTGCGCAGTCTCTGGAGGGAAGGCCGTCATTCTGGGTTTTGTTTGTTGGTTTGCCTGAGGCGGGGGCTTGTCTATGTAGCTCTGTCTGTCTTCATAGCTGAGGCCTCTGCTTCAAGAGTCCTAGCATTACTGGCATGGTCACCACTCTCGGCCCCATCATTTTGAGGACACATAGAGGAGCCAGTGACTGCATTTCCCTGTTGGGGAAAAGCTTACCAATGCGTTGGTATACTGATTCTTTGCCTCGGAGTCATTTCTGAAGGGGATGGTTTTTTTCAAATCACACTTTCAAACCATGATTAGAACTCCTAGTGGCTGAGCTGAACAAAACACAGGCTGTGGCAGGAGAACAAGGTCCCACTGGAACCTCACCCAGAGGAAACGGACAGCGACGGCAACACTCTGAGGCACACAAGCCTCCTTCCCAATCCAGATGCAATCAGCTCACACAACTGTAAATTACTTCCATGTTTTGAGAATAATCCAGATGCTAATTTCAAGTGTTTGAGCCCGGGTCACACAATGAAGAAAATATGTCTGGCTGACAACTTGCAAAACCACAGGACACAAGCACAGACGTCATAGGGCAGTATTGTGCCCTTCGCCCCTCTCCTACCTCCGCTGGGAATCCTCTAACGTGCCAGAAACTGTGGCTGGCATTCGTTCTGGTGTGTGTGCACACACATGCATGCACACTCGTGTCTCTGTGTGTAGGTTTGAGTTAACCATCAGGTGTCTTCCCCAGTCCTGTCACCTTATTTTTGAGACACTGTCTTTTCCCTGATCTGTTTCCCTCGGCTGTATGGCTCAGCTGGCGGGTCAATAAACCCCAGGAACCTTCCTGTCTCCTCCCCACCACAGAGATCCGAGGTCCACACTGTCACTCTGACTTTTTCTGTGGGTCTTAGGAATCAAACTCTGTTCCTCCCGCTTGTGCGGAAAACTGTTTGCTGGCTGAGTTATGGTAGGACGCATCTGCTTTTGTTTTGGCAATGGTAAGAGTTACCTGATGGATGCAGGTGTCTGGGCCGCAATGGGTGTAAACACCTACGGGGTGGAGAAAGCCCTTCTTGGCAGAAACACAGAGCTAAAATGTTTGGGAATGCTTCAGAGAGCTTTCCTCTTCCCATAGGACTTTGCAGGCTTTCTGATCAGGGAGAATTCAATTACATGGTGGTTATACCCTGAGATGCAAAAGTGAAGGGATTACAGCATGCCACTTCACATGGTTTTAATTAAAACGCTAGGAATTAAAAAAGAAATGGAAAGATGATTCTTAATCTGCATGAATTATGTCCGATAGAAGACCTTCATTGAGATGAATCCAAAATGAGAAACACAAATATCCTAAATCTAGACCTTTCGTAGGAAGTGATGTAGAAAGCAGACTTCTATGTAAACTGTTCTAGAAAGCCAGGTAAGTGTCTGTGCTGTGGGGGTTGGGAAGCACAGGTGAGTTTCCAGGTGGAAGCACACGTTAGCGCCTCACGCTCCCTCCCAGATACAGAGCACCTTTAATCCCAGCACTCGGGAGGCAGAGGCAGGCGGATCTCTGTGAGTTCGAGACCAGCCTGGTCTACAAGAGCTAGTTCCAGCGCAGGCTCCAAAGCCACAGAGAAATCCTGTCTCGAAAAACCAAAAATCAATCAATCAATCAATCAATCAATCAATCAATCAATCAATCAATCAGAATGTCCAGGCAGAAGTCTTAAAAAATGATCATCATGGTTATTGCACTAAATGAGATTCATCGACTTAGCAGCCAGCTGATATTAGAGAAGACATACTAAACACACAGAAAAGTACTGGATGCTTTCCTCCTCCTTTGTCCGTGTCATATGTACGTGTGTATGTATGTTTTGTTATGTGTGCGTGTACATAATTTTTAACATTCGGTAACTGCTAAATAGATTATTTCATGTAGTGTGGATGCCTTCTGAACAAATAACAGCACCATTAGAAGTGCATGCAATCACTGGAAACATGATGAACTGTAGAATAATGTAATATTCACACTATGAAATGTTGGTTGAGAGTAGCAATGACTAATCTGGATTTTAAAAACTGCTTTCAAAAACTAAGCTAAAAGGTGATGGTTGATTAATACTGTCAACTTGACAGAATCTAGAATCACCTAGGAGACAGAGCTCTGGGAATGTCTGTGAGGGAGTGTCTAGACCAGCTAGACCCAGGGAGGAAGGCCATACTGAGGGGGTCTCAAAAACGAAGCAGGCTTACCCCACTTTCTCCCTTGCTAAACTGTTAGATCACCTTCCCAAAACAACCCCCCAGGGTCTATTCCCTTACTCAACCACTGCCTCACTCCCTAGACAAAACACCAAGGTCCAGCAATCAAGAATCATTATCTGGCTGCTGGCTAACCCGTCCAATCAGGATTTACCGACTCATCCTAACACAGACTCTCCCCTTTTTGTCTCACTCCTGCAAAAACATTTGCTGTCTGTCCTGGTCCAACCCAGAGGCAGCGCCTCCCACTTCTGAGCCTCAGAGAGGCGGGTGATGCTCAGAGAGTGAGCTGAGCACAAGTACGCCTCCTCTTGGCTTCCTGACTGTGGATCCAACAAGACAACCAGATACCTCCTGTTCCTGTTGTCATTCCATTCCCATCGTGAGGAACTGGACCGCCAAAACAGAACCTCTTCCTTAAGCTGCTTCTTACATCAGATTGTATCACAGGAATGAGAAAAGCAACTGATAAAACACACCGAGTAAGGCGCTCCACTCCGCAGGATTCATTAGTCTGGACTTTCTGGGAAATGTTTAAATAGCCACCAACTTTGGCTCGCTGCATGCATACTTATTTTGTTAAAATCGGGAGCTTACGAAGATATTTATTCTTTTTTCCTATAAGCTCCATGGTTTTTTTTTGGGGGGGGGTTCGAGACAGGGTTTCTCTGTGGCTTTGGAGCCCGCGCTGGAACTAGCTCTTGTAAACCAGGCTGGTCTCGAACTCACAAAGATCCGCCTGCCTCTGCCTCCCGAGTGCTGGGATTAAAGGCGTGCGCCACCACCGCCTGGCTCCACGTGTTTCTTAATACAGCAAAAGGATTCATCACGATTTCACATTTCTTGTGATTTCTGAAGTTCTCATTATACTGAATATTTCCCAGGAGAAATTTGGTATTTAATGCCCAGAGCCTCTCCCACTGAAGGCCCTGCCTAAATCCTTGCTCCCGTAGCTAGGAGCCTGCATACCTAGCTGGGTCTGGTCTTTCTCTGGTCCGAGGTGGGATTTACCAGGGTCTACAGTGTGTAAACATTTCAAGTCTAGAAAGCAGAGACAACCAAGATGTCTTAATTCAGGAGGCTGGTGCATGATGTGGCTTTCTCCCTCACCTTTCTGGGTAGTGTTTCAGCTTATAGATGCTCAGAAATGAAAATGACTTTTAAGGAGAGACGGAGCCTGGGTGTTGGCCAGACTTGAAGGTGCGAGCAGGCTGTGGCAGTAGCTATGCCCCAGGCTCGCAGACATTCCCATCAGAGATGCCCGTGCTTCACCTTGTCACTTATGGGCTGGATGTCCCTAGGAGCAGAGCAGCTCAGGAGAACCAAGGGAAACAGTCCCACCATGTAACACAGAGTCTCAGCAGGAGTGCCTCAGCTTTGTGGTGGAGGCAGCCCTAACAATTACTTGATCGGAGGGGAAAAAAAAACTTCCTTAATGGAGCAAAATTAGCCACATGCTGCCTCACGCCATTATCAATTGCGTTTAAAATGAGTTCCAGCTATGCTCCACATATTTATATTTTCATCTTTAGGCAAGCTCAGGGCACTAGCGGATCGAGTACATTTATTTTTAATAGAATCGTGGAATCTTAAATGCTTGAAAGGCCCCGAGAAGCTGTCTTATGCAATCAGCTACCCCCTGAAGAACAGTATCGATAGCCCTCTCAGGCTTGCTGAAAGAATGAAAGGGTTTATTTATCCTCTATGCTAGATCTATAAAATGTAGTTGGAAGTTTAAGCATTAGAATTGCAAGAAAAATAAAACTTTGCTGCGGTGACGGCTTTGTTCTCCTGACACAGAGCAATTAGAAGCATGTCATCAATGCATTTTTAACCCTTTGGGACAGAGAGAACTGATAAAAAAACAAAACGCAAGTCACACGCACAAGCACATGTGTGATTATTCTTAGTCATAATGTGTGCAATTAGTCTCAAATGCCTACTCTCGTCAACTGCTGGAAATACAAAAGCATAATGCATTTTATTACTGTTGGGATATACAGAGCATTTTAAAATTTAATCTACTTTTCTCTCTTTATTGCAACCTAGGGTTGAATGAGATTAGATTGCCGAGGAAGGGGAGGGAAAGGGTAAAGAAAGGAAATAACCCACGTATGCATGTACACAGGCACATGAGTTTGTATGAGCGTGTGTGTTTGTGTATGCTCACACATGTGCATGCAGTTTGTATGCATGCATGTTTGTGTGTGCACCATACAGACACACGCATTCATGTGTACAGATGTGTTTATGTATGCTCACACATGTGCATGCAGTTTGTATGCATGCATGCTTGTGTGTGCACCATACAGACACACGCATTCATGTGTACAGATGTGTTTATGTATGCTCACACATGTGCATGCAGTTTGTATGCATGCATGCTTGTGTGTGCACCATACAGACACACGCATTCATGTGTACAGATGTGTTTATGTATGCTCACACATGTGCATGCAGTTTGTATGCATGCATGCTTGTGTGTGCACCATACAGACACACGCATTCATGTGTACAGATGTGTTTATGTATGCTCACACATGTGCATGCAGTTTGTATGCATGCATGCTTGTGTGTACACAATACAGACACACACATTCATGTGTACAGTTGTGTTTATGTATGCTCATACATGTGCATGTATTTTGTGTACATACATGTCTGTGTGTGCTTGTATATAAGGGTTGGGTGTGTGCATACTTATGTGTACATACACTCACTCATGCATCAGTCTTGTTTCAGGTCAGCAACCCAAACTGCCCTTTTAATGTTGATCAAAATCCTCGTGTTGATGTGGGTCTTGTGGTGCATTAACCAAGAGCTACAAGGCCCCGCATCTCCATTCAAATCTGAGCCCGGGTGCCAGGGTGCAGACCTCGCTCTCATCACTAGAGAAGGTGTCTGTGGATATTGCTAGAGGTTTCAACCTAGCGGTTCTCCCAGGTTTAAAGGACATATTTGTTTTTTTCTCTGGGGTTTTCAAACTACAATAAGAAAGTTATTTAAGGCTCAAGAGTGGGTGTGTTATATCACTCACAGCATAAATGTAGCCATGGCTCCTGAATGTGGACATTAACACACTCCGTAAAAGGTGCAATTATTACCACGGGGACAGAAATCAACAAACCTCACCAAAGGAATTTCCTAAGACTGCTATCATAAAACCTGTGAGCGCTATGGATTTCATTAACATTTTACTCCCGGAGGATTCCCGATTGTATAATAACAGAAGTTCTTTAAATCTTCAGTACTGCAGACAGGAACGGCCTTTTCACCCAAAACAGATGTGAAGGCATCAGCCCTCCCTTTTCATCCGCAGATTTGGTGCTGGCTGGTAACCAGGAGCACTTAGTGGGCTGTCATGTAGGTTATAGATATGAAAGCGTAATATTATAAAACAATAAATTAATAAATAATAGACAGCCTTTGCGGTGTCTGTTCCGTACTCTGGAATACGTTGGAACTTGAAAGACAACAAAAATAAACCCTGTGACTGGCAGGCATCCCTCAGGAGACCTAAAATATGTCTGCGTGCAACACTTCCTGCACGTGGGAGAGCTAATCTCATTCTCATTTTGCCCAGATCTTGTGGCTCACAAGTGATAATTTCATCCTGTGTTTCCATTCCCCGGTCCCATCCTTATCTCTGTGCATTTCGAGTGTGATTGTCTAGTGGTCTAAAATAGCATCTGTATGTATTCAGTTAAAACAGTTCGCTTTTAGAACCTAAAAATAGAGAAACTCAAGATAAGCAAGCAGGGAAGCAGCGATATGATTTTTCTGCATAGGGGGGTAAACAAATACATCGGAATCTTTGGAAAACAAAAGAACCAAGCTCCAGTTCAAAGAGCAGCATCGAGGAAATTAAGAAGCTCCAAGAATCTAGTAGCAAATCACTTGTTCAAGAAGCCTGACCCACATGATGCAAAGCTGGAGTCTGGGACACTCTAAGCGTCCTCTTGATGGTCATTTTTTGGCTGGGTGTTAAAAAAAAATCAAACATTGACACGAATATCTTTTGGAAGTCGGAACTATTGTGTGGGAAGGCATGTGGGTGCTCTTGCGTGGACCCCAGAGGCACTGTTCTAAAACCTGTAAGTCACAGAGTAGTCCCTATGGGTAACCTCTTATACATATTAGTTTAACCCATATCTAGTAATCTGTGTATCACCACATGGTCGTGGCTTACTGGGAAGATTCTAACCTAAGTCCATCTTGGGCTGGAGAAACATGGCGTCTGCCCCAATGCCTTCTCTCTCACAGCCTTCCATTCTGTCTACTCCACCCACCTAAGGGCTGCCCTATCAAAAGGCCAAGGCAGTTTCTTTATTCAACCAATGAAAGCAACAGAAATACAGAAGGACCCTCCTATACCACCTATGCTTATGCCCTACCTATACCTCCCAGCTTGAGCCCCATCCACACTAAGAGACTTCTCCACACATCATCCAGTCCTGCATCACAGTTGTAGTTTCTACAACCTTGAGCCTGGTTAACAGACGTCTACAAACCAATAGCTAAGCAGGGGCCTGCTGGGACTCAGAGTGTCGCTGCTCCCACATCCCCTTCAGATGGATACAGCCCCTCTACATGGCTCACTAAGAGCTGAGCAGGAACAAGGGTGTCAACGTTCTGATTTACTGAAAATCTCAGGACTTTGGGCCTGAATAAGCAGGGATAATGATGATACCACCTACTCTGGTCTTACACTTAAAGTTAAGGTGTCCTAGGAAGGAGAGACAAAAAAAAATCTCTTTCAGGATGTAACTGTGAATGTGGGTTAAAAGCAAGACCCTGGCGTCACAATAATGAGAAGGCAGAGCTGAGAGCGATGCCCTGTGCTCAGGCTTTCCGTGCAGGGTTCGATGAACCACCCTGGGTCTTTCCACATGGTTTGCAAATGTTATTCATGCGTTCTAGGGAGTGTGGACTTGAAAAGCTCATTAGCAGAGCCATTTGTCTGATTTCGAAAACAGAGTTAAGTGGTCCGCTTGCCCAAAGTTATTTAAACCATCCTGGTGACTCCTACACGATGAAACAAAGTATTGAAACAATTATGTTACATGAGTTCCTGTTTCCCTTCAACCAGATCCACCCTAGACCCCTGAAATCTTGGATTTAACGCATCTCTAGTTATGACCTTCAAAGGACCTGTAACGGGAAAGTCCAAAGTTGAGACAACGCCAGGAAAGGTGGTTCAGGGAACAGGATCCTCTGTAACAACGTTTTGGAGGGAACCCTACCTAGGTATCAGACCTGTGCAAAACATGGGTCTTTGAGGGAAGCAGAAGTTGGTGCGGATTCAGGGTAACTTGCCTGGAGGGATGTTTTAAAGCAAATTATATACCTTCCAGGTGAACATTTTGAGTACCAATAATAGTTGTAACACACACACACACACACACACACACGCATGCACGCACACGCACACACATTGAACTGAACACCTGTAGTTTCCCTAAATTGGCTAAGACTAAATTTTACAAGCACCATTCCACATTTGGGGAACCCAGTGAGCTATTTCTGTCAGTTCTCTAGTTACAGATTTATAAAGTATCATTTTATTGTAATTTCAGCAATTTGCTAATGATCTGAATGAGTTAATGCACCCCCTAGAGAGCCTGGTTTATAAACACGGAGTGTTTACAGTCAGAATAACCCTGCTGGATACACATTCTGGATTAGTCAATTTGGCAGATGGAAGCGATCGAGAGGAAGGCACTGCAGATTGCAAAACCCAAAGGATGCTGGCGACTTTGTGGAAACTCAGAGATGGTTTCACATGAGTTACCTGTTTCACGCTCGACAGCCGAGAACAAAGGATCAATCCAGAAAGCCCAAGAGGAGAGCCAACGCTGTCTGAAAATGGTTAACACGAACGGCAGCCCACAGCTTTAAGATAAATCACTGCAGTTTCTAACTTCCAACCTGGGGACACTCTAAAGGTTACAGGCAAGGGCTTCAAATCAAGCACTCTTAGAACTGAGTAAGCAAGCACTTTTTTTTCTATCTAAAGGGTGATTAAAATGTATATTAGTGTTGTTGATTACCAGAGAAAACATTATTTTATTTCATGTGGTCCTTGAAGGAAGTCCAACTTGTTTTCTCTTTGCTCTTAAAGACAGTGTGCAGTGTGTGTGTGTGCGTGTGTGCTCTTAAAGACAGTGTGCAGTGTGTGTGTGCGTGTGTGTGTGCAGTGTGCGTGTGTGTGCCTGTGTGTGTGAAGTGTATACGTGTGTGTGTGCACATGTGTGTGTGTGTATGTCTGTGTATGCATGTAGAGGCCAGAGGTGAGACATGAGTCTATCTACCTCTTTTTTGAGACATGATCTCTCACTGGTCTGGAGCTCTTCAGGTGGGCTAGACTGGTAACTGGCAAGCTCCGAAAGCCCTCCTGTCCCCTCCTTCCCAATGCTGGGATTACAGTCCACCACCTTTATAGAAGGCTCTTTTACATAAGGTCAGGGTGGAACTCGGGACCTCATGTCTGCCCAGCCCCAATTCCATGCTTCCAGTTATTCTCCAGTTCTAATCTCATCACATTATAACTGTTTCCCCAGGAGCCTTCTCCAGCATGAGGCTAACTTACCAAGCAAACAGAACGTGGCTAAGCTGCCAACTGCCTTCTGCTCCTCTGGGGTGCGAAGAGGCATAAATAACCTACTACAAAATTTCTTTTTCCACCAAAGACAATGCCCTCCCATCAGGTTTCAGTCTGAGTTGGTGTATCAAATAATTCTATTTCTGAAGTCACTGGGGGTGGGGCAGGGTGAGGTGGGGGTGGCAACTGATTAGTCCCTGGTGCCATTTTTATTTATCTGGGATCAACAGAGTTCATCTTCCACCCAGCCTGTGTCTCCTGCAGTAGCTTTTCTTTTCTTTTTTTTTTTTTGTCTCCTGGCATTTTAATCAGGGAAAGTCACAGTTGTTTTGAGGAAAATGCTCCCAGGAGCTTTAATTAAAGCTGGAAGGATAAATCTGTTTACAGTGTGGTGAACACCATCATTAATAAAACATTGGAATAATTAACAAATTAAATTCTGCTTTGTGTGTGAATGGCTACAGTGAGGATCCATGAGACCATGTCTCTTGAACAAATGCAACATGATATGTAGTACTTTGTATGGAAGAAAAGGAAAACACAGCCTGTGGTTCTCTGGGATTCTTAGCGTCATGGGCTGGCGGTGCTTCAGGGGCCCATTTCCAAGAGTCTAAGGTCAGGCTATAATGATGTGTACAAAAGTAAGGATTTTGATGGCATCACAGATACACTGAGACTATGATTGCTTAATTAGAAACAAAGAAAGAGAAAGATTATGTTAATATACGTAAGCCTAGAAGACAGACTACAGAATGGGATGCTCTGGGAAAAAAAAAAAAGAACCAGGTTTACATTGTGTTCAACTGTGACCACTAACAAAAACTTTTTTGAAGTGGCCTTGTGAGCAGGATGTGGCCATTCGAGAACCTTCCAGCTGGGACTTCCCTTCATGTTTCTTAGCAGGCCGCTCCTTGCCTTGTTTTGAAGCTTCCTGGCAGACCACGGATCTCACAGGAAACACTAGTGTGGACGCTCATAGCCAGGGCTAACGATGTATTGTTGTTGTGGTTTTTTTATATGCTACTTGGTAATTTCCTAGAGAAAACAATGGACACTGAAGGCTGTTCCTGGCTTTAAGGAAAGCCAGTTTCCAAGGCTGTCTTATTAATCTAACACATGCAAGTATTTGTTCCCGTGGTTGCTACAGCAACACGTTTTGTGGGGGCATATTTCACACAAAATGGGATAAAGCTGAAAAATCAAGACAAATGTCATCTGCATAATCGTGTGTATAAAAATAGAAGCCTGCGTGCGTGCGTGCCGCCGTACGTGCCGTCGTACGTGCGATGTGGCATGATTAGCAGCGCCTGCCTTGGCCCTTCGTCTGAATTACGCTGCGTTTGTTGGTTAATTTATAAAACATCCATCTGATGAAAACAACCAGCCAGCCACTTCCAAGGAGCTTCAGACAAGTTGGAAGCACAGGAGATTATTCCTAATTAGGTGATGGGGGTGGGGGGGGGTGATAACCACTCCTACCATGAGCACAGACGTAAGGGTGCAATGGAGCTCCGAGTGCCAAAGGAAAAGGACAGACAGTTTCACTCCAGTGTGAACAAGAAGCTCAGTTTTCACGACAGCCACCTTCAGCAGACACCGAGGGGTGAAGACACATGGCCAGCGCGAGTGTCTTCAGCTAGAGGGAAGGAGAGGGCAGACTCTTGGGGTTCCTAAGTGAGACACACACGTGTGAAGGCAAAATGAACCACAAAGCCACCACACTTGACAACCGTGCAGAAGCAAGAGGGGCTGGAGAGCCTAACAGATTCTGTTTCCATGTCCAGGGGGCCACCTGTGACGGACACTTAATGATCTCCCTCAGCCTCAGTGTCCTCGGTTTGGAAACAGAAGAGTTTAAGGTCCTTCCCAGGATCAGGGGATTAGATCAAATCTGTCTGCTGTTAGAAGGGGAGAAAAAAAAAAAAAAAAAAAAAAGCCGGGCGGTGGTGGCACACGCCTTTAATCCCAGCACTGAGGCGGCAGAGGCAGGGGGATCTTTGTGAGTTCGAGACCAGCCTGGTCTACAAGAGCTAGTTCCAAGACAGGCTCCAAGGCCACAAAGAAACCCTGTCTTGAAAACCACAAAAAAAAAAGATGTGGGTCATTGGCAGGGGGTTTGCCTAGCATTTAGGAGGCCTTGAGTTCCATCTCCAGCCCCAAATCAAACCAGACATTTTGATCTCTGTCTGCAATTCTGGCACTTAGGATGGGGGGTGGCAGGGGGGGGAGGCAGGAGGATCAGAAGTTCAAGGTCATCCTCAGTTACATAGTGAGTTCAAGGCCATCTTGGGCTACAGGAGACCCTGCCTCAAAAAAGTGCCCAAAAGCTGCTAGGTAGCCAGGACACCTCAGAAGGAAACAACGTGGGGAACGGCTCATGAGAGGCACCGCGGCCGGTGCGTCCACCTTCACAGAGGTAGGCTGAGTGGGACCGGGTGACAAGGTACTGTCAGTGAGATGTGAGCTCGCACAGGATTTCAACAGCTGGGGTAACTGTCTCTGGTCTCCTGCCTCTGCTGCCTTGCCGGTAGAGACATTTCGGATAACAGCCACCCCTTGGTCAGCTTGATATGTAATGGCCTGAGCCATTGGCCAGCCTGGGGGTAGAGGAATATGAACTATGAACAGCAATAAACCTTTTGTGTGGGGGGTGGGTGGGGGGAGGCTGCCATGCTTCTCCTGACCACACTACTCCATGACAGAAAGGGTTGGATGGCATTTTTCCGCAGCTCTCTCGGACTGCATCTACTAAAAATGACGTGACGTCCTATCCCTATGACAAGTGCTTCAGGAGTGCCCATTTGGTCTCCAGGTTTCTGCCAATGAAGAACTGGTTGGTGCAGGAGAACTGCTACTACGGCAGTTTCAGAACCCCCTGCAGGACCACAGGGGCCCCATTATTGAGTAAGGTCCATGTTACCCAGAATAGCAATGCATTACCATGCAGACATGCTTAGCACTGCAAAAATGCAAGCTTCCCCCAGAGCTGCGTCTGTCACTCACAAGGAACTGCTTGTGGGTTTGGAGACGTAGAAAGACAAGCTACCATGAGCAAATTAATTTCACCTCTGGCTTCATCTGAAGCAGGCTTCAGCAATCCCGAGTGAGGCCTCCTCTTTGCCCACCCTCTCCACGTGGCTCAGGGTTATCATTCAGAGGTTAGCATGGGTTCAGTCTCCCGTAATGGGCTCTTCCACTGTAAGTGTATGTTAAACTAATATTGACCTTTGCAAACTAAAACAGATTCCTTCATTTGTGCTCAAATGACTGAAACAGCAATGGACATGGGAAATGATAAACCATCCCAGCTTTCTTCTTGCATGGAGACTCTCTCTGGAATTAGTCATTTTTAAATATCAGGCAATAAATGGAAGTCTCTGCCCACTCTTAGGCCAACTGATTTGCATTTAGGCAGACTACGCACATACACACGCTTCATTCAGCAAGGGTGCAGACCCCATGAACCCAAGCACAGGCCCCTGGGTGGTGGCGAGATGGTTAACCGTGATTGCCAGTGTGATGGGATCTAGAATCGCAAAGTAAACACATCTTTGAACCTGTATGCAAGGGATCTTTTAAATTAGGTTCACTGAGGTGAGAAGACACACCCTAAAAGCAGACAACGTGGTCTGAGGTCCTGGAAGGCATGTAAGGGAGGAAGTGAGCTGAGTCCGAGCATTCCTCTTTGTGTCCTGATACAATGTGACCAGCCGGCCCTTGCACAGGCTGCCACATCTTCCTTGCCATGATGAACTGTATCACCTAAAAGAGAGTCAAAATACACCCTTTCTCCCTTACGTTGCATTTGCCAGATATTTTCTTGCAACAAGAAGCCATATTAACAATATGGGTAGAAACATTCAGAGGATGGGTACTCAGACCGGTACTAGCAATGACTCCTGGAAAACAGAAGACCTGGAGGATAAGGACCAGCGGCTGTGTGCGGCTGCAGCGAGCACGAATCTAGGAGTCTAATAAAAGCAGTAGCAACAAAATCACTAATGATAAACATGAGGATTCTTCCATACTCGTCCATGAACACAAGTTAGCAGATGCCCTCAATCAGCTACACAGAACGTGTGTATTTTGCATGCTCTACGCCAATCAAACTGAAAACCCAATACTTGTAGACAAAGGTCTCTCTTTTTGCTTGTTTTAATTTTTTTTTTTTTTGAGACAGGGTTTCTCTGCAAATCTCTGATGGTCCCGGAACTCACTCTATACACCAGGCTGGCCTCAAACTCACAGAGATCCATCTGCCTCCACCTCTCTGAGTGCTGGGAGGCAAAGATCTCACACACACCCTACAGACAGAATTCCTATATTCCATCAATGAAATAGAGCTGTGGCAATACAGGAAGCGAATGTGTAGTTGTTGGGAGAAAAAAAAAACCTTACCTTCTAGTTGTGATGGAAGAGAGGTATCTACTCAAACTCTGGAAGGAACAGTGGGAAGGACTTGAGAAGGAAAGAATGGTTTCTAGGGGCCGCCTGCGCCAACGCTGCTACTCTGTGTGTATGAGTGTGATCATTTTCATGGGCTGAATCTTGTTCAGGCTCTTTCCTGTGGTTGCCATTGAACCCGTTTCTGTTTGACAGTCTTTCCAGATGCCTCATCTAGGTCTCCCAGCCAAGTTGTTGCCATTTTTGTGCCACCTACCTGGATCCACTCCCGATAGGAGTCCTGCCCTGGAGTCCACCCGTTTTCAGGGTAGTTCAGGCGGGAGCGCTCTACAGACCAGTTGTTGCCGTACTGTGAGGATGCGGAGATCTGGTCCGAATGGATCTCTCCGGATTCCATGCCCAGAGGCTCCATACACTTGAAATCTGCAGGCGAATTACGAAGGGCAGAAGACACGTTTTAAATTTAATGTGGCAAACTAAAAAAGAGTTCCCTCACGGCATAGGGCATAGGGAGATGGCTCAGTGGTTGCTAGGAGCTGCATTTGATCCCAGGCATCCGTGTAAAAGGCAGCTGGGTCCTGGGATATCAACACTGCTGCTAGTCAGAATCCTGGGGCTTGCTGGCCAGCCAGTCCAACTAGTCTATAATCCCAATTCACTGAGAGACTCTGTCTCAAAACACATGGTAGACAGCGGCTGGGCACATAGCCTGATGTCAACATCAGGTTTACACACACACACACACACACACACACACACACACACACAGAGAGAGAGAGAGAGAGAGAGAGAGAGAGAGAGAGAGAAAGAGAGAGAGAGAGAGGAGAATACAGAGTTCATTAACAAAGTCTGGCAAAATATGCAGCATGGGAGGTTTGGAACACGGCATCTATAATTATGTTTTCCTGAATGGAGATATTTAAGAACACGATTATGAACGTCAGCACAGCTATTATTAACTCTCCCGTGTGGGCTAAGGTTGACAAATGCTCTTTGAGGAGGAGGGATGTGGTCTGGTTGGCAGAGCGCTGGTGCAGCAGGAGAGGAGCCACAGAGGTGGCCAGCTAGCACTGCCTCATCTGGGGTGGTGGGCAACACTGCCTGTAATCCCAGCATCCTGGGGGTGGAGGCAGGACCAGGAGTTCACGGTCATCCTCACCTACATACTGAGCTGAAAGCTAGTCAGGGATCCACGACCCCACATGCCGAAATAAAATAAATTAAACGTAAAAAAGAAACCTTTTCCTTAGATTGAAAACGTCGTGTTTGTTGTATCAGTGGGAAGCTGAGCTGACTAACAGGTCCAACTCATGGAAATTTCACTTTTTTATCAAATGTGTCCTAAGAGATGAGGTTTTAACTAGCCAAATAAGTGTAGAGGTTTTGAACTTCATTTGATTTTATTTTCCCATCAGATTTGGGGCAGAAGATGTCGGCAGCCCTAGCAGAACTCTGAAATACGCAGGGCTCACCCAGGGCTCCTTCCCAAGCCGCTATGCAGGGCAGCAAAACCAGGTGTTTCTTTGTCTGACCTCAGCCACATGAACTTCAGTCAGTATTTTATTTTTATTTTTATTTTTCTGTTGTGCAGAGGGGCTGTAATACTGGGAACTGAATCTAGGGACTCCTGAATTGCAGGCAAGTATTCTACCACTGAGCTATGTCCCCTGCCCCGAGTATTTTTAATAAGATCTTTTAAAAATATATATTACTCTCTTTGTTGGGAAGGTATGTGAGACAAACAGAAATATTCTCCTTTTACAGGCTGGGTCTCAGGCTCAGCAGGTTTACTGCTTACCTAGCGCGGACCAAACCCTGGGCTCAATCCTAACATTGCATATCCGAATAAGGTGCCGCACACTTGTAACCCCAGCACTTGGGAGTTAGCAGCAGGAGACTTAAGAGTTAAAAGTCATCCTCGACTACCCGGTGAGTTTCAGGCCAGTGTGGTGCACATGGGATTCCATCTTCAAAGAAAAATCAAAGCTGGTTAAAGCCTTTGCCACCAGAATCCACATGGTGGGAGTACAGAACTGATATCTGTAAGCTGTTCTCTCTCTGTCTGTCTGTCTGTCTGTCTGTCTGTCTGTCTCTGTCTCTCTCACACACATGCAAACACAGAGTCCCCCATGGTCTCCCACAGCCAACAGTCCTTGTGTGTGACTGCTTTGTGTATCAGCTACCCCTGGCTGGTTCTGCCAGGAACTGCCCTTTGTGGTCCCTGACACCTGTGCCTTTGAGGTACCAGGGACGCCCCCAGGTGACCTCTCTCATTGTTTCCATGCAACGGTCAGTCATTTTCCACTTCCCTAACGGCGGAGGCTCACATAATTTTATGGAGGAAATACACCAAACGATATTTTTCCAACGGGCACTCACACAGAAAAAGCTTTTTTTTTTCTTTCTTCAGAGAAAAACAAACAGCGGGCACCGCCGTTCACAGAACATTTCTTTAGCGTTCTGCGCGGTCGCAGGTGTAGGAGAAATAATGGGCCGTGCTTACGACAGGGCTTTGTGAGACAGACACGCACTGACCTTCAGAGACGCTGCTCTCCAGCACGCTGTAGTTGGCCGAGAAACCTTCCTTTGCTATGGCGCTGTCGGTGTAGAAGACCATAGAGAGGATGCCCGAGGAGGAGCGGATCCGACCCGGTGTTTTCTGCCCGCAGTAGCGCCCGATGTGGGGGCCGACTGGAAAAGCAGAGACACGGAGAATGTCAGATTGTCTCTTCCCCTCCCGAATACGCAAAAATACCCAGTTATAAGCACGAGCCTCAGTGGGACACAAAGACTGCGGGAGCCTAGCGTGAGTCTCTCCTGGTTAATTGGTGAATAGTGCAGATGCTTGAGGAACCTGTGGAGAGGATTTGGAAGGGCGTTCAAACTGGCACTCACAGTCACAAACATACCCTCCAATCAGCACGGCTGTTCTTGGGAATGGAAGAGGTTGGGGAGGTGGCGCAATGCCACCAAGACCAGAGTTCAAATCCCCAGTGCCTACAAATAAAACAGGGAGGCTGTGGCATGGCAACCCCGCTGTAAGCCCAGAATTCAGAACGGAGATCTCAAAGACAAGTTGATGGGCAAGCTCTGTATTTCTGAGATATTGCCTCAGAAAATAGAGAGGAAAGCAACAGAGGAAGACACCCAATATCAACCTCTGGTCTCCACACGCACCTGTACACATACATGCACTCACATACATGAGAATACATGTTATATACACACACGACACATACATATACATGTCAAAAAATGAAACAAAGGCAAAAGGGGTGAGTCCTGAGAAATGGTACCCAAGGTTGCAGACACAAACATACGAGAGAGAGAGAGAGAGAGAGAGAGAGAGAGAGAGGGAGAGAGAGAGAAAAAAAAAAGAAATCTTTTTTCAATAGTAAAGAATGTCATTTCATCCAAGCTGTTTCTCAGCAGGAAAAGACACCAGCTAGGCCAGTTCCAGGATGTCTAATTTCTTCTTTCCCCAGTGGAGAGCCTGGGAGAGACATAATGTCCCAGGAAGCATCCGGGACCACACAACCCAGATTTCCTTCCTCATTCCATTTCACAGCCCTGGATGCTAAGCCACTCATATCACACAATTAGACAAAATCTTTGCCATCACACTCCTCAGACCTGAGTCCACCAACTTACAGACAATTCTGACCATTGAAGACTTAGAGACTACAAACACTGATATTTTATATAAGTTATTATATAAATCACAAGTTATATGTTATTATAAGTTATAGTCAAAATAAATGGATGTGTTTTTCTAAATTCTGGCTGTGTCTAACTCTTCCAAACCCGAGAATGGGGATTGTACTACACTGTGTTTAACGGCCACGAAACGGCCCATACCAGTAGAGGTATGTCTGTCCCAGGCCATGAACGGCCCAGAGTGCTGATTAATTTGTGTTAAAGTCAAATTCTGGTTTGGGTCACGTAGCTGTGCTTTTGCTGAAATGTTTTGGCTCAACCTTGAGAATGAGTCACTTAGAGCAGAAGCCCCTTGCAGTCGCGGGTCCTCTCTACAGATCCCTTCAGATCAACGAGACAGAAAAGCAGTCATTTTCTCCCTAGCATTTTAATCGCACATATGGTAAAGACAGACCAGATGGCTTGGGTTTCGAGGGACAGTCTGTTTCTCCCCCCGAAAACCACCGCTCTGTGCACTTCAGCTAAGAATCCCAGGAGGTAGCCTTTCTCTGTTGCCTGGGGTGGAGGAACGGGTCTTCAAAAAGGGCATGGGTCTCCAAGGATCAAGCATGTAACTGGTGCCTTTGGGGGGGGTAAGGTGATTCAAATATCATTGCAAAAGTGAACCCCACAAGAGTTGGTTCTTCTCAAAGCCCCTAAGAACCACTGGCTCTCTAGTGGGGAGCCAATCGGAACACTTTGTATTTTAGAGTATGCAGATCCTTGGCTGACAGGTTTTCAGTGTGACCTCTTCAACCCACCAACCAACCAAAAACTGAGGTGGTTCACATAGTTGAGCTTATTTCTGTTGCTGTCTTTGAGAAAGGTTTAATGTGCCTCCTAGAGCGGCCTCAAACTCACTACGTAGCTGACAATGACCTTGACCTTCTGATCTTTCTGTTTTCGCCCTTAGAATTACAGGTGTGTCCCACTATATCTGGTACGTGCAGCGGGGATTGAACCCAGGGCTTCCTTAGCCCTGGTTTATTATGAGGTAAGCAAATCTACCAGCAGAACCCAGTGCCCAGCTTTGACACAACACTCTGTGCATGTGTGAATTCAGGGCTTTGTGTATGCTAGGTAAGCGCTCTACCTGCTAAGCCTCAGCCCCCAGTCCACTGTGCATTGCTCTGGATATCCAGTTACTTGGAGCGTTCAAAGTCACTGAATTCAAACACCGTTCTCCCTGCTATCGCCCTGTCGCTGGAAACACGTAATGCGGGCATGTTACGTGGTCTACCATGAGGAAAACCCAAGGGCATCCTGGGAGGGAGTCTTAAAATGATCCTGGAAAGAACATCACACCGCTCAATAGCTTCGAATGCTGCGAAGAGAATTTCGCTACATCTGCCTCAGAAAATGGAACTCTCATTGTTTCTGCTTCTTTTCAGCTTAATCTTGGCCTGGATTTCTTCTCCAAGCGCTAGCTCTGTGCCAGGCTTTCTTCATTCTGGATGGGAGGTCCTGCCGCCAATTCAACGCCGCCTCTTTTCTTGGCCAAGGAGCTCCAGGTTGTCCATAATGTATGTCCCAAAACCATCTTGCTGGAGCCAAGAACTCGGTTCTTCCCTGGCCTGGGATAAGAATCCCCATTTTGGTCTGCAGTTATAAATGGGAGGCTTAGCGACCATTCATCCTCTCCTCATGGTTCCCTCTCATTTAAATTCCGCTAGTGCGCTTTAATAATCTTTTACTTTAGTTTGTGGGCAAACTTTGACAACCCTAATCCTTGGGGTTGTTCCTGGATCACCACAGCCCCTGACCTTCCCGACCAGCGCTGGCGAGGGAGGCGGCAGTGCCCATGGAGGCACTGACAGCCATCTTCCCCCTCCCGTATCACCCCATTCCTTTGGGGAGGGTGGCAGGGGGGAGTCTCTTTGAAAGAGGAAACAGAAGAGAACTTGTCTAATGCAGACTCATAATTTAGAGAGTCCCCATGACTCACTGGTTTATAATGTTGGAGGCATGCTGGGTAAATCTGCCTTCTGTCTTTTAGAACATTGCCCCCAGACAGATCCCTGTACGTCCCCTTAGGAGCCCTCAAGATACGAGAGTGTAAGGCTCTGGCGACAATAATACAAAGAGGTATTGAATTTTCGTGAACAACAGGGGGACCTCAGCTTCACAAGCTAATGCAATATTGATCTGAGCCGGGAGGACAAGGCGCTCTCATGCACTACGCCTCTGCTCATTTGGGTCGTGTTTGAGCAGGGCTACTGGCTTCTCCTTTCTGTAATTGCAGACCCAAAGGCCAAAGAGACGGGTAAAAAATCATCACCAAACCCAGAAGTATAATGCAAAAAGTGAATCACTGAGGACTTTAGGAAGGGGGATTTATAAGCTTTGAGCAACAGCACCCTAGTCCTGTCAAGCTGGATGTGAAGGTGACGGAATGTCTGTCCTTCTTAGGAAAGAGCACCCCCACTCCACTGTCCTTTCTAATAATCCTAGCCCTGCCTCAGAGCGAAGATAATGTGGTCTTCTGCCTTCTGATAGATTTAAAAAAAGCCACTGTCCTTTCTAATAATCCTAGCCCTGCCTCAGAGTGAAGATAATGTGGTCTTCTGCCTTCTGATAGATTAAAAAAAAAAAGCAACAATCAAATGTAAGGAATTTGTTTGAGACAGTCTGGTACTTGCTGTGTTGTCTAGGTTAACCTTGAACTCAGTAATCTTACTTGAGCCTTCCAAGTGCTGGGATTACAGGCATATACTGCCATGCTGGCTCAAGAGGTACTTTTAGTGAGAGATCTTTAATGAATCAGAAAGGAATCATTTCATAGGCACTAGACAGGCCACTTACCTTTTCATAAATTAATAAGCCTATTGGTAGAGAGTCCCTAGTGCACATTGGCACACTTTTTTTTTCTGCCCATGTGCTCCTACTAGGCTACTTTATGTGTAAAAGTAAATAAAGACTTCGACACTCATCCAGCTCTTAAGGAGCTCACTCCTGACCCTGCCGATCGGCATGCCAAGCGAGCGACAACCAGGTCTTTCTTCCCAGCTCAGACAGAGAACTGGCACACCAGCGGCGCGAGTGCATCGGCCCTAAGCTCCACGATCCGGCCCCCACACACGTAGCATCCCTCGGCAGAGGCCGGCTTGGCACTCTGCACCAGTCCCTTCAGAACTCGTGATTCCGCGCGAGCTCCCGGGGAGCCGAGAGCTGGAGATGTGTGACTCACAACCTCCACGCCGTGGGTTCAGAGTTCCTGAGCCGACTGCTTTTCTTCAAAGTCAATTTGTGTCAATGGACAGCTTTCAATTACTTAAGTCGTTTAATTCGATGTTTGCGGTCAGATGGAGCATAAAGTCATGCGATGGCTAAAAGCCTTCCGCACCTTTTGGATGTTGGTTCAGGAAAATACCAGATATGACCATCTATTGGCACGCGAACCTAGAGGATTGAACTACAGTGACAAAGACGGTTCTACCGCCACCAGCAAAAACCCAGGAGGGTCGGTTCCCATTTTCTCCCCAAGTGAAAGCCATAACCACACAGCAGCTGTGCTGGTCTTGACTGGATGAGGCCAGGTTAACTATGAACAAGTCTACAATGTTTTTGTGTTGGGGATATGGCTTGGGTGATTTAGTGCTTGTCTAGTGTGCACAGAGCCATGGGTACAAACCCCAGCATGGAATAAACCAGGTGTGGCAATGCGTGCCTGGGACCCCAGTACCAGAGAGATAGAGACTGGAAGACCAGGATTTCATAGCCATCCTCAGCTACATAGTAAGTTAGAGACCAGCTGGCACTACATGAGAACCCTGTCTCAAGAACAAAACAAAATAATAACTAGTTCATATTCCAAAGCCACTGCTCTCTGGGAAGGAGTCCACTTTGCCATAGTTCAAACCACAGGTGCAAAAGGCTGGTAACTCTTCCATTGTTCTTAGTTTCAACATGGTGATTTTCTAGGACCAGAAAATTGCCACCTTAAGAAACCCTTGACACTAATAACAACGCGCCTCTTTCTAAAAAAAAAAAAAACAAAAGTCTTCTAAATAAGTTGGTTGATGGGACCTCCTCCTCTGATGCCATTTTAGATGAAGGCTCTAGAAAGGAAGGCTGCAAATTTGGCTTGTGAACAAATAAACCCATGATTACACATCCCGACGCTGGCTACCGCATTATTATAATATACCGTTTTCCTAATTATCAGACTGAGCGCTTGGAAATCAAACAGCGCCATGTTTGGGGAAATCTCATTATCTAATGAAAGAGTTCCTGTAAGATCATTACAGCCTCCTTCATAAGGTACAAGAGAAAGAGCAGATCAAACTAATGTTAACTCATTCATTTACTACACCGCAGTCCAGAGTGCTAGAGAAGCACTCATAGTGTTCTCTGCTGTTTAACTGATAAAATGACTGGAGTTTCAATGTCCTTTTCAAGCACTATAAGCAGTTGCCTTTGTAGTCTATCTGCTCTTCACTTACAATGCATTTGGCTTCAGAACACTGCCCTACCGTTTTAGTGGGGGCTGTACACCTTCAACTGTCAGCCAGCCAGTGGACCCTTCTGGGCAGTCCTTTCAAATGCATGCAGTCTTAGCAGGAACTAGGCTAAGTGCAGTGTCAGCAATACGCAGGGTTGCAACGAGTTCTTTGTCTTCCTCCCCTTGCTCAGACTCTTCGTGGAGATTTTTGTATTCACTTTCTAGTTCTCCCAAAAAGTTCACAGATGCCCACGTGGCTGCTTCCCCACCTTCCTCAAACCCATGCTCAAGATGGTTTCGTCTTACTGTGGTCTGGCTTGACCATGTCATTTAGAATTCCAACTATACCTCCTCTTTCTGATAGTGCCATCCCTTAATTCTGCCCCACTCTCTGTCACTCATCTCCAGAATGAATGATTTGACGTAAATAACGTTTTTTTTTCTTTTTTCTTTTCTTTTTTTTTTTGTGTGTGTGTTTTTCGAGACAAGGTTTCTCTGTAGCTTTGGAGCCTGTCCTGGAACTAGCTCTGGTAGACCAGGCTGGTCTCGAACTCACAAAGATCTGCCTGCCTCTGCCTCCCGAGTGCTGGGATTAAAGGCGTGCGCCACCACCGCCCGGCGGTACATAACGTTTTAATGAACAGAAATGAAGCGATCAGGAAAACTGTGTTGATCGTACAGAAATCACTCAAGACCTTGAATTAAATTTCATGGTCATCTCCACTGCCCATGTATATAATAAAGGAGTTGGGACGGGTAGAAATGATGGACGCACTATGACATTTATAAAAGATTCCTCCTTTTTGAAGGATTTTCCCCAGCTGTTCTTAAACATTACCTTCAGGAAATCCATCCCAGATCTCCAGCCGGTCATAGCGACAGAACATTCCTCCTGGAGGGTTTGAGTCTTGCTCCAGGTCAAAACTTTCAAACTCCAGGATAATCTCAGCCATCTTCGGCGCAAAGATGATGTAGGTGCACTCCAAGCTGTTGGGGTATTTTTCAGGGAATCCAGGGGATTTTATCACTCCACTGGGAGCTGTATAGTTCTGAGAACACTCGGGACCTGTGAGCAAGAGACAAAAGGAACACAATCGGAATGTCTCAGCTGCACAAGAGGAACGGGGAGAAGGTAGAGGGTCTCGAGGAAAAGGCCGCCGTCCTCACCACCGTCGTTCCTGGTCCCTGCTCAGCCATTCCCTAACGTCGACCTACATGGTAAGTCAGGCTTAGGTTTAGTGTGCTCACCGTAGTTTCTCATTTGTGTAGAGCAATTGAAAAGCATCTGCTGTTACAGGGAAAAAAAAATGGGGGGACACAAATATAAAATCATGTGGGAACAATGAGTAAGTAAGCTGCAGAAATCTCGACAGAGCCCTAGAGAAATAATTACAGCCCCTTCAAGCTCAGATCTTTAAATCTCCAGGCTGACAGCCATTTATTGGTGAAATAGAACATTTACAGAAGCGAGGGAGAGCATTCAGCCAAGAGAGTTTGGGTTTCAGATTCCCCTGGCAGTGAGTCGGTCACTCTGCCAGATGTGACCTCTGTCTCTTTGACAAACTGAATGTGAAAGGTAATTCGTACAAGGACCCCGGGTGACTTGACTTACTCTGAGCGGTGTTGACACAGGTGCCTGTCAACGTGCGGCAGTTAGTGAGGGCACCATAAACTGCGATCACGGGCCCCGATGCTGGGCGTCACCTGATATCAACGCTGACACTATAACCTTCTGCCAAGACTCAGCTGCGGGGCGGTATCCCATGCTAAAGCTGCCCGTTCACAGGCGTGTGTGCAGGAGGCACGTATTTACAACGTGTGATTTTAATAGCTGTTCAGGGTTATCAAGACTTTGCAAACTGTGCTGATTTGTGACTGCAAAACAACAGGAGGTGGGCATGCGTCACAGGCTGACCTTGCAGCTGTGGGAACGAGCAAGATTTCGGTCCACGGCATCTAGCCCAAACAGGGCAGGGTAGTCTATGCAGCCCAAAAGCCAACATTCCCTTGTGGCCACCACTGCTCTGATCTTCAAGTAGCCATACTTAAAGAAAGCAGAGAAAATGGGACAGCCCTTCCCCTTTAAAGATCTATTGATTTTATTTCTATGTGCATAAGTGGTTGCCTGCATATAGGAGCACCACAGTAGTACTTGGGGCCCTCAAAGGCTGAATTAGCCTGAAATTAGAGTTAAGGACGATGGTGAGTTACCATATGAATGCTGAGAATCAAAACTGCATCCTCTGTAAGAGCAAAAAAGGCTCTTAAGAACTGAGCCATCTCTTCAGCCTGGAAAACGGGGTCTTTTGAATCTCAGTATTGAATCTGAGAGTATCCAAGTCACTTTCTCTTTCCCTGTCTGGCTGTGGCTCCCAGGCTGTTGTCAGAACTCCAAGGGTTGATGAAATGAGGTGACAAGTTAAGACTGTTCCTTGACTCTGGGTGTGCACGTGTACACGTCTGTGTGGGCACGTGTACACGTCTGTGTGTGCAAGTGCAGGTGAATATGCATGCAGGGGCTGGAGGATGGCTGAGACAGGGCCTCTGACTTTCACCTGGGGTTCACCTGGGGCTCACCTGGGGCTCACATTAGCTAGTCCGACTGACCAGTGATCTGAATCTGCCTCCCCAAGCACATTCCGTCACACCCAGCATTGTACTTGGGTGTTGGGGATCGAACTCACGTCCTCATCCTTGTAGGGCAAGTACTTTCCTGACTGAGCCATCTGCCCAGCCTGGCACCGTTCTGAACTGAGAAGCCTTCTGAAGTGCCTGATGACATGAAGTAACTCCTTAGACAGCGAAGCAGATAGTTTTAGTGACTTAGGTCATGAGCCTCGTTACCACTGGAGGCTCTGGCAGCTCTCAAGAGGAAAGTTGGCTGACTAGCCTCTGAGTTAGCACAGCTGAGGAGTGGAAGAGGTCAAGGCTTGTTACTTGGATATAATACACCTGGCCTTCCAAGGTGATATGACCGGTCTGTTAAGAACGCATTCCAGGGGCTGGAGAGATGGCTCAGAAATTAAGAGCATTGCCTGCTCTTCCAAAGGTCCTGAGTTCAATTCCCAGTCAACCACATGGTGGCTCACAACCATCTGTAATGAGGTCTGGTGCCCTCTTCTGGCCTGCAGACATACACACAGACAGAATATTGTATACATAATAAATAAATATTAAAAAAATGCATCCCAAACCTATGTGGGCTTCGCTCTGCTCTGCCTCCACGTGTTGGTTTGATTATGACTAAACGCTCAGGGCCCTGTTGTATTTTGACAGGTTAGTTCTAGGCAATTCCATTCTGAATGCTCAGGGTGCATCTGAGATGACAGTTCTATTGCCAAGTTGAGTCATTAATTCATAAGTTATATATGGAATATATTCAAACCCATGCACCATATATACCATGATTACATAAAAACATACTATGTATTGTTATGTTAGTTTATAATCACATAGTTAATACATAATAAATGCATGTATCACATGTGTTATATAATATCTGATGTATGATATTGGCAATCTTAGAATTTCACTTCCGAGGTGCTACGTGTGTCTCTATGTCTCTATCTCCTCTCTGGGGAAGAAACATCTTCCATCAATCTTCGAAGGCAAGGTGCACAGAGAGCTCTAAAGCAGGCATTAATACCTTCTCCTGAGAAAGGTCAGCATGCAGCCGGGCATTG
>JAQHUG010000113.1:1706898-1739551 GCA_028555095.1 Dicrostonyx torquatus
CAACGTTTCCACGGTGCCTGGCCATACCATGTACCATTGGAAGTGATCCCAGTCTGCGTAGGGCTTGATATAGCAGAGAAATCCCAAGGGGCTGATGGGAGAGTGACACGGACTCCGTGTAGCCGAGGACGACATCGAGCTTCTCGCCATCTTGGCCTCATCTTTCAAGAGGGCTGTGTGCATGTTCTCCACCAGTGGAGCCACACTCCCAGTCCCAAAGGATTGGTTTCTGTCATTGTCGTTTATAACTGTTGCCTTTTTCATTATTATATGTTTGCCCCACTTGAAAAAAATGTCTCCTCCAAAGGGGTTGGGCAGTGGCAGGAGAGGGCTCAGGAACTGGCAGGCGCTCCCAGGGCTGAGCAGGAGTGAGGCCAGTATGGGAGGGAGGAGTTGCAGGGAGGACCCTACTATAAACACAAGTCTAGAAGTGTGCCGATCTCCGGCTATGTCTCAGAAGGTGACAAGTACCTAGCGTGGCTATAAAAAGGCACCTCTGGATGTTAACGCCCAAAGGGATGGGCATTTGTCATAGCTAAGGTGTTTTCTTGGGGTTACAGTTAGATAGGGTCCCCCGTGTGCCAAGCGTTTAAACTCCTTGAAGCTGAGGATGATGGTGAAATCCTTCACCGATCGGGTGTAGAATTATAGGAGAGTACCACCACACCTAGTTTGTTTGGTGTTGGGGGTGGAATCCAGGAGTTTGAGGTAGTTGGGCACTCAAGCAATTGAGTAGTACCCCTCCCTGACCCAGGTTAAATACATCGACCCTTAATTACACAGTCTCTACCAAGCTTCACCATTCAATCCCTGACAGTGCGGTCCATAGAAACTCCCCGACCTCTTTCAGCAGTCGAGCCAGGGACCCAGGCCAACAGACAGGGCAAAGGAAGTATGGCAGGCTGGAGGTGTGAGTGTCCCAGAGAAGTTCCTTTACGTGACCCCCGGGCTAGTGGCCCAAAGTTCCAACCTCAGGGAGAACAGATGCAAGGGGAAACAGGGGCACTGGGGAGAGATTCTGGGTGGTCCGGGGAGAAGCAAAGAGGTTCTAAGGCTACCAGGCAGGACAGTCCTGCCTGTAGCTCCCGGGATTTGAATGGCAAATTCTTATAATCATAACCCATTGCCTGAAAACTTCAAAGCCAGCATCAGAAAAATTAATTTCCTGGTTGCATTAAGCTATGATCGGTGTAATCCACGTGTGTTTTTCTGGAAACTTCTGAAGTTGCTGAGCCCTGAAATAAGTGCTGAGTTTGCAAAAAGATCAGTCGTCCACGAGTTCTGTATCATTAGGTGACTTCTGAGGAAAAGTGTACTCATGCATGTATTTTGCGAATATTTTTATGCAGAATATATGTGCAGAAATGGAAAAGTGTTTTGTTTTTTTCTTTGCATTTCTCAACTAGAAGCAACCGTGTTGGGAAATGAAGCAAATTTTACGCACGGAAATTTGGATATGTGAGTCTACAGTATGGTTATACACACAGTGCATACACAGAGGGCAACCTGGGCGTGGGCCTAGACAAAGTCAGGTTCACTAGGAATGCTTCCTGAGTGGGTAGAGAGCTTGCCTGGCCTGCATGAGGCCGGGAGTTCCATCCCCCCACCATGGTATAAACTGTGTACGGCCACACACTTGTGACCTTCCTACCTAGAAGGAGGGAGCAGGAACAGAGTTCAAGGTCATTCTCAGCCACAGAGTAAGTTGGAGACCAATTTGAGTTCTTGGAGGGGGCCAGAGAGAGAGAGAGAGATGGAGAAGGAGAGAGAATGTATTAAACTCCAGTAGCACTTTAATTTATTTCTGGAAAAGATAAGAATCAATACGAGAATGCAATGTGATGCATTGAATTTAAATAGCCAACCATGGTGTCACACGTTAGGGCGACACCAATATTGTTTTTTTTAATTTCTGAGTGGTCTTTTATCCATTTTAAACATACTTCTGCCATACCATGGTTATATTTCCTTTATTGAAAATATTTCCCAACATATCTATAAGGGAAAAATTAAATGCTTTATGAAAGGATGAAGTTATGACCTCATCTTTTTTTTTTTCTTCACGTGATCTTTTGGGAAATCAAACAACACTAAAGACTAATTTAGTCACTCTCGTTCTTATGTAAGTCACTTACCCCGCTTGAAGATTTCATAACGGATGGAAAAGCCTGCCCCATGCGTCTCATAGTCAGAGACAAATCTGATGAAGAGGAAGGGCCCTGACGACACCACGGGAGAAGGCGCGATCTTCCCACAGAACTTGCCCCACGGGCGACCGTTCTCATCGTCTCCATCAATCACCTCCACGTAGTCATACCTTGCAAACAAGAAAGGGGAGGAGGTATCGTGAGGTGGCGAACAAAGTCCTTCCGACTTCAAAATTTGGGAAACTTCACATCTGGCATGGCCTGTCAAGGGGGAAAATGTACCATCTGCATTTAGCGCTGCTCCGGGTGGAGGGAAGAAACGCAGAGAGAGAGAGATGCAATAATTAAAATGGACCACATTGCCTGTGCACATCAGTGGCAGCAGCAGCACAGAACCATTAAGAATAATGGTGCCCATTATACTGGCAGACAATGTCAGTTAAAGCAACCAATTAGCAAGAAAAAGCAAACTCTCTGAAGCACAATTCTCTATTATTAAGTAGTGTGGCTTTGTCTGTGGCAGGGGTGTCCCGCGCATAATGCGGGGAATTCTTTTCAAACTGCGAGGTTCTCTTATGAATTCGGAATGTCTCCTTGGCTGGAGTGCCCCGTGAACAATACTTTGATTTCTGTGAGTGACCTTCTAAACATATGGCCACGGAATAATAAACAGACTCTTCCCTATTTAACGCCACTCTGCCCAACTCCAGTCTTCTGAGAAAGGACTCTCTCTTTAGCCGCATTCAGTGGCGGAGACGGAATACCTCCCCAGCCTACACTTGTGCCACAAAGCATGATTTAAAGT
The DNA here is from genome assembly GCA_028555095.1 of Dicrostonyx torquatus. Taxonomy (NCBI): domain Eukaryota; kingdom Metazoa; phylum Chordata; class Mammalia; order Rodentia; family Cricetidae; genus Dicrostonyx; species Dicrostonyx torquatus. The sequence continues at coordinate 1,709,851 of JAQHUG010000113.1, forward strand.
CTGGAAGACGAAGGGAGGGGGTTGTAAAACTCGAAAGTAACCTTGTTTATACCCGGCAGACAGAATCTTTAAAGGGAAAAGAATCAGCACAGCTGTGAAATCATCAAGGAAAACTCAGGCTTCATAATTATACTGACCAGACCAATGGTGAGGGACCACAGTGGGTGAGCATGCGCTCCGAGGGTAAAGATCTTTAAAAGGCAGAAAACCATCAGCAACAGATACAATGTGTCCTAGAGCTGAACGATGTTTCATTGGTCTGGTGGTGTATTGCTTAGTGTCTTGTTTCTGTCTTCCTTCCTTCCTTTTTTAAAACTTGAGCACGTGTGGTGTGTGTGTGTGTGTGTGTGTGTGTGTGTGTGTGTGTGTGTGTAGGTCAGAGGTCGCCATCGGACATATTTCTTTAAGAGCTTTCCACCTTATTTTCTGAGACAGTGTTTGCTGCTTAGACTGGGCTGACTGGGCTGTGAACAAGCCCCAGGGACCCTCATCTTCACCTCCAAGCGAGTGGTTACATACTGCCAGGCCCAGCTTTGTTTGTGGTTCCTGGGGATTAAAACTCAGGACTTCATGCTTGTGTAGTGATCCTTGTACCTAATAGACCTAATCTCCCCAGCCCTTCCATTCCTTTTATTTACCAAGCCACCTGGGAGACCAGCAAACCTGACTTATCTTCATTTTTCTCCTAGAATTCACAAAACCCTTGCAACCCCTTTATTTTAAACCTTAACTTGCTGCGATATATTCATTTCAGGCCTGGCTAAAATATGGCGGTCACGTAAACTGAATTTGGCAATTTAAAAGAAATCAAGCGGGGGGGGGATCTTCATGATGACCATCAGTCATTAACCAACCTGGCAGGGCCCATGACTTATGTCTACAGAAAACCCAGGAGACAGTCACCAGGATGATGTCACTGCTTAGAGTGGTCAGCTCAAGGCTCTTTAAATTAAAGATGACATTACCTCATCAGTTAAAATTGTCTGGCAGCTTTGTGTATATCAAGAAGAAAATAAAGCTGGCATTGATGGAGCTAAGCATTAACATATGTGAATTATTGTCCAAACACCATTTCCCTTGCGGAGTCTGTTATTTCCAGTAGTAATCACGGGGCCGGCTAACACCTCCGATATCACTGACCCTTTGTGAAATGTGGAAATACATTGAGAAACTGTCTCTTTCAATCTCATCCCTGGCAGAGATCCTTTATATTTAAAAGATAAAGGTGGGGGGGGAGGGAGCAGACAAAGGAGGGGAAGGAGGAGAAAAATATATTTAAAACCCTCACACGAACTTTCAGAGGTACCAGCCGCTCCGGAAGAAGGAGTCCAGACCCACCACAGCCTCCCCTACCAGGCTTTATGGAGTGATGTCTTTCATGGGCTGCTTCACTGAAGAGAAAGGCCTGCAGGCTCTGCCCCGCGGTGAACTGCTTGCTGTGTGTTTGGTCTGGCCACCGCACCCCCAGCTTTGCAATATAAGCTGTCACTCCAATCTTGACACGGCGTGAATACTAAGTGACTAAATCCTGGTGCGCGCTGCCCTCCAGGCACAGACAAGCGAGGTGGGTCAGGCGTTGTGAAGGAGGAAGGCCCCTTCTGTGCGACAGGCTTTCTCCCAGGTATCAGAGTGCTGGGCTGACTGCTGCCAGACCCTCTCAAGGGAGGGGGAGGAGGGAGCTAGTATTTTAATTCATATATTCTCTGATAGTAAATACCAGGCCCTCCCCCTTGGCAACCGTGTAAGCTATTTTTAAGAGTGAGAGGGGGTGTGAATTAGAATCCTTTCCCAGCAAGAGATAAGCCATAGACAGTGCCAATGTTAGGAAATTGAGTTATTCAGGGATACTGTAGTCACATTTGGAGGCTGGAAGGCTGCTAGTGTTTTAGCACTCCCTGCAAAGTACTGTCCAATCAGGCCCCAAGGAACACAGGGAATAGGCTTTCTTGAACACATTCAGGAGAGTGGATCCTGCCCAAGCCTTAAGAGAAGCGTCACTGAAGGGGTAAAGAGGAAGCAGCTGGCATCTCCCTCTGGAGCTGACACGGGTCCCACTCCCCACCATTCTCCCTCAGACATCATGCCCAGAATGCAGCTGGTGGGCCAGCTTCCTTTCCTGGAATACCAAGGCGACTCACTCAGCTCTCATTGGCCCTGTGCCCAGGATCCCAAGTTTGCAAATTTTGACATTCCCTCCCACCACCACCCCCTTCCCACCCCCCAAAAGGCTGTGCATTGCTCCTGCGGCTGCTGCTGCCTGCTAGGGAGGCACACACCCTGGCTCTGAATGTCAGGAGCCTCCGCTGAGGCACAGAGCCCTGAAGCGTGAGTGGGTGGAGAGGGGGCACCTGTTTGGCTCCAGCAGCTTGGGGAGACTTGAAAACTTACACCTGAGGAATCTAATTAATTCAGGAAGCCACAGCGGAGGGGGGGAACTCTGCTAGCACAAGTTGACTCCCCCTGCTGGGGGTGGGGGTGAGGGTGGGTGTGGGTGGGATGCATGCTCTAAGTTACTAGGGAAGTAATCCCTTCCATGTGGGGATTCAGGAAATGGCCCCTTCTGTCCTCTGTGTTCACAGTGTCCATGTGGCTCCTTGATCATTGCAAAGCAAATATAAAATTCCTAGGGAATGTAAATTTAGTGTGGATTTTTAAATGGTTCAGAAGGCAATCAACTCTTTTAGGGGGGCATTCTCCTTCAGCTAGACTCATCAGAGTCTTCCTTGTGAGATGGAGGTGGCTGAGCAGATGCAACACGGAGATCCACGTAGCCTTCAGCAATTAAAAAGGGATCATCCCTCAATGGCTGAGTTTAGCGACAACAGCTGACAGATCTTTTCCTTGGCTGTTCCTGGACTTAGAATCAAGCCCTTCACGAGCCACACAGACCTTTGCCTACAGTAATCCCCAACCTCACCCAACCTGATGAAAGAGCTCTGATCTTAACAGTCCTCCAGGAGAGTGATAAACCAATAAAGAGTCCCTTCTTAAGAATTCCTGTAGCCTTGAGGAGCAGAGGCTGGCCGATCTCAGAGTTTGAGGCTATCCTGGTCTACAGGGCCAGTTCCAGGATAGCCAGGATTGTGCAGAGAAACCCTGTCATAAAAGAAGAAAGGAAGGAAGGAAGGAAGGATGGGAGGGAGGGAAGAAAGGAAGGAAGGAAGGAAAGAAAGAAAGAAAGAAAGAAAGAAGGGAAGGAAGGGAAGAAAGGAAGGAAGGAAGGAAGGAAGGAAGGAAGGAAGGAAGGAAGGAAGGAAGGAAGGAAGAAAGACAAGGGATTGTTTTTCTTTCCTTTTGAAAGGCCTGGATTGGTTTTAGGAAAATGGTCAGGTAGGACAAACAGTGCCCAGGGAATGAGAAACGCAGCAGCTCACTGCAGAGCGACTCCAGAGATGTGTGGTGGTAAACAGATAAGGAACAAACCTCACTTAAGCCGGGTTTTCTCAGGAAAGCACACATGGTCCATAGTGCTGTGGTGGAGACACTAAGGGAAGAAAAGCCAGCCCTCTATAGGATGTTTCCTGAGACAGAGAGGTACTGTGCCCAGACCCCATCTCCCTCCACCTCCTCCACCTGGCTTCCACACATCCTGGAGACAGTAGGAAGGAACGGTCTCAGGGTGGATGTCTTTCTGATCCTCCAATAGGATGGCCTCCCAACCTCGTCCCTACCATGGCACAAAGTACAATCACAATGGAGATATCTGGTCCCCAACATCACCCCTCCCCAACTGTGAAGGAAACATGTCTAGCTCTGGGTACACATTGATCTCTGAGCTGGGAGATGGCTCATTCACGACAGAGCTTGCGGAAGACATGGGTTCAATTCTTAGCACCCATATGGTGTCACAACCAACTCTAGGAAATCGAACAGGCAAACCACCCACCCCACATGTGTGTGTATGTGTGTGTGTGTGTGTGTGTGTGTGTATATATATATATATATATACATACATATACTCTATCATCCATCTATTATGAACCTATCATCTAGCAATCAAGTTATCTGTCTATCATCTACTTATCTCAACTATTTACTGCCCAACCACCCACCCCTCTGTCTTCCCCTACTGTTCGTACTCTAGGCTGTGGAATCAGGATCACACCACACCAGGGTTTTTTTTTTTTTGTTGTTTAGGATTAATTTTTACTTGGTGTGATATTCAGTCTGTATTAATTTTTTTTCAGTAGGTTTGTCAGCATACACCGTAGATCTAAGTTCTTAGCCACAAACAGCACTGTCTGTTGTTTATTTATTGCCACATCTATCAGTAACCCATGCGCTTTTGCATATTGCTATGTAAACGCTGTCACGGTGGCCAGGGCACATTTGACATTAGGAAGCCCACGAGGATGGAGATACTTCAGTAGCATCTCCATGTCTCCACCGTTGCAGCCTCCGCACCCAAGATCAAGTCCCAGCTCTGAGAAGATCAAGGTTGACTTCAGAAGAAGCACACGGTTCGAGGTGCAGGCAGGAGGTCGCCTTCCCTGGCTAGACCTAGAAGAGCACAGGGCTTCTCAATTCCACTTTCCCTCTCAGCCTCACCTCAGCCTCTCCCACCTCAACCTTAGCCTCACTCCACCCCTCCTCCCCTAAACTCCCGCGGTGTCCTTTAGTTGTGTTGCTGTTCTTTTCCAAGGCTCACTTAGGGTTACTCCTGAGCTTGGCCACAGGCTCTTTGATGGGTCTCCTCCGAGTCATTCCAACATGGTCCAGCACTGTAAGACTTTGCTCGCCACTCTCGTGATGAGTTTTGGGGGAATGCCTCTCTCGTTCCCGATGCTGTGATAGAGTACTCCGGCGGAAACAGCTTCAGGGAGAAAGGCTGAGCTTGGCTCACAGCCCCAGGTTACAGTCACAATGTTAGGGAAGTCACAGTGTCAAGGCTTGAGGACACTGGTCACATTCCATCCCCAGTCAGGTGCAGAGAGCAATGAGTAAATGGACACAATGCTTGTGAGTGCTCAGATCACTTTCCCCATCCCTAGCCAGTTCGGGATACCCTGCCTAGGGAGTGTTGCCACCCACAGTGAGTGGGTCTTTCTTTCCTCTTCAATGAACCTAATCAAGATGATTCCCTGTAGATATAACCACAGGTCAGCCTGATCTAGACAATCCTGTACTGGAATTTCCTTCCCAAATGATTCTGGATTGTGTCATGTTGACAAAATTAATATCACCACTCCATGATATCATAATAAAATGGCTTGCTCTTTAACAATTGGGTGAATCTTATGAACCTAACTTTATTAAATATTAAAATTTTAATATACAAAGAGATATATTGTTACCTGATATATCTAGTATATCATACATGAGTTAAGATTCCCAGATCCCATGGTCAAAGCTTGTGTGATGTGTGTGTGTGTGTGTGTGTGTGTGTGTGTGTGTGTGTGTGTGTAACCCCGGTGCTTGGTGAAGCAACAATAGTGTCTCTGGAACTCATTAGTTCACCAGCTTAGCTGAAGAGATGAGACCGAGGTTCATTGAGAAACTATACCTCAAAAACTAAAGTATCTGAGCTGGAGAGATGATGGCTCAGCAGTTAAGAACACTTGTTGATCTTGCAAAGAATTCGGGTTTGGTTCTTTGCACACACATGGTACCTTCCAACCATCCCTAACTCCAATTCCAGGGAATCTGGTTACTTCTTCTGGCCTCTGATGTCATCAAACACTCATGCTCCACACGCAGTTAGGAGTGGGGATTCCTGGAAAGAAGCTATGTCTACAGAGGCTGATGGACTTACTAAAACTTCAATGACTGTGGGAAGTCGGGAAGTTGGCAGGTCCAGAGCCTGATTCCAATTTATTTGCTTGCTCCCACCCGTCTCTGCGATTGATCTAGTGCCTTGACTATAGATACAACAACAACAAAAACTTTCGAAATGTATTAACAAACTTAAGGAGACCCTAATTTCCCACCAACCGACAGGCTAAAGCCACCAGATAACATCTGGGAGGTATAGCAGGGATTTCCCTGCTGCGCTGTAACTGCCCCTTACTGTTTTCAATGCAGTTTGAAAGTCCCTTGATTTATGACTTTATTTTCCTGTTACTATGAAACTGTGTCCGTATTGGAATATGCCTTTGGGGTAACCTAAGTCCATGCTTTGGGGCCACGGCTACTCAAATTTGGCTCATAATAAACCATTTCTTGTTCCCCTCGAGTTGAGGGCTGTAGTTGCTGTGTAGACACAAGCAAAACCCTCATCTATATGAAATAAAAATAATAATAAATCTAAAGCATTTTTAAAAAGAAATGAGCAGCTGAGAACAACACCTGCTGTTGCCCTCCAGTCTCCAGAGCACACGCGCACACACACACACACACACACACACACACACACAAATATTCATTGAAGAAAATGTTAACAAGAAAACGTCTAAAATTAAGAAAGGCATTGAAGGACCAGTAGGGTTTCAATGGCCATAGATGGTCAAGAGGAAAAGGTGGCCAAGCATGCTTATAAGAAACAGAGTCTAACCGGGCAGTGGTGGCACATGCCTTTAATCCCAGCACTCGGGAGGCAGAGGCAGGTGGATCTTTGTGAGTTCGAGACCAGCCTGGTCTACAAGAGCTAATTCCTGCGCAGGCTCCAAAGCCACAAAGAAACCCTGTCTTGAAAGAAAGAAAGAAAGAAAGAAAGAAAGAAAGAAAGAAAGATAGAAACAGAGTCTAATTCTTGTTGAACAAGCAGAAATGACCAGCTGAGTGACTGAAAGGAACCTACATGGCCAGCTTGAGAGCCAACTGTGGGTCAGCCCTAGTGGGGAAGCTATGATTGGCACCCAAGTTGAGTGCAAAAATGACATGGCTGCTTCGTTTCTCAGTGACACAGGACAAAAAGCAAGGTATTGATAGGGCTGCAGTACACAGTGGGGGGGAGGGGGGCTTTGTGGCAAGGCAGCGATTTGGAGGACACTCCTTCTGTGAGTCACCCCTCACCAGTGCTCTCCAAGCAGGCTCAACAAGCTGATTGGTTCACTAAACTCGACTCGGGTGGAATCCTTACTTTGGTCTTTGATAGAAGCCTTATCTTGGGTGAATGGATGTTTCTTAACATCTCCTGGGGGGGGGGAGTTAGCACAGAATCCTCCCACAGACCCTGACCCATCCCCCAAACCAGCTCCAGGAATCCTCTTCCACTTCAGATTCCTCTCATGCTTGCTTTGAGACCCTTCTGGAAATTCCAAGGTGCCTTTCAGGTTCACTACACTTTGTCTGACAGAGAGAACTGAGTTTGGGACAAGGGCAAGAGAAGGAAGGGTGGGGCCACGGAAGTGATGTCAACGAGATGTGGGTTCAGGAGTTTTCCGGGCTCCTTATTCCAGAGACTATGGAAGTAGGCTAGCGGACCGAGCCAGGGTTTCCAGAGGGACAAATACAGAAATTCTAAGATTTGTTGTGGCGAGTGTCTAAGGTGGAAATATGATGATAATTACATCGAAAAACAGGAATCCGGGGGCTAAGGATGCAGTTCAGTTGGCAGACTGTGTAGCAGGCACGGAGCTCTGGGTCCCATCAAAGCTTCGGGCAGGTGCACAAAACTGGCGGCGGCAATGGATCCCTGTAAGCGCCACTGAGGAGTTCGATGCCGCTTTGCTCTACGTAGAGTTAGAGACTATCCAGGACGACCCAGCAAGGTCTTGTTTCAAAAACCCCAAGGGATTCCAGACACGTGGTATAGAACAACGACCGAGTTTATATGTTTACTAGGAAATACTTGGGCTTTAAGTTTCTGTCTGTGTGGAATTTCACATCATAATTAAGATGTATTTGCAACTTAGATCGGAAAAAAATAAAATAGAAGAGAACTTTACATGAGAAAATGCTTTTAGGATTAACTTAGATGCCACAACGCCTGCATTTTGGAGGGGCAGTCAGGCACAAACCTCTCTCGGAGCAAGTGTGCTACAGAAGGAGCAGCATCTCCTGGCATCAGACTCAGAGAGTTTGTTCTAGGAAGTTCACATGATTTTAATTACAATGAGTTTACTTCCCAAGGAAAATGGCCACCTGGAAGACTTTAGCGTTTCCAACTCATTCCCCTCGCACTTCAGGGGGCAGTTTTACTTCTTGCCAGCTTTCCACTGTTCTCCAGGAGAGGGAGAGGAAGAAGGGACAGACGGACACACAGACAGAGACACACACACAGAGAGAGACTGACTTTCCCAAACTCCTCACAAGGGATTTGGATAACTGGCTAAGTTATGTGAAAGGGAAAGGTTGAGAGTAGCCCGTGAGCATTGACTTCCTCTTATTTACAACCTTGCATATCTGTTTATTTTTATATTTGTTTATTTAGTGTTGTTTGTGCTCACTGCTCTGTGTGTGTGTGTGTGTGAAGAAAAGTTGGCTCTCTCCTTTTGTTATGTGGGATTTGGGCAACAAATTCAGGTCATGAGATTTTTACAACAAAGACTTTTACCTGCTGAGCACTGTGCCTACTTTTTGAGACAGGGTCTCATAAAGTTTACTTTTTGAGACAAGGTCTCCCGTAGCTCAGGCTGGCTTAAAATCACTGTGTCACAAGTATGACTGCATTTCTGATCGTCCGACCTCTGCTTCAGGAGTGCTGGGGTTATAGGTGGACACCGCCAAATCCAGTTTACACGGGGCTGGGCTTTGTGGATGCCAGGCAGGTGCTCCACCAACCGAGCCGCCGCTCTAGTCCCTTACACCTCTAAGACTTATTTATTTATGAAGAGGGCACAAGACCTCATTACAGATGGTTATAAGCCACCATGTGGTTGCTGGGAATTGAACTCGGGACCTTTGGAAGAGCAGGCAATGCTCTTAACCGCTGAGCCATCTCTCCAGCCCAACTTTTAAAACACATACAGTATTGTCCTCTTCTGCTCAGCTTTCCAATCCAAAGATCTAGATTAAAGCTAACTGGGTTTGTTTTAACGAAGTCCAGTGGAGCCAAGCTGGAGCAGCAAGGATATCGGTCAGTGTCTTTCTCTGAGGCTCAGGCCCCATCTCTACCATCTTGATGGAGAAGAGCTCTGTCTACGAGGAATGACTGCTGCTTCAGTCTGTATCTGGAGTGTACCCCCAAAGATCCATGGGCTAAAGCTGTAGCTTCTACCTCGGCAATATCTGGAGGTGTAGAACCTTTGAAGAGTGGGACCTCGCGGGAGGTTTTTACGTCATTTGGTGGTAAGGCATGTCTTTGGAAGGTATACAAGACCTTCCTGTTCCCTTCCAGGTCATGAGTTGTCTAACTCCACCACATACTCCTGTCAAGGTGGCTGCCTCTTGACAGGTCAAAGAGACAGAACCGGCCATCAAGTTTCTCAAACCGTGAGCCAAAGGACACCCACCCCGCTTTCCAGGTGTGTAGATACATCCGCGTGGGAAGAAGGTTCGGATAGGTAAGCACTCATGTGTGGCAGGCCAGAGCATAACCTCAGGGGTCATCTCTCAGATGTCCATCTCCCTGACTGGCCTCATCAAACAGGCTGGGTTAGCTGGCCAGAGACTCCAGAATCCTCCTGCCTCTGCTTCCCCAGCCCTGGAAACAGCATGAGCTGCTGAGCTCAGCGTTTTTTTCACGTGGGTTCTGAGGATGGAACCTCAGTCCTCGCTCTTGATGGGCAGGGCCATCTCCCAGGTCCCAACCTGTGCTCTTTAGAAGGTCATGGTGGACAGGTATTTGTCCCAAAGAAAGAAACCTAAGCAACACAGTCACCATCCCCGATGTCCCACAAAACACCGGTGGGGACAGTTGCCTGCCATTAGCTGGAACTGAGTCCTCCTGACTCTGACACGAAGTGTTCTTCATGGTGTACTGGACAGGTACTGATGCGTGTCTGCGAGGCTCCGATGCTCATTTGTAAAATGGGCAGAATGGGAATTAACTTGGAGAGCTAGAAAAACTAAATATATACAATGTTCCCTTTCCAAGAGAGGTGGGGCTATGAAGTGAGCAGTATAAGGAGGCCATAAATACACAGAAAAAGTGAATGGATGAAGGCTGTCATTGATTTCATTTATTTGGTTTTTGTTTGTTTGGAAACAGGGGCTCATTTACTCCAGGATGGCCCCGAACTTGCCGTCTCACCGGAGTTCACATCCATCCACGTCCATCACCTGCAGGCTGCAATTCCTGGTGCACACCACCGCATGAGGTTTGCTGGGGCAGGGATTTCTTTTCTCCCACGTGTACCCTCAGGGCACGGCAGGCTGCGTTTCTCGCAGCTTGGAAAATGTAGTTTTGCTAGTGCCCAGGAAATGGGTTGTGTACCACCGTGACGGATTCACAGAGTGTGATCAGACCCTGACGTCTAGAAAACGGCTGACACTGATGGTAGCTCTGCCTCAGTGCCACTGTCAGAAACAAGTCAGTCAAAGCCAGAGTCAGCAGTGGAGTTAGCGGACATAGTGCACACATGCCGCCGTATAAAGTTCTTTATTTTTTTCTTTGCATCATTAAACTTGAAGCAGGGAAGTATATTAAAGTAGGGTAGCACCCGGGACGCCCACTGACTTGCGGTTATGCACAGACACACCCTCTTGTAACAATGCATATGGCAGTCTGGGGCCTTCACCTGCAGGTGCTATGCACCCCTCTCCAAACAACGCACCCGTCCACCTTAGAACCCCTTACCCCCTACCTACACTGGGCCACACTCTTTGGACAATGGTATACATTTTCCCATCCTCAGTAACACTCAAACGCAGACAGTTTCTGTTCGAGTCTAGCCCAAATCTATCTGGGTCTGAAGAATGGATGGACTGATTCTGCATGAACTAGTTTTGGGTACAATAAGATAAAACCGTCCTCTAGTCAGCTTTTAGGAAGATTTCCCTATTTAGCATCTCATGCCTATGCATAAGGGGGTGTGCACTGTGGGCGGGGACATGGACAGTGGAGAAATGATTCTAGGATCGCATGAATTAAAATAGAGAACCGCCCAGACTCTCCTCCCTTAGTAACCATCCCTTCTTCATGAAGCCCATGGAAGGGAGCCCTGAGCAGTGATCAGGTCCTTGGGTACCTTTGCTCGTGTGGCCTGCTGTCAACCTTGACACTGCTCCTCTTTTTAATCTGTACCTATCCTTTTGCTCCAGATAGAGTTGTCTTGATTCTGTGGCGAATCTGTGCAATGTCTTATTTTCAGTGCTCGGTGTGAGAGGCCAAGAACCCGGAAGCACTCAGCCCAGACTCTGACCAGCGGTGACAAGTCCACTAAGTGTTTTCATCGATGTGCCTGGAGTGACTTAATGATCTGCACTTGGATTCCTGCTATTAGCACAAAAAGCTCCCTGCACGGGGATGGGTGGGAACCCTGGGGAGCAGCTTCCAGGTCTGGAAAGCAGTGCTTCTAGTTTACAGTATTAGAAAATTTCTAATCCTCAATTTCCTCTTTAATTCTTTAGAAAGAAGAAATAAAGCCATAATTCTTTTTTTCAGGCTTCAGGACCCAACATGCTAATTTTAAGAGCTTAAAAAAAAAAAAACCTCCTGACTAATTAGTAATTATTCACTGGGGATCGAGAGAATTTGCTAATCAGAGCTGCAGGAACTACAGTTGGCAAATACTTGCATCTTTAAGGTTTTTTTTTTTCTCCCCTAATAATTGCCCTGCAACCTTTTCAGTGCCAAGCAGGTGGGATTATTCTTTTCCCAGTACAGTCCCTCAAACAGCTAGCCATCTTTTCTAAGAAAGTGGAGAGCAAAAGAAAAAGGGCAGCGGTGGTGGAGGGTGGTGTGGGGGGCAGAGGTTGGGGGGGGTGGGAAGTGGGGGTGGGGAAAGTGCAAGGGGACTGACACAGATGAGAAGGCTCTCTGAGTGACACTCCTGGGTGGAAGAGGGCTCAGATTGCGAAATGATTGCATTAAAAGCACCAAAGACCTGAGTCCAAAACCCATGTAGAAAAGGCTGACACGCTGGTGCATGCTTGTAATCCCAGCACTGGGGAGGCAGAGAGGGAAGGATCCTAGGGTCATGCCTGCCAGCCAGTGGAACTTAGTCAGCAAGGTCCAGGCCAGTGAGAGACTCCGTGTCAAAAGTAAGGTGTGTGTGTGTCTCTGTGTGTCTCTGTGTGTGTCTGTGTGTTGTGTCTCTGTGTGTGTGTTTGTGTATATAGGGGAGTGCCTGAGGAACAGAACACACACACACACACACACACAGAGAGAGAGAGAGAGAGAGAGAGAGAGTTAGTTGAGAGAGTGTTGAGCAGACACCACTCTGAAGCTAACTTACAGTCCAAGTCTTAGAGAAAGGAAACCCCAGCCCAGAACAAGATCTGGGTCTAATGAGCGTCTGACGTCAGAGTGAAGCCCCAAGGGTTTCTCTGCTTCGTCCCTGGTGTTCAGCGGACGGACCCCACTGCTGGGGGAAGACACAAGCATTTGCTCCTGCACTGTCTCATGCCCGGACTCTGTAGTCAGATGGTAGCTTTATGGGTAACACGGTGTGGTGCCACCAGACGCCACCTTGGCATGTATTCTACACACACCACAGTCAACTCATCATGCAGTAAATAACTCAGCGAACGACAATGTCCTGTCATCTAGAGTCTCCATGACAACCTGCAAACCAGTTGGCCGCAAAGTCCCGGGGCTCTCCTGATGCCCAGCAGCTCAAGCATTGCTTTGCAAGCATAAAGGTGTGAGTCTGAGAACCAGAACTCAGGTTAAAAAAAAAAAAAAAAAGCCAGGCCTGGTGTTGCTCACAATGCCAGGGCTATGGAGGCAGAGACAAGAGGGTCCCTGGGGCTCACTGGTCAGACCATCGAACTTCCTGAGAGACTCTGTCTCAAAGGGATTTCTGAGGATGAAAGGTTGTCTGCTGGCCTCCACACATGTGTGTTGTGTGTGTATGTGTGTGTTCTATGTGTGTATATGTATGTGTGTCTGTGTGTGTTGGATGTATGTATATGTGTATGTGTGTGTCATATGTGTATGTGTGTTGTATGTGTGTATGTGTGTGTTGTGTATGTGTGTATGTGTATGTGTGTGTTGTGTCTGTGTGTGTCTGTGTATGTGTGTGTGTCTGTGTGTGTCTGTGTATGTGTGTGTGTGTATGTGTGTGTGTCTGTGTGTGTCTGTGTATGTGTGTATGTATGTGTGTTGTGAGAATAGAAGCATTTACCTGTCAGAGTCATTGGCTGGCTCCTCAAGGTAAAGGAATGACACCAGAAAGGAACAGCTGATGGTGGCAGGCAGTTCAGAATCACTTCACGTTCTAGATTTTTCCACGTCTTCTCCCTGTGTCCCACTCCACCCAGCTTCTGTCCTTTCTACTGAGTCTCCCTGGACAATCTAGAGACTCTCATAGGAGGAATGAAGACTTTCCCAACATGCTTCAGAGTGAGGACCCAGGAAGTGCCACGAAATGCAAGGCTGAGGCGGGACCCTGTTCGCCACACACTGGCTCAGGAGCCTGGTGGTTTTAGCTAGGCATTTTCCATGTCTAATTTCAGGGTTGGCTTTCTGAAGTCAAAGAGTCTCACTTGTTCCCTTGATTTTCTTTTCTTTTACAAGCCAGGCATGCTAGCCAAGAACTCTGAATTTCTCGTGAAGAGGGTTCCTGGGCTCATAACTATTTAATGTGCATGTTGAGTTTCCTTTTATGTAACTATGTAGTGTCAAGCCAAACCCAATGGCTCCTTTAACATTTCTTTCTGGGTGTAACACAGTAGATTATTACTGCGCTGTGAAAATGTCATTGATTTAAGATACCTTCCATAATGACCCAGATTGTAATCATTCTCCCCTCAGACATGGGCAAAATACCCATTTTCACTAATTAGACACACTTATAACCTTCATAAAAAATTTAACCTTTAAATAGCCTACTGTAAATTTGAAGTCATATGGTCTTCATACCAATTACTTCCTAAAGAATTCCCCCTAATTACACACTGACGAAGGCACACTCAGAAACACAGGTTAACAGTTCAAAGGCTTCCAAAGCAGAAGTGATGCAGGATCCCGTAGTCATTAAAAATAATAACCTCAGCTTAACAGTGTTCTAATTTTTCTCCTTTAAAATCCAGGGTCTTCAAAAAATACGTTTTCCTTAATGGATGACAGATATGTTCAACACAAGCCGTGCAAATCTAAGGGCGGCAAGTCTGTTGATCTCACAATGGAAATGTTCGGGACGAATGGAAGGAGGCTGTTAGCGGAAGCTTTGATTTTTAGTTCCATTACGCTTTGCAATTAAAAAGTAAGGGTTTCTTCATGGGTATGGTTAGGTGAGTGTGTGTGTGTGCTTGCATGTGTCTGTGTGTGCTTCTCTCTCTCTCTCTCTCTCTCTCTCTCTGCTTTCAGTGGAGAACATACCAGTAGGTTCTGTTTATGTAGCACTCACTCCTGAAAAGCTGAGTGTGCGCTTACACCGGTCATTATTTTATAAGCTGGAAGGGGGGGAGGCAAGCAGGTTGTATCCTGTTACACAGGAGACTATTCTTAGGGCAGCTGTGTCCACAGCACTCTGGGAGCAGCTGGGCAGTGTGATTAAAACCACAGACTTCACAGGCTGTTATTCACTGTTAGCAGCGAGCTGACCCAACGAACTCCCACGTTCCCTGCCCAGAGTCTCACGCAGGTGTGGAACGGAATGCGTGGCATGGGTGCCATCTAATGTGCTGAGGCCTTGCGCTTGGGTCTGGGCCCTGACGAGGAAGTGAGCTGACAGTACAGATGCTATGGACAAGGAAGAAGGAGAGGCTGACTTGGTAGAAGGTGATCTGGAGCATTTTTCTAGCAACACGTTGGCCGTCACCATGGGCGTGTGCTCAGCTCACTTTGAGCTTCAGAACTGTCTCAGTTTAAGACCAGGATTTCCTGGGCTGCAAACAACACAAAAAAAAAACACAACACAACATCCCTACTTTCCAACTCAGACTTTAAAATACAAACAAAACTCAAAATAAATGGAAATAAATCTGGGTACCGTGAACTTTGATGAGGAAATATGGAAGACTGACAAAGGAAACCAGAAGGGTGATTTGGAGGCCAAACAAAGATCCAGGAATCAGCTTTGGGGGTTTTTATTTTAAAGCACAAAAATAACAAACCATTCTTCATTTTGTGGCAAATCACAGTCTCTGACCCCAGTCCCTGCTCAGTTGCCATCTTTAGGGTTGACTTAGTATTTCTTTTTTTTTGTGGTTTTTTGAGACAGGGTTTCTCTATGGCTTTGGAGCCTGTCCTGGAACTAGCTCTTGTAGACCAGGCTGGCCTCGAACTCACAGAGATCGCCTGCCTCTGCCCTCCCAATTGATGCCCATCTAAGGACAACTCAAGGATCTTCTGGGCACTTATTTGCAGTTACCTCTAAACCCTCCTCCACTTGGACTTGGTGAAACCCTTAGTTACACGGGCTGTGCACCAAGCGACTACTGACACACTTAACGTAAGGACCCTTCCTTCCACAACAAGCTGTCTGTGCAACTGCTGCTACTGGTAGGTGTGGGACAGTGGTCTATATTCTGTCAGTTATATTTTAAATAAACGCTGATTGGCTAGTAGCCAGGCAGGAAGTATAGGCGGGACAACCAGACAGGAAATAGAGGTGGGTCAATGAAAACAGGAGAATTCTGGGAAGAGGACGCAGTCCTGACCCGACCAGACACAGAAGAAGCAAGACATGACTGCCTCGCTGAAAAAGGTACCGAGCCATGTGGCTAACCTATACTAGAATAATGGGCTAATATAAGTTATAAGAGTTAATAAGAAGACTGAGCTAATGGGCCAATCAGTTTATAACTAATGTAGATCTCTGTGTGATTTCTTTGGGACTTAATGACTGTGGGAACCGGGAAGGACAGAAACCTCAGTCAACAACAGTGAAGCTGTATTCCCTGCTGACGTTGTGGTCATCCTTGTTTGTATTATCAAGAGTGTTCACTCAAGGATACAATGGCTGACGTATACATCCCTCACAACATTCGACGGCACACACACTATGTAAGCTTGCCACACTGTGTGCTAGAATTAATTTTCAGGTACTGCTATAACTTACTTACTTCCTGGATGAAAACATATTCTTACCGGGTCTGGTGAGAAGGCCTGTCATCCCAGCTACTGAGGAGGCTGAGGCAAGAGGGTCACAAGTTCAAGCCCAGTCTGGGATAACAATGCTAATCCAAGGCCAGCCCTGGAAACTCAAATAAAGAGTAAGAAGAGGACTAGGGATGTAGCTCATTGGCAGAGTTCTTCCCAGGGTGTGAAACCCTGTGTTTATCCCCAGCACTGCAGAACAGGAGAAAGCTTGGATGCCTGTAGGTGGGATCTATGTCTACTGACCTTGAATTTCTCTGTAAATCAAATACCCAGGAGCTAGAACACTGCTTCCTTGGAAATGAGCTTATACATAGTGAGAATAAAAATGAATTTACATGGGCTGGAGAGATGGCTCAGAGGTTAAGAGCACTGGCTGCTCTTCCAGAGGTCCTGAGTTCAATTCCCAGCAACCACATGGTGGCTCACAGCCATCTGTAATGAGATCTGGCGCCCTCTTCTGGTGTGTGGGCATATATGGAGGCAGAATGTTGTATACATAATAAACAAATAAATCTTAAAAAAAATTAATCTACAAAAATAACCAGAGCAGAGGTCACAGAACCCTGACAGAAAACTACCTTACTCTCTACTTTGTGACCCTTAAGCGGATTCTTCTGGATTTTTCTGTAAGCAGTTGTGGTGGAGAAGTCCTCATGCCCCTTATGCCTTCAGCATCCTTTCCCCTCAAATCGCACAAATCACTTTGGGGAAAACACCAAGGCATGCTCTGCGTGCTGTTCCCGTTCCAATTACACAAAACCTTATTAAAACGGCCATCGTGACAACAACATCTCGTCAGAAAGAACGTTGCCAAATACTTAGGGGCATAGTCTCAGCTAGACGCTCTGGGATTTGGGTACTGGGTGTCTATTAGTGATAATGGGCATTACGCCTGCAAATCCCCAGGGGATCCTGTCAACTCTACCTGGCTCGCTCTCCACAGGTGGAATGATGCTCTAATGAGGCCCTTGTCTGCAAGATGTCTACTTAGGAAATAAACGGATCAGATCCCACTTCCCTGTGAATCCCTCGCTGCCTTGCTGACAAGGGTGACGCGGATGCTTGCCTGTTGCAAGAACTGGGGTTCACTGTGCTTTAGAGAAATCGGGTCTGCACGGGGTCTCAGTGCGTCTGCCCTTAGAGTGTGTTAGAAACACGTACAAATGGTGAGCTTTGCCTAATGAAGCTGTTAATTATTGCCCCCTTCACGCTCTCTCCTTACGTTACCACTTCCCTCTGCTTCCTCCAATTAGGGCCACATGCATCAAACGGTTTCTGTTGCTTGATCTCCCTCCCTCACAACCACCCGTTCTCTCTCCTTTGGTGTGCGAAAATACAAACCCACCGCCATGCAGACCTGAGGTCAGTCTGTGCAGACACCAACATTTTCAACTACTTATTCCATCACCTGAGTTTCAAATTCTTCTCAAATTCTTTACCACCCCAACCTGCCCTCTGCAAGCTTAAGGAGAACCACACACCTGCTCTTTTAATCTTGGCTTCTTGAACAGCACAGAGATGTAAATTACAGGTTCTATCAATTCATCTCTCCCTTAAATACACAATGTCCGTTAAATAGAGAAGGATTCAGGCAATCATCTTGCAAGTCTAGGATGACAATGCTATCTGCAAATACCTAAATGCGCATCTATTTGTGTATTCCAGAGAATAAATACAAAAGACGATAGCAAGCTTATCTGCCCACAGTTTATTCACAAAACAGAAAGATTCCAAACTTGTCCTCCCGGCTGTCCAAAGTGTGGCAGTCAGAGTTCATTTTGAAAGCTCTGCTGTCTCCACGGGCCACCAAGATGCAAGAGGACGACTGGCCCCAGTTCATCAAAGCCAGCGATTGACAGGTGATTAACTTCGGTTGTCCCTTGATTAGCCCCAGCAGTGGGGTCACAACCCTGCCTGTCACTAACCGACACCTAACTCCAAAGGAAAGGTAAGGAAACTCGAATGCACCTACAGACCGACTCTGTGCGGCTGCCATAGACCCTGAATTCAATGCCCGGCTTCTCAGAGGAGTCCAATTTTCAGCTTTTGTTAAATTAGTTTCAGATCAGTCAATACTTGTTTAAAAACATGTCATAAGTCTCCGTGGCTGGTGCATGCTTCAATTACCTCTGATTATTGCATCAAGATTCACAAACGAGATACCAGAGTCACTCCTATTTACCGGCAAATGCTATTGAAACAAACTGAAATTCAATTTTGGGGCAGACTGCAATAACCCGTCAAAACATTCAAGCGGAGAGGAAGTTGGCCCTGAGGTGTGCTGGACCGTTGTTAAATGCAAGACAGCATCTCACCCAATAATTTAAACGTGGTCTTGCGGCCTGACATTTTTAATGCTTTCTTGATCTCTTTCTTCTGGCCCTCTGTGCTTTTCTCCACCGTGGGGGGCAGGACATGGTGGGCTATAGATTAAATACCAAGCCTTGTCCTGCCAATAGCACTTTAGGAAGGGGAAAATGACTGCACACTCTTATAAAGACTCTCACTGTAGGTGTCCAGTCAAAGTAACCTTTATTTGGGTTTTATTAAAAGGTGCTTGGATTTTAGACACATACCAGTCTATAGAACGACCAAGTTCAGATATTTCTAACTCTTATCTGGGTTAGTCGGCCTCGACCACATCTATAGGGTGATCTGGCAGGTTGCCAGCACAAATTAGGATCCTAAGTTTAAGTAACACAATCTGGTATGAACAATTTATTGAACCTGCAGGGTCTCTGTGCTAGGCAACCAGTTAACGAACACAGTCTGGCCCTCACATTGCTTCAGCTGCACTACGCACCCCCACGGCTACTCGTACTTGAATCCTCTGGAAGAAACCAGGGAGTTAAGGACTTCTATGTTTGTGGCACAGTGACTCTGAAACGAACGCGGATTTCTCTCCCCTTATCCTCAAGGCAAGAACGAAGCAAGCCACTGTAGCGCAGAGACGAGACTCTCCCAGACAGCTATGAAGAGCAGCGGCCGTAACTGCCCTTCAGATAGAAAGGTGCTGTGGACACTCAGTCAAGAAATTACCAGGGACATGGAAAGTTCTCACTAAAAAAAAAAAAAAAAAAAAAACCACACGAACTCAAAGAGGGAGCACACTTGATTTTATGCTTGTTTTACTGAGGTAGCAATGAGTTTCCCAAATCAGAAAGCCTTAGGGAGAAGTGAGAAGAGTCCTCGACCTTGAAATGAACTTGAAAACGACCTGCTTCGGTACGTATATTTGCAAAGGTGAGAACTGAGCTCCAGAAGTTTCAGCTTCGAAAAGTTTCACAGTGATAGCACGCGTTAGGTAACGATGCCAAGCCACTCTGCCAATAGGCGTCCTTCCTTGTCCTTAAAGAGCAGAATTCTACTTCATTAGGATATATGTGAGGGTGTTTCTCTCTTCTCTCTTTTGTCTCTTTCCTCTTTTTAGACAAGGTCTCAGGTAGCTCCGGACGGCCTTGGAATAACTTACTGTACACCTCAGGCTGACTTTGAGCCTCCAGATCCTCTTGTCTACACGCCCTGTGGGATCGGATCACAGGTTGGGACAGTTCGCCAGGTTTATATGGTACAGGGATGGAACGAAAGCTTTTTGAATGCTAGGACACACTTCCAACTGAGATCTCACGGCCTCAACCCCGAGAGATCTCTATCTTTCTAGCCTATCTTGACTAGAAGACAAAGGGAATTTGGAAATTGTTCAAAACAATATGCACTCTCCAACATTACTAGTAGCGTGAACCGGGTTTAATCCCAAATCAACACAGATAGCAAAAGGTGCTCTCCGCACACGAGGCCCTGCGCCGGCTTTGACTCTGGGTGTCAGGGGGGAGGAGGAGGCAGGCACGGGAGGGAAACAGCATTTTAGTGGGAGTTGTGGCATCGTTGTCGCAACTTCCTTCAGCTGGATAAAGAAGCTAGAGTGACCTGTGTCTCGCCTGCTTTAAACCCATCAAAGGCTTTGCCCAGCCTTCCTAAAGATTTTGTGTTTCAGATGCCCTACTGTTAGAAGACTTTAATAGACAGTTCAATCTCTCTTTATTTAATATACTTATGCACCACATATTATTTTATACTGGAAAAGATTTTTCATTTCCTTCAGAAGAAGTAAGACACGTTTCTGACATATTAACTCTCGCACGGCAACCCAGGCCTTTTCCTTCAGTGGAATGTTTTCGGCCCTGCAAACTTGAACGCCACCAGTCAATACACGCCATAGCTCCTGGGACAGAGGAAAACACAGATGGACAGGATTGCTCTGGATTTTATGACCAACCCATTTGTACCATTGCCATTTTACAACGGGAGAGGGACCCGCTAATCATGGATCCAGCCACGGACCATTAATCCCAACCTTGTGAAAGTCCTGTGACTGGGAGCCACAGAGGGGACTTCCAAGGCCTCGTCTCCACGGCCTGGACGCTAGCGATAAGAAAAGAGCAGCTTCGGCCAGTGAGACAGTCGCTATCCAAACGTGACAACCGGAGTTGAAGCCTCAGGGTGCTTGCCCAGTGTGCACGAGACCCTGGGCTGGATCCCTGCCCACATCACAGAGGACAGAGAGAACTGACTCCTGAAGCTTGGCTTCTGACCTCTGTTTGCTCCCCATGGCACATGTATGCCCCAGTGCATACATGCATGCATGTGTGTGCACACACACACTCATGTATGTGCACACGCACACTCATGTATGTGCACACACACACAGAGAATAATAAATTAAATTAAACTCAATTTTAAAAGCCTCAGCTGCTACATGATCATCATAGTCACACGGCCAATACTACAGTCAGTCTTGGACGTGGGTGATGACTCCTGGGCTTCTATCACAAGATTTACCTTCAACTTTCAGCAAAGAGGGGGGGAAACAGAAAACATGTTTGCTGTTTCTGAAGGAAGGGCGCTAGCCGTCCGAAAAAAGCACATACGGGGAGTGTGGAGGTGGCTCAGTCTGCACAGTGCTTATCATACCAGCATAGGGACCCAAGTGTAAGCCCCGGAACTCATGTAAAACGCCAGACGTGGTGATGTACTGGCAATCCCAGCACTGGGGAAGGAGAAAGAAGAGGACTCCGGGGACTGTGTCCTGCTAGACTAGTCTCCTTGATGAGCTCCAGACCAGTAAGAGACCCTGTTTAAAACCTCAAAGCGGAATGAGGAGTGGCAACCAAGACTGACCGTTGGCCTCAGTGAGCACGGTCATACGTGTACACCCCTACGCATCCTGCAGCCCCTTAACATGTAGCTCTGTCACATAATGGAAAGTGGAGTTCCTACCCAGAAAGACAAGTATGTCATAATCCCCACATGGAACCTGGAGGAGCCAGTCTCAGGACAGACAGTCTCAGTGTGGTTCAGGGCTTGCCTCCTATGCCCGAGGCCCTAGGATGGATCTCCCGCCCATACAACTTGAGAATAGAGTAGTGTGGGTGAGGGAATAGGCTGGAGGTGAGAGATGATGGGCGATGCAGAAAGGCCACTCAGGGCATGCTGAGATGTCGTCAGCTAAGAGCCGGGAGCTGCTGTGTGAACGGGAGGGGAGGGTGACCATCTGAAACAGCAAGCTACCGTGTACGCCCAAAAGACGGGACTGTGAAAGCATTCCACATGAAGGAAAAAAAAAAGCCATGGCTAAGGAGATGGCTCAGTAGGTTCAGCGCTTGCTGTACGAGCAAGGAGAACGGGTTTCGGATCCACAGAACTCATCCGACAGGGACGCCCCAGCACCGGATAGGCAGGGAGACAGCAGCCATGCGGTTAGCCAGTCCGTCTAGCCTACTTAGGAAGTTCCAGGTTCAGTGAGAGAATCTTCTAGGAAGACACCACTGTTGACCTCTGACCTCCACATTCACACACCTGAACCACACTCATGCAGACACACACATACACACACACACACACACACACACACACACACACACACACCACACCACACCGAAGAGAAGTGACAAATGTTTGATGTTGGAGATGTATACAATACGTATACATGTTAAAAACTGCATGGTACCCGTCTAGCAGGTACAGTGTCTATGTTTTTTGGTCTCTGTTAAACACCGTCAATAAAAGCTGCACCGTCGTTAAGAAGTTGTAGAGGTAGAACTAACGCGTAGCGGTGTGAACGGATTTCAGTGTGCTGGACTGTTTCTCATGGTCATTGCTCTAGAATCCAATCTGAGAAAACCCAAAGAAATTGCCACTGTCGCCACATATGAGAAAATTTACCAAATTAGAGCTTGGGGCCTCACAATCTAGCCACCCCCCTCAGCCCAGACAGCAGGGTTTTAAGTCAGGCTCCACCCACCTGTGGGAGACAGCCGCTGATCCCTTCGCCCCCCCTCCTCTCTGGCCTTTGGTTTCCCACTTGCGGCCCTGACTGGATCACTCCTCGCTCTCCTGCTCCTGGCTCCCCTCCTCTCTGGCCTTTGGTTTCCCACTTGCAGCCCTGACTGGACCGCTCCTCGCTCCCCCCCCCTCGCTCCCCTCCTCTCTGGCCTTTGGTTTCCCATTTGCAGCCCTGACTGGATCGCTCCGCTCCGGGGTCCTCTCCACTAACAGCCCACAGAAAACAGTCGTGTTGAACTCTCCCGTTTGGCTCTGCCCTTTCTGCAGAGAGCCTCCCATTTGCCCACCACCATCTGCAGTGTGTTAGCGCTGGGCCGTGGATCTCAGCCAGGCATTCTTGAAGTGTCCCCACAGTCGTAATGGAATTGGAAACGCTTAGGTTTTCATCTTGATAACGGCTTCCTAAGGCCATCGCTGTAAACACATGATGGATCTGCTCCAGAGGAATGCTGCCCTGTCTCTTGTGTTTACAAGGCGGAGACTGCCAAGGGAAGGCCATAGGAAGGCGTAGCATATGTGAAGATGGAGTCCCTGTGGTTCCAGCAGGGATGAGTGGAGGGAGGAGCGAGCCGCCACCTGGGTCGCTAGAGTGGCAGGAAACTGAACCCCAAGAAGTCATCATTAGTCCTCTGGCACCACGCCCGAGGTATTGTGATGAATGTAATCTTAGATAAAAAAACAAGGACGGAGGAACTTTTCAGTGATGGCTTGCTCCCCAGATATTGTATTTGGAGGGTTCAATATTAAAATAGTTGCCCTATCAGTAGCTAAAATGAATGAACCACACAAACTCAAACCCCTAGCAGTGAAAGGATAATGATTGAAGAGTTGTTCAAAGAACGTAAAATCACCCCAGAGCACAGTCTCTGCAAGATGCAGTCATCCAGCGGCAGGACCTGAGTAGGTGGGACTGGCGGGTATGGCGGGTTAGCCTGGGGTTGGCAGATTGGGTGGGATCAGGGGTTAGGTTGGGGTCATAGGGGACTGGTGGTTAGGTTGGGTGACTTTGAGACTGATGAGTTAGGTTGGGACAGTATGGGTTTGATGTTTTCACTGGGTTAGTTCAGGTAGGCAGTTATTGTAGATTGCAATAAATCTGAATTTCAGTAATAAATATCCTTGGCAAGGGAGAGAACATGCCAAAAGTCTGAGGGGGCATTTATTCTCTTCCTACTGTGTCTGCAGCAATCCCACCGAGGAGGGGACCAACAGCAGGCAAGAAAATCTATGTGAAGCTGCAAGGCCTCCTGAACTCCCGACTTAATTGCTTGGACGCTGTAGCTCCCTTCCTAATGACTTAGTTTAAATAGAGTTAGGGAAAGGCCATTTTCACTATAGTCCTGTTCTTCCCACCCAGTGTAGCCTAGAACCAGCCAGAACTCTCAGAATCAGTGTTTTGGTATAGAAGATGGCAAGATGTCTGTTTCCCTGAGAGGCTTTCTGTGGTACCCTAATCTTCAGATCACTGGAGATTGTAGTCACCTGGGACATGTCCTCATGCCCTAGGGACCTGCACCTTTGGTAATTACTGGGGTATTATAATCAGGTGGGTCATGTCCTCATGCCCCTAGGAAATCACTGTCTTTTGGTCTAAAAATGTTTCAAGTTCTGCTCTCAGGAAACAGGACGAATGTTTTCTGTTGATCACAGGAATCAACTATTTGCAGCTCTCCTGTCCTCTTGCCCAATTTAATGGCAAGAGACACACCCATATCCTTCCAAGGCCTTGAGATGCACAGATGCTTTTCCAGTTGGTGCAAGGGTGCTTCTCAGACAGCATCATCCTTACCCCAAGAGCAGCCTCTGGAAGCCCCACTAGACTTCCTTCTCCCCCGAATGAGTGGGGACTCCCCGCAGAATGGTCTCCGCCGCCACACTGGGACTCATCACCCAGGCTGCTGCAGCCTGGGGATGTGAACGGGCTGTACACAGCCAGCTCCCGGTCTTTCACACGGCCTCAGACCCACGCTGGAGCCTGAGAAACACCTCATGAATTTTCAGCTTGAAGCTGAAGGGTCCATTTGATGTCCTAACAGTATATAATGTCTAAGCTCCCAACATCCCCATGCGGTTTTTCCCCCCCTTTTCTTTTCATTTTTTGGTCTTATTCCCTGGAAAGAACAACAGAGGGATTGGTTCTGCAGACAGGGTTTTTAATTCGCATTTTGCTGGCTGGGCATTGTACCCACCACAGAGGGGTTTTGGCATGAGCAGGCCCTTCCTTTGAGCTCTTGTTTTCCGTGGTGAGTTCTGTTTTCTTAGGCAGATCTTTGAATAGTTTTAGTCTTCCTCTCTCCCCTCGAAAATCGAGATGATCGCTAAGCGTTCGAGGATTAACGCTTTTCTTTATTTGCGGCCCACCAGGCACGCTGTGGACTCCGTGTAGATGTTCCAGGTCTGAGTTGGTATGTAGCCAGAATCCACATCCCCCATTCTTCCCGCTAAGCAGAATAACCATTGTCCACCACAGTGTCACCACCAGGATTGACACCTGCTATTCACTGGACAGTTACGGGTGCCAGGATCCTCCTTCGGCACTTCTGCTGAAGGATCTCATGTTTTTAAATTGGCATTTATGATTTATTTTTATTTTGGGGTAGGGGTGCTTTGCTGCATGTGTGTCTGTGCTCCGTGTGCATGCCTGGTGCCAGCAGAGCGTGTCGGAGCCCCTAAGACCGGAGCAACGGACAGACGTTGTGAGCCACCATGTGGGTGCTAGCAATCAAAAATGGGTCCTCTTGAGAGCAGCCAGAGCTCGTAACCAAAGAGCCATCATTTTATATTCCTGTCACCTCACAAGCCGGGTTCTACTATTTTTAGCATTGCTTTGAAAGTAGTGAGTCTTGGAGATGTTTCACGGCCCACAGTCTCTGTACGAGTAACTGATGGGTCAGGTTCTGAAAACCACACCAAACTCAAGCTGAACCCGCACCACCCTCTCCTCAGAGTGCTGACCACTTGCCCTGAAGAGCCACTAGTCCTCCCAGGTAGGACTCCATCCGTCCAGAGCCATAGGTGTAACATACCCACTGTGGGGACAGACTGCTGCAGGGTCTGTCTGTTTACCAGAAATGTCTCTAATCTTTGTCCAAGAGCCATCCCAAGATTCCATCCACAATGTCCAAGACAGAGATGGTTTTAGTTCATATTCTCCCTCCCTCCCCCTCACCCCCATACAGACACACACGTGTGTGCGTGTAAATGTAGGTGTCATTTCTCATGAACCACCCACCTTGCTTTTTGAGACAGGGTCTCTAACTGAGCTGGAGTTCACTGAGTAATTTAGGCTGGCTGACCAACCAACCCCAGAGAGCCTCCTGACTCCACTTCCTGAGTGTGTTCAGATTACAAATGTGTGCCACTCTGCCTGGCTTTCTTACATGGGTTCTGGAACAAACTCAAATCTCAGGCTTGTACATCACTTTACCGACCCAGCTACCTTCCTAGCCCCAAGTTCTACAAAGTTGCTATGGGCAACTGATTCTCAGAGGTGCATCCTAGTAGCTGTAGGCTCACTGAAGTATCAGCAGCCCTTCTGTCCTCATCCATACTCTGAATTATTAAATGCTCGCTAGGTCTATTAAACAGAAGCCTCTTTGACAGTTTGATTCAGGACTGTCTCCCATAGGGACCTGTGAGAAAGTCTTGGTCCCTGGCTTTGGTGCTATGGGGAGACACTGGAATCTTTAAGACTTTGGGCCTAGGAGATCCCCAGAGGGGGTTCTAGCTCTCCAAGGGGTTAGAGGGACCTCAGTCCCCTCTTTGAATTTCTAGCCATGAGACGAACCATTTGATTCTGTATGTTTCTCCTTATGTCAAGCCTAAAGAACTAAGGCCAAGTGACTTATTCAAAACCATGAGTCGAAATAACCCTTTCCTTCCCACGTACCGATTATCTCGGTTATTCACTACAGTATGGGAAAACCGACAGACGGACACACGTAACTAACACCAGGATGCTGCCTCCTGGGTCGAGTACTCCCTTTTCCACAAGGCAAATGCCCCATTCTGTCCTCCATGTGAGCAGATCAAAGCCCAATGCAATCGATCACTTTCACGGGACAAACAGGAAGGGGTGTTACTCGCACAGGAAAGGGCTCACCCCAGTTCTTACCCGAACTGTGTCTGTGCAAGGATGCGTGTGTGGGGGACCAATGTTTTCAGGGCTGTGCAACAGGGACAAGCAGCAGTTTCACGGTTGGGCATCCGGGGGATGTGAGTTCTCACGGCCTGAAAGCTTTTGTTTTGCTGTTTTGCCTTAACACTGCAGTCTGGATCTCCCTGCTGTCCGAAATTAGGGAGGTTATGTGGGGTCTGATGACTTACGGAGCAGGATTTCTATAAAATACGCGCACCGACAACAGAGACTAAAAGTTACAGCCTCCCAAATGCCGTACGTGAGCAACCTGTGACCCGTCTATAATTATCACCTGCAGGGGACAGGGTCACAGAGGATCACCTGCTAAGCAGGGGCTGGGGGCTGGAAGACAGATGGGGATCTCTGCTCTAACATGATTTCCTCCACACTGAGCCAGCTGGTGATGACACTGTCCTCTCTAGTCGGTACTGTGACAATAGAGGAATCAAGCTCATTTCTACACAGACGCACAGTCGATGCTGACCCTGCAGTGTGGACAGAGAGCTGGAGGTGCAGCTCAGCCATGAGCCATGTCAGTATGGGTGGACTGGGGTGTTGCTCAGTGGTCGGCATGGGCTGAGCATGAGTGATACCCTGGTGTAACCCCTAGCGCCTCAAAATAAAGTCCTACAGAGAGTAGCAAGGATACCCCAGGCTTTGTTTCCCATAAAGTAAAAGGAAGTAAGGAAGGAAGGAAGATGCATATACATACATATATATGGGCATATATCTCTATCTATCTCTGTATGTATATATGTATCTATCTATCTATTTACGTATCTCTCTATGCGTGCATGTATGTATGTATCTATCTATCTATCATCTATGTCTGTTTGTCTATCTATCATCTATCTGTCTCTGTATGTATGTATATATGTATGTATCTATCTATTTACATATCTCTCTATGCATGTATGTATCTATCATCTATATCTGTCTGTCTATTATCTATCACCTATAGCTGTCTGTCTATCTATTATCTATTATCTATCATCTATAGCTGTCTGGCTATCTACTAACTATCATCTATAGCTGTCTGTCTATCTATTATCTATCTATCATCTATAGCTGTATGTCTGCCTATTATCTATCTATCATCTATCTCTGTCTATCTATTATCTATCTATCATCTATATCTATGTCTATCTATCATCTATCTATCTCTGTATGTATGTATGTATATATGTATGTATCTATCTATTAACATATTTCTCTATGCATGTATGTATGTATCTATCATCTATATCTATCTATTATCTATCTATCATCTATATCTGTCTATTATCTATCTACCTATTATCTATATCTGTCTGTCTATCTATTATCTATCTATCATCTATATCTGTCTGTTATCTATCTATCATCTATATCTATCTATCTATCTCTGTATGTATATATGTATCTATCTATTTACATATCTCTATGCATGTATGTATCTACTTATCTATCTATGCATCTCTCTATCGATCTATGTATCTCCTCTCTCTCTCTCTCTCTCTCTCTCTCTCTCTTCCTCTCAGTCTCAATCTATATATGGGGGGGGGGAATAACCAGCTGCATTTTTGTTGGTCTTCTAAAATCGACCCAGCAGAAAGTTTCCATACAGAAAGAACATCTGAATTTCTCTAAGTGGCAACGTGATGATGCAGGCAGTCTGTTGAGGAAGAGATGGCCTGGTGGCTTCTGACAGCAAAACCACCGAAACCCTACATTTTCTAATGCTGTTATCCTCTCTCTGCCCAGAACAAGCCTTCCGATTAGACTTTTAATCATGAAGTCCTTCTAACCTGCTCCTTCCTGCCCTCTCGGTTCCTTCCTGGGCTCTTCCTGTTTGGACTCTTGGCATAAGAGCTGAGGCTCCTGACCTGCCTTGGGCCAAGTTTTCAAAGCCCTTCTCGAGTCTGTAAACAGGAAAGGTTTCCTCTGAGACTGAGGTCCCTCCTTGGTCCTCAGATGGCCGCGGGATAAGGACGTTCCATTGCCTGCCACAAGAGCCTTCCAGTTTAGGTTCGGTAGAGGGCATGGCCACAGGGATGCAGGGCAGAGGGCACAGGCCAACTACAGGCTATAGGAGGAGTGGGTGTGGTGTTGGATTCAGGAGGTGGAACCCAGAGAAAGGCAGGTCTCCTAGGGGTGGCTTAGGCTGTGGGTCCAACCTGGCTCACAGCTACAGTTACAGGAGGCAAACAGAGCAGAGGCTTCAGTTCAGCCAGAGGGAGACCCTAGGTATGCAGGGAATGCTCTGGTACCCACCCTGAGGACCACAAGTTTGGAGATAAAGACCACCTTTGTCCCCATTATTAGCAAGCATCCTATTTTTAGGAAACGGGCCTAGCTAATGATAAGCCACACCCATTCGTTCATAAAAAGGACCGATTATGTGTGTTTGTGGTGTTGCCTTGGCTGTGTTGTAGTCACAGCTCACACTGTAAAAGTTGGATGATACCTTTGTCTAAGGCTTCTAACCTCTCCTCGGTGATTTCATTAGACTCTATCTCACCCAGGCAAAACTATTTTTATTTATTTATTTTTTAAAATATTTTTATGGTTTATTTAACTTTATTTTATGTGCATTGGTGTGAAGGTATCAGATCCCCTGCAACTGGATCTTCGGACAGTTGTGAGCTGCCATGTTGGTGCTGGGAATTGAACCCTGGGTCCTCTGGAAGAGCAGTCAGTGCTCTTAACCACTGAGCCATCGCTCCAGCCCAAAACTATTTTTAAAGACAAAATCTCCTGTAGCTCAGGCTGGCTTTGAATTTGCCGTGTAGCTGAGAGATTTTGGGTGTGTGCCACCGCACCTGGTAAATGTGGTTCTGGGAAAGGAACCGGGCTTTCTACACACTAGGTGAGCGTTCCGCTCATCCTGACTCCCTGTTCTTCATTTCTTTCTGATGGTTTACCTGTCAAGGAGCTTGGCTCTTAGGTTGACCAGAGGAAGCCAACAAAGCCCTTTAGCCTTTTTGTAAATTGGGAGGCTAAATCAAAACGGGGTGGTGGGCAAAAAACAAATTTTAAAAAGCCCTTTCTTATAAAGGATTTTATCTAGAAAATAATTCTTTTTTTTAAAAAAAATTATTTAACAGGAAAAAGAGGTACCTGGATATTTTGTGTTTGTGTGTATGTGCAGGCTGAAGATGCTCTACAATGCTCTACCACTGAGCTATGCCACAGCCTGTAATTTTTTTTTT
>JAQHUG010000113.1:1763995-1791470 GCA_028555095.1 Dicrostonyx torquatus
GTCTTTTTTTTTTTTTAAGGAAGAAAATAAACTAAAAAGGTGGTCCTCCAATGCTGTCATAGCCTACCCTGTATCATGACAAATAGCAATATAAAGTTTCCCAAACATCATTTTCTCCTATCCATTTCTTGAGATAGCCTGTGTGCTAATGCATTAGTGTTCATATTTGTGTGTGTGTGTGTGTGTGTGTGTAAACGCACTATCTATACATAAAAGTTTATCAGTTGGCTCCCCCCGCCCCCAAATTGCTACTGCAGGTTGTGCTGGACTAAGCACACACCAGCTCTCAGAACCACTGCGGAATGCACACCCCTCTGCAAGCCTCTATGTCGCCGCCGCTGCATCACCTGAGGAGCTGGAAACTGTCCAAGGGGGAACATTCTGGACATAGAATTGGAGCAAAAACACCAATCAGGACCTGACTTGCTCCCTCCCCGGAACCGGCTGAACATTTGTTACGGGTCATCTCCGGTGACTAGCGATCTCTCAGTGCTCTTTAGTCCCTTTACACATCTGCATGGTCACCATTTCCTAACCAGATATCCGCAAAGATAACTTTCTTGAAGTCTAAGAACACTTTATTTTGGAAGGAATCATGTGTTACCAGAGTTTCTTGAAAATACCCCTACAGCAGTTTAAACAATGTCAAGATGCAAGAATGAATACGATACATAGTATCCAAGTTGTCAACAGTATTAACACTAACAGTCACCATAAAGAATCCTAAGGAGCTGGGGTGTGGCTGGGTTTTAGGGTGCTTGCCTAGCATGCATGAAGCCCTAGGATTGATCCCCAGAACTTCCAAACAAACAAACAAACAAACCAAAAACCCAAAACAATTCTCTGTTTTCTAGAAAGCACTGGAACTCTGTTAATTCTACAAAAGACTAAAATGCAACCCATGGCTGAGACTTGGTTAACTTGGGATCAGAGTAGTTTCATTGCACCATCATGCATGCCAACTACCCACAAATGCATCTCTGTCTGCGGATTTCTGCTAATCCGCTGGGCACTAACGTGTTGCGTAAAGTAGACACCTTGATGCCCTGACAATGAAAAGCTGGTTGCCACCACGCCATAAAACCAACGGGTTGTTGAGTCCTTCGCGCTGGTGGGAAGGTTTTCATATCATTCTGTTTGCCAGCGGAATAGCGTTGACCACTGTACATGTCTGCAACACGGCTAAGTCCAAAGCAAGGAGAAGAATTGGCCTATTTCTTCATGAAGATTAATTAATATTCAAGTCCAAATCGGAGACTGCCCTCTCTACAGTACTTCAGGATAGGACCAGGTTGGCAAGACACCAAGTAGTGTGTCTGAACACAGAAGGCGATGAGGGATGAAGACCTCACTGGTCCACCTCGCACAATGCACAATCCACATGCCAGGATTTCCACGTAAAGAGAGTAGGCGCCATTTAGATGATCTCTCCAGTAAAATATTGCAATAATGAAACTTGACATAGATTAATGCTTAGTAACTTCAAGTTACAAGGAGACAGTCAGGAAAGGCAGATGAATTCAAACCTGATATACACCTAAGTTCCCATTGTAGTTGTGCAATTTTTACCAGTTTCATAAACTTTTCCATAACCTAATATTTAAAATTCTTGCTTAAACTCAGCGTGGTGGCCAGTACTTGAGAGGCAGAGGAATACGTATCTCTAAGTTTGAAGCCATCTTAGGCCATTTAGGGGTGAGACCCTGCCCCAAACAAACAAACACTAACAATGATACCAAACCCTCATCTAATACACTTTGTATACTTTGTTTCTACCCCATGACAACTTGCTTGTTTTCAATGTCAAACTCAATACAATCTTTGGAATCAATGCTGGCGTAACCCCTGCCATTTAGCTAAATTTCCCAGCCGTGAGAAACATAGCTCTAAAGTCATTAAATGAACCACAGATTTGTTTAAAAAACAACACCCAACTTCACCATCTGCAGATAATGTATACTGGTGACCCACAAGCTTTTACTCAAAACCGGTTCCAGAAAGAACCACATATCACACATTGCTTAGCAAAAGATTTCCCAAACCAAAACTGTCACCAGAAAGAGGACAAGCGATCATACATTTAAATACAGTGTTGCATATTGGGAGAACTCTGACTCTTTGTGACTTCATTTCCACTCCATTGACATTTGATCTGATCGAGGTTGGGATCCATTCACGTTCTTACACCCACCGCGCACGGACACTCGTGGCCACTAGATGGTGCTGTGGCGCCCCGTTCAAATTCCACTTACTTGCACTCTCTGTCCTCCAGATCGAAGTGCGGGTTGAAGTTGATCATGATTCTTTGGTAGGGCTCTGGAGCTTGGATCAGCCAGGTACACTTCTCACTTGGGTGGTAAGAGTGCGGGTAACCCGGAGATGTAAGGTACCCCGGGTTCTCAATTTTTATAGTCCCGCCACATTTCTCTGCAACAAAAAGAACATTTTAGCCCATCTTAACCCCTTACAACCAGCTGAGTCTTCTAGCATTGACAATTACTAAACCTTCTATCAGTGAAGGGAAACCCCAAAGGGTCTCCACAAGTCATTCCTGTGATCCTAAACACCAACAACGCCAGGAAACGCTTTTAATCTCAAGGAGCATGGCTTCCACAGAAAGCCTACTGAGGTTTGAGATGCTTTTCCACCCCCCACCCAGTTCCTTCCAAAGAGAGAGGTCTCCTAGCATTAAAACATTAAATCCCCTCAACTGATGTTAACACAGCCCCCTGGGAGCTCCTGCTAGACTTAATTATCTTCCGAGAAGTGTAATCACATTAAAGAACAGTTCTGAGTGGAAGGTGACTAAAAGATGCTGTGCCACTCCTTGCAAGTGGTTTTTTGATGATAAGCCTGGTCAGTGTCATTGACCAGAGTTGGAGGGGGGGGGGGACTGCCTTCCAGGACTTTGATTGGCCTGAGGCCTACCCTCCTTTTGTTGTTCTATCTGCCTGTAAATCTGAGCGATTCCGAGTTATCTCCGCTTTTGAGACTCAA
Organism: Dicrostonyx torquatus; assembly: GCA_028555095.1. Classification (NCBI taxonomy): domain Eukaryota; kingdom Metazoa; phylum Chordata; class Mammalia; order Rodentia; family Cricetidae; genus Dicrostonyx; species Dicrostonyx torquatus. The sequence continues at coordinate 1,766,993 of JAQHUG010000113.1, forward strand.
ATCAACAGAGAACAAAGTGGGGCTGGTGATGCAGAAAGAACTGGCTTCACTTAGCCAAGTTGTTCAGCCTTGGCGACCAGATCAAAGCCACGGGGCAGAAAGAAAAATAAATAGCCACACACACACGGCATTAATTCTAATTACTAGATGTTAGGGGAAGCCCTGGCCACTGAGGTCTGGGCATCACATATGGTGAGCTACATTTTGACACCCCTGGAAAGAGAAACTAGCTACTCTTGAGCCTTTACTGAGAAAACAAACCACCACAGCAAAAAACCCAACCCCTGAAGTGGCTCTCCCTCAGCCAGACAAGTCAGACGCTGGTCCGGTTTACAATTCACCCTAGGTCGCTACTGTCAGTTTTTATTATGGGTTTCATACAGGTGAGCCTCGGCCTGTAAATGCCACCCCATTTATTGACGCTTAATTTGGGGGGCAATAAAAATTTGGTGCATAAACTATGTAAGAGAAACAGGTACGAAGCATTGGAATATATAAACCTATCAATCACAAACATCCAGTAATGGTACATATAGATTTTAATATTACATCTAATAGATTCCCCGTGGAAAGAGAATGGCATTCTTTGCTCTCAGCATGAATTTATAAATCTACGGAATTTTATTACAGGAAAACCAGGTCAAATGGAAATGAAAGATGAAGTGCACATCAAAAATGCATAAAGCTACATGCCTTACAGAAGTCATTTCCCATAAATTAAAAAGAAGACAATATAAATTATGTTGTTTTCTCCAATTGCTAGATGTTTCTGGCTGTTCCTTAGCTCGGAGGGGGTTGGCCTTACAGATTCTCTTCCCATTGGCTTTTTAAAGGTCTACAAGAAGGACGGATGTTGTAACCAACACCCAGAATCTCAGCTAACGATGCCAGCCAGCTCAGCGGTGTGATTCGGTGGAGGTTCTGGCCTGATTTTATTTGTGCAGAAATCTTAGAGACTGCCTCCCCCTCCTGCCCCAGCTCATTAAGTCCTTCCAGCTCCGCATAGCCACCATGGCATCTGCTAGGGGAGTGAAATAAAGCAGTCGCCAGACAGTCACTTCAGAAGACAGCGAGGTGGAGTTGGTCCCACACCAGAGCACTTTAATCTGTGACTTCTGAGAAAGTGACAGTGTAATAAGATAATGTGGACCTGCTGGACTCCCACACTCTGTTCAGTCTCTCTAACACTTGATTAGGAGAGGGCAACTCCTAATGACTCTGGACCATTAGTCCTAAATAAGGTTAATGAATTAATTTAGTAGACACTTACTGGGAGGAGGTGGCTATGGCTTTAAGAGGACCACAGGCTTACTGAGGCATGTGCTGGCACTGGTCACCTCAAGCATAGCAACAGGGGTTTAGCTGACTGGAGCCCAGATTCTCAACATTCCCCAGATTTCTGTTAAGGAAATTAAAAAGAGTGTGTGTGTGTGTGTGTGTGTGTGTGTGTGTGTGGTGTGTGTGTTGTTGTTGTTGTTGTTCACAACCACACATATCTTAATGCTCTTCACATTGGCTATCACAACCATTCTTTGGGTACCCCAACATGGCTTTAACCCAGGGGTTCTGGATCTTGGGCCCCCCTCGGCAAACCTTTATCTCCCAAAGTATTTACATTATGATTCATAACAGTAGCCAAGTGACAGCTATGAAGCAGCAATGAAAGTAATTTTATGGTGGAGGGGAGGTCACCACAACAGGAGGAACTGCACTAAAGGGTTGCAGCATTAGGAAGGTTGAGAACCATTGCTCTAACCTCAGGGGTTCTGAAGGAGACCGGTTTTGAGGTCTAAACATTTGAGTTCTTTTGGTTAGAGGAAAATATTTGTATCCCCTGCCAGAGTACATAAGCACTCCACCAACTCGGGTTCATTAACAAATTGAACTCCACATTCATGATTTTTTTGAGTGTTTGGCTTCCCTGCCAGAGTATATAGAAAGATTCCGCCAACTCGGCTTCATTAATAAATTGCATTCCAGCCGCGTTCACAAAATTTTTGCATATCTTTTGAGAACTGTTTGGTACCTGTTGGGAGAGATCTATCTCTGAAATCACAAAACCTGGGGAAAGCACATTAAGGAGATTAACTTCTACCATAAAGGATTGATTTAAATAAACTCTTCCTGGTAGAGCCCTCCTCTTATTAAAACAAGATACCACAATAAGTAGTCGAGGCACTTTTCTCCTAATTGCTTTGATTGAAATCTAAGCCAGAGAAAAGTAAATATTTGGCCATTAGTTAATAATAATGCTGAAGATTTACTATTTGGATCAGCTCTAGCCTGGCCTTCAGCACCTTTCCAGGCGACGTGAAACACGTTTGTACCGGATCCCGTTTTTTAAACACACTCTGGGTTCCAGGACTCTGTTTATGCCTTTCATTACTTAACAGAGTGATTTTAAAAGCCAACTGGGTTAGGCATTCTCAGATATGCTGCCGCCGCCTTGCACTGAATAGATCCAAACCCTTTATTGACAGCGTGACTTTCATTCATACTCCAGATGGATCACGGATGGTTTGTAAAAGCGGGGAAGAGAGTCCTAGTGGCCGCCAAGACTGACCACTATCTGTCGGTGTCGCCCACCAGAGGAAACCGAGCAGGGGAGTTGTGAGGAGAACCAGGAAGTCCTCCCGGTGTTCATTAACTCTCAGCAGCCATCAGATTTTTGAAAGGGAGTCTCATCTAATTGCCTCTGGGAGGAAACATTATTAAGATAATTGGTGTGCTGATCTGGGAAGGTAGGGAGCTCTGCCGCGAAACTGGCAGGAGAAGCCCACAGCCGGTAACTCGCTGGAGCAGGGTGCCGAGGGCTTGCGGTCCTCTTGACCCAGAGGCCCTGACTTCTCTGTTCCTAGTGCAGGCAAGTTTCCAGCGCCCGGCAGCTGTGCGCGCGTCCCGCGACCCGGGCGGGAAGCCCACCGCCGGAGGGGACCCGGCAGCCCCGGACCCTCCGGCCGCTCACACCTCAGCCTGTCACTTACCGCTGCGGAAAGCGCCAGCAGGGGCGAGGGCAAGGGCGAGCGCCGCGCACAGCCACGGCAGCCCCCTCTCCATCCTCCTTCGCCGAGCCAGTCCCAAGGCAGCTGCGGGAGAACACGATTGCGCGGACGAAAGCCCAGCAAACCGAAATCGTAACAATCCGAAACGCTCTTAAGTCCGCCTAAGAGCCATAAAATCCTCAGCGGGTCTTGGCGGGGAAGGCTAGCGGCGAGGCAATGCCTGAATCCGCGAGAAGCGCGTCTCTTTTTGTGTCTCAAGTCGCCTGCATCCTGTCATTTAGCTCCGATTTCCTCTCCCTTTTCCCACACTTGTTCCTCTTCCAGGAGCCACTGCCCGGGCCATGTCTCAGGAAGAAGAAGAAGGAGGAGAAAAAAAAAAGAGGGGAGGAGTTGAGAAGAGGAGGGGAGAGGGCGGGCGATACACCAAAGCCAATTTCTAGAGGGAAAAAAAAAATCCCGCTTGATTCTGGACGGGTTGGAGCCTAGGAGCTGGCGCCCAGAGGAGGTCCGGGTTGTCTGCGGGAAGGAGAGAGAGCAATGAAAAGATGAGCGGGAGAGCGAGGACTTTCTCCACTGGCACCCGCCTCCCTCTCCGACCTCCCCCTCCCTCCCTCCCAGAGCCCTTCCCTCGCTTCCTCCCGCCCCCTCCCCGCACAGCTCCGCCAGCGATTGCCTGGCTGGAGACCCAGACACTCAAGTTTCCCTAGGCGTGCTTTCCCAGAGCGTTGGCTAGGCTCCCCCACCCCAAACCCTGCGGTGCTCTCAGCGGGAAGAAGGGCGCTGAGGGCGCAGGTTGTCTGCGCCCAGAGCGCAAGGACGCGTGTTTGTCAGGAGGGGCAAGGCGAGCGGTACCAGCCCCAGGGTCCAGCTATTCTACCTCGGCGTGCTTCTCTGCACCCCACGACTGAGCTAGGCTGCTTCAGTAGGCGAGGATCCCGGAGCCAAGGAGTTCCGAGAGCCCGGGGTTAGCGGCTACTTCACGGAACTCCAAATCCCCAGGCACCCGCACCCCGGGTTGTGAGGATCGCTGAGCTAGTCGCCACTTCCACTTCCCAGATGCCAGTCTGAGGCTTGGGGCGGGAAGCAGCCGGACGCTTCAGGACTCTAGGAGTGGAATTGTAGACGAGAAGAAAGCCTGGCTGTTGTGGGAGACGCGCCGCTGAGCCCAGAGAGCTGCGACCGTGTCTCTGCCACGTAAAACATAGGCAGCCCTTCTGGGAGCGCGGAACCTGGCTGCAGCCGAGCAAGGCCTCCTCGCCCTGCGCTAGGGCGCGAGGCTGGGTGCCGACTCCCCCCCCCCCCCCGCTGCAGGCTGCATTGTTCCCTGAGATTTGATGCCCTCTCCTTTAGGGTTAATGAACCAGGAGGATGGGTGGTGACGCGCCTTTCAGCTAGGGGGCAGCCGCCAACAGACACTGACCAGCCACGTAGAAACCTAGGTGCTCCAGGAATTCTGAATCCGGGGTCGAGGGGCCCATTTCTTTGCATCCCCAAGAAGGTACAAGACTGGCAAGAACCGGAGATGGGGGAACTGAATGATCTTGGCATGGGTCTCCTAGTGCCAGCTTTAGATTGCAGGGCCTCCAGCCCACGAGGAGGTACGTCCTGGGCGTCTTGCCGGGTGCTCCCCCCATCTCCCATCTCGTCCGGTTCCCTCCTCCAGGGGTTTCCGAGAACTGCAGCAGGTGGTGTTTGGTGTATGAATAGCAAGGACAACCCAGGGACTTAAACTGGTGGCGGCCTCTGATCAAGCACTTAATCGGGCTCAGCGCCCTCCAAAGGAGCTGGTGAAGAAGGTGAAAAGGTCATACGCCTTCTGGGAAGTGACATTTATAGACTCACTGCCACCACAGAGAACGACTCCTACCTGGTGCAAGGGCTGGCAAAGATTTAGGAATGTTGGCAAGGAGACTCTGGTCAAGGGTTTTGGCTGATAAACTAGGGTCAGTCAGGGAGAAAGGACGCCCAGGACACTGGCGCTTGAGGCCAGGACTCTGCCCTGGGTGTCTGGGCTGGGCACTGGACTGAAGCCTGTGCGAAGCGCAGAGCTGCAGCTTGGGCTCCCGTGCTGGACTCAGCCTTCTTTCCGGTCCTGATGACCCGGCTCCGCCTACAGAGCAACCTCTCTCCTCCACCCTTTCCCCACGGCACCTCCACCCACACAACCGCCCTCCCCTCCCCCGGGCACAACGAGCCAGCTTTGTCCCGAAGCGCCTCCGTTGGTCGCCACTGGCTTCGTCCTGGGCTCTCAGACCCGTTGGAGGCTCCGGTGGGTTGGGCGCGCAGGGAGTCCGGGAGTCAAAGGCCTGAATCCAGCGGAAGGGGCAGTCGCGGGGCGCTAGCCCTCTGCAGGCGGTCCAAGCGTCAGCCGCGCCCAGGGCACAGCCCGGGACCTACAGAGGCGGGGGACAGCCCTGGCGCCCTGCCACCCAGAGCGCGTGTCCCCGCCTCCCTACGCCAGGCGCCGAGTGCATCCCTGCCAATTCCAACTGGGCTGCGCAGTGAGCCTCAGACTCAGGGCGACCCCGAGCCACCTCAGTCCTGGACTCAAGGGCAGGGCGCCGGTCAGGACAACAGAGAAGGGAAAACAGGTCGAAGCTATGGCGATCCAGATCCTTATCCCTTTCTAAAGAGTACCTCCAATGTCCGGCTTGCCCAAGCAGTCTGCCCCAGGTCTGGTGAGCTAGGGGTGCACACGCGGGACACTTGAGGGGCCAATGTTTTGGGGAAACAGCTTGTAATTTCCCCTACTCTCACCCCTGCTGCGAGTGCATTTCCCACAACTGCTGCGCCCTGAGAGGAACAGTTTCCATACCCAGAAGCAAGGGAGAGGAAGGGCTTCCGAAGCTTGGGGTCTGGTGAAGGACCCCTGGTTTTCTGGCTCAGCCACCAAGGACTCTTGACAGCCTTTCTCCAACCGCTAAGGAATGCCTTATGCACTTTAGGGGAGACAGACTTAAACTCTGTCTCCGATTTTCCAGGGCCACACTTATCTAGGCTTTCCTAGACGCCTTGTTTTCCATAGTTGGTACTGTGAAATAAAGCCGGGCCGCCCTAATTAATAATTAGCAGCTAGTTCGTTGGTATACTGCTAACCATTCTGGCTAACAGCCTTTTTCTGTGCTGTAAGACTGCACTCAGTGGAGAACGGCCGGTTCAGATATCTGCAATTCTCCACCCAGGGAGACAGACCGGCTTTATAGGAGCGCAAGTGTGAGACACAGGAAGAATTTGGCAGTATTCCTAGCTTGATTTTTTTTTTGTCTTATGCACACATCCCTCTTCTTGGTATCGCAGATCTGTCGAGGAGATAGGGCCTGCTTTCACATATGGGGTGATTTATCTGTCTGCTGCCCTAATAGAGTGCAGGACAGAGGCTGTCGGTGGTCAGGACCACCTCAGGGGCCCAGGAGGCCTGTTTGAGCAGGGCATATATCTTGGCCTCACCAGTAAGAACTGGCTGGGTGGAAATGCCCTGCTCATTTCACCAAGCCCTCTCAATTTGCCAGAAGTAAGAGAGTCATTGCTCCCAGAAGACCTTTGGAGCCACCTGGTACCTCAGGTCGGTACAATATAATCCCAGTGTAGCTCAAGACCAAGTCGAGTTCAGTGGAGATTTTGCATTGTGCTGTTTTTAAAATCAAACCTATGGATAGAGAAAAACAAACTAAGTGTTCTTAGGTACTAACCAACATCTGCCGTGCAGGAAGAGAAACTTGGGAAGGATTGGAAACTACAATTTATAACCACATGCAGTGGTATGGGGTTCTAACCCCAGCATTCTGGAACAGCAGCTGGAGGATACAGATTTTCAAGGTCAGAGTGAGCTAGGGGGTCAGCTTGGGTTCCATGAGACACTGTCTTAAAAAAATAAGAAGGAAACTTCTAAAAATAAAACTATTCCCTTTGGGGCAGGAAAGATGGCTTAGTGGTAAAAGGGAAGGTACTGCCTTTTCAGAGGACCCAGGTTCACAAGCTCACTTCCCTCTGCCCACATGGAGTAGCTCAGGACCGCCTAGCCCTACAGTTCCCAGGGATTCAACACTGCCTTCCAAACTCTGCGGGAACGTGCACTCACGTGCATATACCCACACATATGTACACACAATTAAAAAGAATTTAAAGGAGCTGGGCAGTGGTGGCGCACGCCTTTAATCCCAGCACTCGGGAGGCAGAGGCAGGCAGATCTCTGTGAGTTCGAGGCCAGCCTGGTCTACAAGAGCTAGTTCCAGGACAGGCTCCAAAGCTACAGAGAAACCCTGTCTCGAAAAACCAAAAAAAAAAAAAAAAGAATTTAAAGTCATAAAAATGAAACAATCCCTTAGAATGAGGCTTTTATGAAACGAATATCCTGCGAAAGTTGTCTTTTGGGGCTCCTGCTATAGTGAGTATCTGAATATGAAGTGGCAAAGGAAAATGGATGACATGGATCTTGTTTCTTTCTACAGTTACTGTAACTTTCAGTATGTGTAGGTATGTGTCTGTGTGTGGGTATTCATGTGTGGGTGCAGGTGCCCATAGACCAGAGGGATTGGATGCCCTGAAGCTGAAATTACAGATGGTTGTTAACCGCCAAATGTGGATGCTGGGCACCGAACCCAGGTCCTCTGGAAGAGCAATAAGCGCACCAGGTGCCATCCCTCTAGCCCTAGTTTCTGTTTCTCTAAATACGGGGAAGAGAAAGCGTCAATAAAGTTTTAAAACATTGAAAGATAAAAAGCCCTGAGGCTTTCATGTAAATGAAGAGAAACAGCTTAAAATAAGTTATAAGAGCTAGTGGGATTAGCATTAAGGTAAGAGTGAGCCTTCATAGCTAGTAATAAGTCTCTGTGTCTTTATTTGGGAGCTGGTTGGCCCAAAAGAAAGCCTGCTACAGGCAGAGTGTTTTCCTAGCATGCAAGCACTGGGTTCAATCCCAGCACCACACAAAAATCACACAGGGCAGTGCCTACCTGCAATCCTGGCCCTCTGGATTTGGAAGCTGGAGGATCAGGAGTTCAAGGTCATCCCTGTCTATGGGAGTTTGCAGCCAGTCTGGGCTACCTGATATACAGTCGAGAGGAAGAAAAAGAAAGAAGGCTCCAAAATGCAGTTAAGAATTGTTTAATGTATTCTAGAGCAACAATTTCTTTTTTTTTTTTTAAATTTTTTATGCCACCACTCCGGCCGTCACATGGAAAATGGGTGACCTGTGGGGTAAGGGAAGAAGTACGGTGAGCTTTGATGTTCTGCACTGGAACACTCAGTGGGAAGGAAGGCGAAGCAAGAAGTGCAGTTAGAGCGTGAAGCTAACTGGACAGACAGGTTGCTATGGCAACAAAGGAGCAGGTGCTGTCAAGAATGACCCAGCAGGACTCAATCCTCCGTAACTATAGGGGTCGTACTGGCCACACAGGCGTGGCCACTGAAGAAGGACTGTCTTGGAAGAAAGTTGGACTTTGGCTAGTTTCAATGTTTGCCCCTTTGAGGCAATCGGATGAATTTATAACCCAGTTGCATGGCTTTGTGGCTGGGAGTGTGTGGACGCCATCAAGATGCAGGTGGCAGCGGCAAGGTGGCAGGAAGTATGGCGTTGCGAAGGGAACAGAGGAAGAGGCCATAAGCAGAATTTTTGGAAACCTGTATTATTTATTTTGGGGGTGCGGGTCAGGGAATGCATACCTTACGTGTGTTCCCACCTTATTTGGGGGGATCTCACTGGCATGGAACTGACTGATTACTTTAGGCAAACTGATCAATGAGCTTTAGGCGATACCAACATGGGGACCGTGCTGACCAGAGAGCCTACTATCATCTTTGTTCTGTCGATTACTTTTATAAAAATCCACATTTGGGGTTGGAACATGTTAGAGCGTTTCCCCAGAACACGGTGCTGGTTTTTCATATAATCATCTGCTTAACTCATGATGTGCAGTAATACAGAATTAACGGTATTGTTTCAACTTTCATGACTCAAGAAGGATTCTCAGTAAGTGTCTTCCTCTATAAAGCATTTTTTTTCTGCCATTATTTTCAACAAATAAATAAACGTGTCTGTTGCTGTGCAGGGAATAGTCCCCTCACCTCACAGCCACACAGCGCTTCAACAATAATAATGTCTTTCTTTCCTCCACTTCCGTTCTTCTTCGTCCATTACCCTCCTAAAGACAGATCAAGAGATTAAGATGTTGGGCTTTACCTGTGCCATGCAGCTTCATTTGGGTGAGCACAGCTTCAGTGTGTGAAACCCCTACTCAGCATCATCATCTCTGAGCTATTTTTTTTCCAGAGGTATGTGTGACTTTTAAAAATCGTCATGCAGTTTCTTGCCATGATAGTTCAGTTAAGCCAGCTGGCCAACTATCACCGGCCACTCTGGTGCAGGAGAATTGTCTGTATTCTGTCAATCATGTTTTAAATAAACGCTGATTGGCCAGACAGGAAGTATAAGTGGGAAAACCAGACAGGAAGTAGAGGTGAGAACAGGAGAATTCTGGGAAGGGGGAATCTCCCTCGGGACTCCTGCCCAGACCACCGAAGAAGCAGGATGCGATCTGTCCTCCTGAAAAAGGTATTGAGCCATGTGGTTAACATAGATAAGGATAATGGGTTAATATAAGCTACAAGAGCTAATAAGAAGCCTGAGCTAATGGGCCAATCAGTTTATAATTAATGCAGACTCTCTGTGTGATTTCTTTGGGAATTAAATGGCTGTGGGAACCGGGCAGGAAAGAAACCCCAAATAGAACCTCATGTTACACACTCACTCTTAGGTCTTTTTCCATTTGTTTTGTTAACCCGTTAGGTTGTCACGGCACCTTCGATCCTTTGTGAAAAGTGCTGGATTAATGCTTGTAGGTTGGTTTCCAGCCACAAAATGCCCCATCTTGAGGGACTTGTTGCAATACCACACCAAGGTACAGGTGACAGGAAGCCGCCATGCGGAAAGAGCAGGATTCCTAGAGGCTCATATTTTCAGAGTGCACTGGTCTGCTAGCAGAACGGGTTAGCTTTTGGAGGCTTGTTAGATACCCCACGCTCCAGCAGGAACTGGCTCTGTAGACAGCAAAGGAAATTCTTTGGGAAGGGCTGTCCCTGCTTTTTCTTGTCTTTCTTCTCCCAGGGACAGTTTGACTTGCAGAAACCAGAAAGAATAGACCTGCAAAAGTGGGGGCAACACAGTTGAAACTCTCAGGCCACAAGGAAAGTACCACATGTGCCATGGACACACTGAAGATAAGGAGGGAGCCCAGTCAGTCTGCTTTACTAAACAGCGTGTGCCTGGACTGTTCTGGACGCTAAACCTATAACTAGGAGGCCAGACTGTACCCTCAATGGCAATAAATAAGTAAAGGTTACTTCTGGGGTCTCAGAAATGAAAAGGGAAGAGAGAAAGGAAAGAAAACATAGCATGAAGAAAAAGGCAGGGGCAGAGCCAGGCTTTCCCTTTGCATCCTCATAATTCAAAGCATCACCGTCGCCTCAGGACCTTGTTTCTCCCTCGTGTCATGGGCGGGGAAACTGAGGCACTTTGTGAGTTCAGATGTGACAACATTATGAAGGAATTCTGCAACGAAATTTGGTAGAGCAAATGAGATGTTTCAGACTGGGATTTTTTAATCTTAAAGTTAATGAAATTAAATTTTTATAATGAAATAAGACCAAATAATATGATTTATTCTTTTAAATACTCAGAGGCATTCACATTGCCTTGTGTGTTATAGGTTTAATGACTCCACTGAGCCCATAGAGTGTTGTTAATGTCTACTCAGCCCTACAGGTACCTTACTCCCTGTAGTTCCTTTTTCTGAATTTTTAAACCCATTTGTGATTTTTGTTTTTGCATGAAAATATGTGGGCTGTGTACAGGTGTGTATGTCTGTGTGTTTGTGCGCATGCACACACATACAGAAGTCCAAGAACAATAACAGAATTCTTCTTTGATCTATCTTCCCTTCAGATATTGCTGGAGGGTCTCTCACTTGAACCCAGCGCTTACTGATAAAGGCAGTCTACTCACCTAAGCAGCTTGTGTCAGAGATTCCCTCTCTCTGCCTTCCGCATCCAGGGATTAGAGATAAGCTGCCACACCGCTACATCATTTCCATGAGTACTGGGGATCTGAACTCTGGTCTTTGCCGTCGATGGCAATCTCTTTCTCTACCATCCTGCCTTCCCACCATTCTTTCCTCCATATGGCAAACTGTATCTGACAATTGTGGGGTCAAAATATACTCTTCCCTTCTGAAATGGCTTCTTGCCACATACCTGATCACAGTAACAAGAAAACTAATGCTATACTCGAATTTAATCCAGACTCAGACTGATCCATCCCCACCCAGATCTTATGTTATCTGTAAAAGCAAAGTCTGACCTTACTGCCTTTCAAGATGCTTCGGACCTTGGCTTGAGGATGATGGCTCTGGGTTTCAGAACAGTTACCCGCGTAGGCGGACAGACGCTGACAGTTATGTGTTTGACATTAGTCTTAATCAAGTTGAGTAAGTAAGCCGGGCGGTGGTGGCACACGCCTTTAATCCCAGCACTCGGGAGGCAGAGGCAGGCTGATCTCTGTGAGTTCGAGGCCAGCCTGGGCTACAAGAGCTAGTTCCGGGATAGGCTCCAAAGCTACAGAGAAACCCTGTCTCGAAAAACAAAACAAAGCAAAACAAAACAAAAAGTTGAATATGTATCTTTTACTGTGTAGATACAAGACAGTAACTTTCACGTAACATTTAAGAGGAAACATCTTGTAAATTCCAGGGCACTGAGCAAGCAGGGGTTTATTGTTGTGTCTTAAGAAATGTAGCCTAGAAGGCTGGGGAGATGACGCCATGGGTAATGTCCTTGCTGCCCAAGCATGAGGATTGGAACTTGATCTTCAGAACCCGCTGTGGTGGCCAGAATGAGAATGGACCCTATAGACTCTTATGTTCGAATGCTTAGTCACCAGGAAGTGGAACTGTTTGGGAAGGATTACAAGGATTAGGAGGTGTGGCCTTGTTGGATGGGGATGGGATTTGAAGTTTCAGAAGTCCGTACCAGGTCCAGTGTCTCTTTCTCTGCCCACTGCCTGCGGATTAAGATGTAGAGGTTCCAGACACTGCTTCAGCACCATGCCCGTCTGCTTCACACCGTGAAAATCATGGACTAACCCTCCAAAACTGTAGGAAAACCCCTAATTAAGTGCTTTCTTTTGTAAGGGTTGCCTTGGTGTCTGTCTTTTTCCATCAATAGAACAGTAACTAAGACGCCCATATTTTTAAAAGTCAGGCTTTGTGGCCCACACTTTATAACCCCAGTGCTAGAGAGGTGGAGACAGGCAGGTCCGTGGGGCTTGTTTTCCAGTCCGCGTAAACTACACACACAGAGTCACAAACAAGTGACAAGCTAGACTGGTTCAACCAGAAAAGCGAATTAATGGCTGTGACCAGGCAGCCAAGGCACAGATCTGACTTCATGCAGAGATGGAACTGGAACCAAAGATCACATAGATGCCCGTCACTGGAAGGTCACCTGTATTTCCATCTGGTGGCTTGATTCTTGGGCATGCTTTAAGCAAGACAAAGGTGGAAATAATAGCCCATGCCCCCCAGTGGACTTCTCAAAGTCACATCATAGAGAAGAGTTTGGGGACATGATATTTCCTCGCTACAAGTATGATTATCCCATATCTTTTGCTCGATGTGTGGATTGTATATATAGTCCCCTGGCCAAGCAACTGCTCAAGAAAAGCATTCCAGACTGCCCATCTGGTGGTGGGCATCAGATAGAAGAAATACAGTGTGTAAAGAGGCAACCGAGAAATGAATCTTTGGATTCTGTGCCCAGAAGAAAAGGGGAATATGCCAGACTAGGGATAGGCTCATAGCCACAAGTCACCTGCTTGTGTGTGTATGTATGTGTGAGTGATGGCTAGACATGCCTTCCTCTATTGTTCTCAATAAAAACCATTTAAATTATTATTATGTGTATGGTTAATGTGTTTATGTGTGCACGTTACATGATGAGTGTGTAAGTTCCAGTGCCACAGCATGCATGTTTGGTGTGGGACAGTTGTCTATAGTCTGTCAATTATGTTTTAAATAAGTGCTGATTGGCCAGTAGCCAGGCAGGAAGTATAGGTGGGACAACCAGACAGGAAGTAGAGGCAGGTCAAGGAGAACAGGAAAATTCTGGGAAGAAGGAAGTTTTTTCAGCAGTTGTGAGCCCACAGAAGAAACAAGATGTGACTGCCTCGCTGATAAAAGGTACCGAGTCATGTGGCTAGCACAGATAAGAATAATGGGCTAATATAAGTTATAAGAGTTAATAAGAAGCCTGAGCTAATGGGTCAATCAGTTTATGATTAATGTAGTGATTTCTTTGGGACTTAACAACTGTGGGAACTGGGCAGGACAGAAAACACAGACAACACAAGTAGAGGTCTGGGAAAATTTTGTGGTATTGGTTCTCTTCTCTCATCCACGGGTTTTAGAGGTCAGACTTTGGTCACAAGGTTGGAAGGACAAGTGCCTTTACCCAGTGAGCAACCTCACCAGCCTATGTTCTTTTTATTTTTTAACATATTCTTTCACTGAACCTGGAGCTCACTGGTTTGCCCAGACTGACAATCCAAAAATGGCCTGAGATCCATCTGTCGCAACTACCCCAGCTCCAGGATTACAGGCAGGTCTGTGCCACTGGCCCTGGCTTTTTCCATGGGTGCTGGGGTTCAGACCTCAGGTCCTTGTGCTTATCCATCCCTGAGTTGCTTCCACATCCCACAGCCAGCTCTCTCTTGGCTACCCTTAGCTGTTTGCAGGTGAGAAAACACAACAGGCTCTGATTTTAGTTTTAATATGAATGGTGTTTATATGTTGTGTTGAGTTTTTTTTTTGTGTGTGTGTGTTTTATAATACAGCTTCAAAGTTGGAAGCTCATGCTCCATTGACCTGCCCATGAGACTACACAGCAGATGAAGTCAATTTTAACTTCATCTCCGTTTTCATCGTTATGATGGTTAGCCAATTTGACTAGATTTGCAGTCACCTAAGAGACGCACCCTGAGCTTGACTGAGGAGGGAAGCCCACCTTGTGTTTGGGTGATGCTATCCCACGGACTGGCATCCTGGACTGAAGGGGAAGAAGAAACTGAGCCGAACACCAGCTTCCATCTCTTGCTTCCCGATGCACTGGGACCTGCTGGCTCGCGCCTTTCTCCATGTTTTCCCACCATGTTGGACTACACCCTGGGACTGTGAGTCAAAGTAAACCCATCTACCTTATGTTGCTTTTGCCAAGTGTTTGGTCACTGTGGTGAGTCAGCATCTAACGCAGCTGCTCCTCTACGTCTTGTTCTTTCCTGTTTTCCTCTGACACCAGCCTTTAAAGAAATCTAACTCAGGGCGGTGGTGGCACACACCTTTAATCTCAGCTCTCGGGAGGCAGATGTAGGTGGATCTCTGTGAGTTGGGGGCCAGCCTGGTTTAAAGAGCGAGTTCCAGGATAGCCAGAGCTGCAAAAAAAAAAAAAATCCAAAAAACAAAACAAAACAAAACAAAAAATCCAAAAAAAAAAAAAAACCAAAACCAACCCTAAAACAAAACTAACACCGGATGCTTGCACACTTAACCCATTTTACATGGAGCCATGTGTTGTACAATGCCTGTGCCACGTGCTACATTATGGTTCACGAGTCGGGCCAGGGGCTGGAGATGGAAACACACACACAGACAGAGACACGGGTAACGCCAAGAATGCTCCCTTTTATTGTGTTCCAGGGCAGCTTATACAGGGTCTCCTTGACTAATGGCCACACCCTAACTCTCAGCCTCAAGCCCCCCAGAAACCACTCCCTGGACATCAGGAACTCCTGAGGGTCTCGTGCTCAGAGCAGCTGCAAGCACAGGAAAGCAAGTTGTTTACTCCGGCGGGCAGGCAGGGGTCACAGGACATTCAGGGTCTGGGGGTCCACAGTCCCCAAAAGCTATGGATCATGTAGAAAAGGTTTTAAAGGCCACGAACTTTCTGGAATGGTCTTGCAAAAATTCTGAATCACGAAGGTAGTACAGACTGGAACCAGACTATTCTACCAGGCTCAGGAGTTGTAAACAACGTCTGAGGGAAAAATGAAGAATGGGGATATTTCCCTGTAGACACTGCCTCGGAATCATTTATAAAATAGTAAGCTTAGCAGTATAGTCTTCACAGGAGCGTGGCTGGTGAACTCCAAGGGAAAGGTCATCCCATACTCGCGAGCATCATTCAAGGAAACGCTTGGAATGAGCTGTCATTTTGGAAATCCCATATGATCTGGTTTCTTGCCTAGGTCCAGAGTCTTGCAGCAAAAGAAGCAAAACAGACACACACACACACACACACACACACACACACACACACACACCTGCCAGCTTGTCCCTTTAAGAGATGTGACCTTGGGCTGGAGGAATGGCACAGCCAGTAAGGGCGCCTGAAGCCGAATCTGGTGAACTGAGTTCAATCTCTGAAATCCTCAGCAGAAGGAATGAATAAACATTCATGAGCTGTCCCCTGATTGCCACATCTGAGCCATGGGTGTGGATGCCCATGCGTGTACACATACTCACACTAAATTCAATTCAATTAAATATTAGCGCAAAAAAAAACCCAACAACAACAAAACTCCCACAAATGAAATACGACCTTTCTGGAAAGTTTTAAAGTATATATTTCAATGAGAGGTGGGAAAAGTGACAGAAACAGAGAGAGGGGACGCTAATGACAGAAGACCCCCCCCACCCATGAGCACTGCTAGGGTCACTTACCACTCCCTGGTGGCTCTTGCTGCAGTTCTGAGCACGTTCTTGTTCTTTCCTCTAAATTTGTCTCGAGGTGTCTCTGTCTCTTGGTTCTGATGGTGCTTCTGGGAGGTGGGTGGCAAGGACGCTCAGAAGATGCCTCAGTAGGTACATTCATCCTTGTGACCAGCCTAGTGTCCCCGTTCTGACCCACGGGCATGTATCCCTCTCGTGGGGATCCTACTTGTTATCTGGTCTGCCTTCAGTTCACTCCTACAGGCAGGAGGGTCCCGAGCTAAGACGGAAGCTGTGGTCAGGGGTGTCAGTCTGGGGACACACAGCAGGCAGCTCAGTGGTAACAGACTAACAGACGCATTCCATTACCCATGGACACCAGGAGAAGAGAGCAGCACGTGCCAGCAGCTGGAAAGAAATGACTGTCAGGGGCAAACAAGCCCACCCAGCAGGCGAGGCACAAGCCAGCCGGAAAGTCTTGTTAGTGGAAACTCTCTTGGGACTCAACGTGCTCCCAGAGTGGAACGAGTTGTAGCCGGTAGGCTAAGAGTGGCAAGGGAGAGCTCCACACAGGCACACAGTGACCGGGAGTCCCCTGGGCAAACCTGTGTGGTCCAGCTGTCGTCGAGACAGGGAGGGCAACGAAGTAGTTTGAATCTGGCTGTCCTAAGGGAGGCAGTCACCAGGAGAAGGAGGCAGACAGCGTTCCTCTCGTCCACCACTTATCCAGCTGAGAGGAGGAAGGGCCTCAGAGACGGACTCAAGAGGACTTGGCGGGTGGCTTCTCTTTCTGCTGTAACAAAGCATTGGACCGAAACCAAGTAAAGACAGAAGTATTGATTTGGGCTCACACTCCGAAGACAGGGCCCTTCGTGGTGCAGCTAGCGTAGTGGGAGGAGCCTGCAGCAACTGGTCATGTATGTTTACAATCAGGAAGCAGAGAGATGAACACTGGTTCCCAAGCTCATCTTTCCTCGTTATTTATGTGGGACGCCACAGTCCCCATTTAGGGTGGGTCCTCCCCCTCTTCCTCCCTCCCCCTCCTCCCCCCTCCCCCTCCTACTTCCTACCTTCCACCTCCCACCTCCCACCTGCGTTGACCTCATCCACACACTATCCTCCTTCACAGATGCCCGGATATTTGTCTCCCAGCTGAGCCGCGATCCTGTCGAGTAGACAGAAAGAATGAAAACCGTCACCATCAGAAGCCTCAAATGACTTCTGCTGCTTCAGCCTGAAACTGGGGGGTTCACTGCTAGCCTTGAACTCCCGGACTTCGGGGGTAGAATTTGGTGATCTCTCAGAACCTTCGAAGCAGCCACGCTGAAGGACTCTCTTGCTTTGTGAGCAGTTTGGACAGTAGGTTTGCCACCATCCTGGGCAGGAGGCTAGGAATATGTGAATGGCTGACATGACACCCGCTGCTCTCTTCTCCTGGTGCTCAGAATTCACTCAGCATGTTCTGAACTATTTGTGGTCCTAACACCAACCACTGCTCTCTGATAGAAATACGGAGACGGCGTCAACGGTCTGCACATGCTTTCAACTTCCAGTGTGGAAAAATGATAACAAAACAGAACTGGGAACAGCTCAGACCACAGAAGAAAACACACCAAAGGGATCACAGAGCACACACGGACACCTCACACGCAAACGCTTCCCTGCTGGATTCTCTTAGCTACGAAGCTAGTTGGTATTCTCCTTCAGTGGGGAACACAAGACTTTATTTCATGAAGGGTCTTTGGGAATTACCTAAATTGTGTGTGTGTGTGTGTGTGTGTGTGTGTGTGTGCTCACGCGCATGCATGCATGCCAAAGGACTACTTCACATGCTGCATGCTGTTTCTCAGGATCTTATAATTTGGATTTTTTTGGAACAACGTCTCTCATTGACTTAGTGATCACCAGGTAGATTAAGCAGGCTGGCTGGTGAGCCCCAGGGATGCCCCCACCCCGCTTCTGTCTCACTAGTGCTGGAAATATATGCTGGGAATACACCACATATCAACAAACCCTACCATGATTCTAGGGGTTGAAGTCAGGGCCTCAGGTTTGAATATCAAGCACTAAGTCATTTCCTCTGGGTTAAATACTCAGGGAAAGATTTACCCAGCCAACGTGGGTAAAGGCAAAATTGTTCCTCTTGGTTTCTCTGATGGAGTGCTGCCATGTCTGCCTGTTGTTTGAGGTTCCTGTCCTGCCCTTTTCCTGCATTTGTTAAGTCCCAAAGAGAATCACACAGAGGTCTACATTAGTTATAAACTGATTGTCCCATTAGCTCAGGCTTCTTATTAACTCTTATGTTAGCCCATTATTCTAGTATATGTTATCCACATGGCTCGGTACCTTTTTCAGCAGGGCAGGTCACATCTTTCTTCTTCAGTGTCTGGGCAGGACTGCAGAGGAATGACTTCCTTCTTTTCAGAATTCTCCTGTTCTCATTGCCCCACCTCTACTTCCTGTCTGGTTGTCCCGCCTATACTTCCTGCCTGGCTACTGGCCAACCAGCGTTTATTTAAAACATACTTGACAGAATATAGACAATTGTCCCGCACCATCTGCCCTTCTGGGTCCCTTGTCATGAGGAAGGCATGTGCCACAATCATCGTAGGATGCACAGAGAAACCAGAATTGCTAAACATTCAGGTATGCTTTCTCCAACAGGAGGAGGAGTGACACCTGGTCACCTGGTATGCTGGAATAAAAGTGACCAAACCACCTGGAGAGCTTTTGCTATTCTATTAGGAGCCAGCAATTCCCCCCAATTCTGAGACTTGTTTAGCCCCTAATCCTGAACTGTTTCTTTCATTGAATAGAATTTGTCCTTATGAAGAAGGCTCATGCACTTCGTGTTCTCCATCAATAGAATCAATTTTTATGCTAATCACAATGTCTTCCTCTCTAGGCCCTAGCCTGGAGCACTATTGACTGGGGAACAGTGAGAATTATCCCATGGAGACTCCCTCCAATGTTTTCCTGTGTTTACATGTGTAAGAAGAATGAACCCCAGGACCAGACTCTGGAGGTTTTGGTCCAGTCTGACTAAGTCCAACTGTACCATGTTATCATTCTCATCTCTTCGAGGATCATTTCATTGTTGGTGATGATATGTGCAGGGACCCCACCCCCACCCCAACAAATCATATTCCTGCTGCTTCATTACCAGGTCTCTTCTGAAGGGCCGGAAGGGAGCTCTGATCATGTAGAATACCAACAGTAACACAGTCAGGTGGTGGACCAGAGCACCATCTTCAGTCTTACAAAGTTCAGAGGGTTTTTATGGCTAACACAACAAGATTCCTGAGTCACACGCTGGCCCCATGCAGGGGGGATTCTGAGCCAAGCAGGGCCCTCAATCTAACTCAAGATGCATTTGCTGCCATCTTGAAAGTCACATGTATTAGCAAGCGATGTCCTCAAAAAACAAGATAAATAATAAAAAAAAAAACGTTTTGTACAAGTTCCTAAACACTTAACCATGTTCTCCTGGGGCTCTAATGATTATTCTGGTTTTAAAATCCTTTTTTCCCCCTTCAGCCTTTTTTTCCCCCATTATCCCTAGGACAACCTGTAGAAAATCAGATTCTGAGAATGGGTGATGAGGAGATGGGGCCATAATTGAAGCTCACATCTATGGAGGAAGAGGTAGGCACTCTGGCTAATGGGAAAGTCCCCCAGAGTGATGCCCTGCTGTTTGGCATCTATTGTTGCCTTCTTAACTTCACAACCAGGTCTCTTCCCTCCCTGATGACTCCCCACATTTGAACGGAGAGGGAAGAGTCTCCAAGGGCATCTGTAAGGAGTCACAAACACTGCCACAGTGCCAAGTCCAAGATTCCAGCTTCCAGGTCCCCGGGTGTCCAGTCCTGTCCAGCACACAATTGTAACCTTGGCCGTGTCCCTTTCACTTCCAGCACTCAATGAAAGCCTTGTCTACTCATTCTGCTCTCTTTTTTCTTTTCCTGGGGCTTTTCTTTTAAAAAGAAGGACAGCTGTGGGGATGTTTGTTTGTGGCTTGCTTACTTTTTCCTTTCTCTTTGGTTATTTTTGTTTGTTTGTTTGTTTGGTTTTGGTTTTCGAGACAGGGTTTCTCTGTGGCTTTGGAGTTTGTCCTGGAACTAGCTCTTGTAGACCAGGCTGGTCTCGAACTCATAGAGATCCGCCTGCCTCTGCCTCCCGAGTGCTGGGATTAAAGGCATGTGCCACCACCGCCTGGATTCTCTTTGGTTATTATGACCGTGAAATGCTGATGCACTTTTTCACCTAAAGCAGGGAAGATGTTTTCAGTACAAAAGATACCATGCTCCCAACAGCTCTATTTTCTGAACCAGGAGAGGGACTGGTTAGACTATACAGTAAGCTCCTGGGACAGCATTATTAGCTGGCACTTTTCACCTAAAATTTTTTTTGGCCAATGAGTCTTTTATTTCTGTAGTTATAACTATTAAATGCGCATTATCAATATTTTAATTTCTCTTATTTCCCTGGTGACTATTTTCAATTCTATAATTTTAGCTCTAACTACTTGCTTGGAGTGATTTCTTTGATTCATTTATTCTCATTTTTGTGTTACTGTGGACTGAGCACATAGTCTTGTGCATGATAGGTGAGCGCTTCGTCATGAAATTACATCTACACACCTGCTTTTACTTTTTTATTTTCTATTTTGAGACAGCTCAGGCTGGCCTCGAACTCATCTTAAACTTTCAACACCTGTGCCTTAATCCCCAAAGCAGCTGGGATGACAGGCCTGGCCTTGTTTCAGGGTTGATGTGGGATTTCCCTCTGTATACTATGAATACCACTGATTAATAAAGAACTGCTTTGAGCCTATGGCAGGGCGGAACAGAACTAGGTGGGGAAAGCTAGACTGAATGCTGGGAGAAAGAGGGCAGAGTCAGAGAGAAGCCATGTAGTTCTGCCAGAGATGGACATCGGCACTTTATCCGGTAAGCCACAGCCTTGTGGCGATACACAGATTAATGGAGATGGGTTAAATTAATGTAAGAGTTAGCCAATAAGAAGGTAGAGCTAATGGGACAAGCAGTGATTTAATTAATACAGTTTCTGTGTGATTATTTCTGGGCTAAGCGGCCAGGAACTAACTATCGGCCTATTACTACAAATTGGGCCCGAACCCATGACCCTGAGATGAAGAGTCTCATGCCCTACTGACTGAGCTAGCCGGGCAGCCAGGAACACACGAGTGGACTCCTTACAACACAGGGTAGTTATTCTATTCTATTCTATTTATTTTTAGTTTTTTAAGACAGAGTTTCTCTATGTTGCTTTGGAGCCTGTCCTGGAACTAGCTCTTGTAGACCAGGCTGGCCTTGAACTCATAGAGATCCGCCTGCCTCTGCCTCCTGAGTGCTGGGATTAAAGGCATGCGCCACTACCACCCATCAGGGTAGTTATTATCATGAGATCACTAGCCCAGAAACAGCTCCACTGTAGGTGTCTCTAAGTTGTTTGGATGGAATTCTATGCAGTTCTCTATAGACACAATGTGGCTTTCATAACGGGAGCTCTGACCCGAGAGGTTGCTTGTAACGCAGTCGTGGTTATTTTTTATTTTAATTTGAAAACCGGATCTTACCTATCTCAGACTGAGCTCAAACTCACCATGTAGCCAAAAATGACCTGAAGCTTCTGATTCTCCTGCTTCCCCTTCCCCGGTGTTGGGATCACAGACCTACATCCTCATTCCAGCTTTATTCAGTGCTAGGGATGGATCCTAGTTTACGTCTCTATTGTGGCGATCAACAGGGCAGAAAAGCATCTTGAGGAGGAAAGGATTTAATTCAACTCACAGGCTGTAGACCATCCTTGAGGGAAGTCAGGGGAGGGACTCCAGGAAGCAGGAACTGAAGCCGACTGCTGCTTGCTCTCCAAGGATCGATCACTCAGCTTGCTTTCCTATATAACACAAGACTTGGCTGTACATTTTTGGCACTGCCTATGCCAGGCTCAACGTCCAACGGCAAACGATTCATTGGGAAAACGTCCCACAGACTTGTGCACTGGCCGATATGAAAAAGCCAATTCTCAGCTGAGCTGTCCTCCCAGGTGACTCTAGTTTGTGTCAAGATGATAAGAATTAAGCAGCCCAGGATGGCACCCAGGGATTTGAGTACGCTGGGAAGGCACACCTGTCAACTGCACTCCACTCCCAGCCCGAGGTCAGGAAGTTGTAGTTGAGCAGAGAAGGCAAGTTGATGTTGTTGCCGAAAAAGGCTAGAAAAATAGCGGTTGTGGCAACTGGATTGGCCTCATAGGACTGCCAAGGATTGGCCTTGAGAATGAGCCTCGGAATTGATAGCTCGCTCGGTGTCCTGACAGTGTGCCAAGCTCTCAGCAGGAGGAACCCTCATTGGGCATGTGGGTGTGAAGGGGTGTGGAGTAAGTTGGTATCTTCAGCCAGGCTGAGTAGCGTTGGGGACCAGATGAGGACAACAAACCACGTGGTTTTTAACAATGTGTGACCCATTCAGATATTAGGGCCTGTCCTCTTCATTGACAGCGAAGGAATGGCTTAAAAGCCACTTGTGTCATTGTGATGAGATCACAGCCTGGTCTTGTCTCATCATTTTCCTCTCGAAACACGGGCATTTCTTTCTCTTCGAGTTGCCTTCTTGTGTTTCCACTACGGGTTGTGTGCAATGCGCTATTTTTAACTTGTCAAGAGTAGTCTTGCAGGAGTGTTGTCATTATCCTACCCTCTTCTTTTCTTGACTCAAAAATATTTTCTCCGCTTGCATTTAGCCTTAAGAAATAGAACAATAATGCATTTGAGCGCGGAGTCAATTGCTGCGTGACCCCGGTAGTGTTTGTTTCAGAATTGTGTTGTGCTATTTATAATATCAAATGGCCATTGTTTGAAGGCAAAATGATCATTTCAAAGTACTTCTAACAATCTAGCAAATATTTAAGATCGCTCACTCTCAACCCTGCTGTAATTTTTCTGATGTCTTCTTATTACTGACAATTGTTTTTGTAAAGCCTTCTTGATTGCTCTTGTCTTGTTTCTGAATGTTGTAGCCCAGAAATATTTAGACAGCTTTCTGGATGGCTACTGTCTCCTCAAGACCAGGACAGAGACTAGCTCCTTTCCCCAGTACCAACTTGTACATCCTGTGTATCCAGGACAGAGTTTAGAAGACCTGGGCCAAGCGATCAATCAGCCAGTTGGAGAATTGCTCTGGCCTTTCTCCTCCTCCCCGCTCCCCTTGGGTTTAAATCAGAAATTCTGGCATAGCACCTTCCAGCTGTGCCACAGAGGGCCACAGGCCTGCTGGTGCTTGCGTCTGTCTATTTCCGTCCGCTTCCAAATCAGAGGCCTAGAAGGAGCTTCAGAAGCTGTGGCCTTCATGCTCAACTTCAGAGGGGTGCGCATCGACCGCGGTCTGAAAGGCTTGCCCGTGGAAAGCACTTCAAAAACAGCCAACAAATATTTGTGATAACTACGTGCATGCAACCACTTCCAAAGAATGCGGGAAACTCTATCATGCACACCCCCAGGGGTTCTCCGTGCTACCGAGAGAGACGTACAGGTGCATACAAAGCTGCCATCCCAGAGCCTTGAATGTAGAGCATGTTTGAAGGTTGAATGTCTAGACTGTCACAAATACGCCCCCACCTGTGTGTCTATGCATGTGTGTGTGTGCATGTGTGCGCATGCGTCTGTATGTATGTGCATACGAAGGGCCGAGAACAATCTCAGATATCATCCTTCCTATATTGTCCACCTTTTCGAGACAGGATTTCTCACTGGCCAAATAGGCTAGAATGACTGGCCAGGAAGCTCCGAGGATCTTCCTGCCTCTGTCTCTCCAGTGCTGGGACCTCAAGTGCATACTGTCACACCTGACATTTTACTTGCTTTTTGGGGGATGTGGAGAGGGGATTCTGTTGATAAATCTCTGCTTCCAAAGCAATCACTTCACTGACTAAGCTATCTCCCTAGCCAGCAAATACATACTCTCGACATCCTTGCCTTCTGGACCTGCTGTTTGCTGCTGGGAAATTCTAATTGTAACACACTCCTCCAAGGTCTAAATTCTAAAGCGCCCAATGCAGGATCGTTATGTCTCTAAAGGTTAAATGACTGTCTTACAAATAGCCTGGATACAAATTCCACCACTTATTAACGTATTATTATTATTTTTTTTTTTTGCTTTTCAATTTCACACTCGTAAAATGGGAAGATAATAGCATGTACCAAAGGGCTAGGAGAGTTATGGGTTGAAATTTCAGACTAGTGCCTGAGATGTGGAAAACTCACACAGTCATAAATGCTATTTGCCCAAGAGTCTTTTACATATCTGATGGAACATTGATGTTCCCTCTCATTTGCTTTGTTCTGCTTGTTCTTTTCCAGGTAACTTCATCATTGTGTGATTAATGACAAAATCACTTAACTACCGATCACAGAATATCAGAACCCACTCAGCCCTTTTTGTGAGGTTTTAATGTCATTCTTGCTCCAAACATGGTATAAATGCGAGTGGAGGGCTCAGTCGTGTCCCAGATAATTTGTGTTTGCAAGAATGTTTCACCCAAAGACATGGACAAAATGGCACCAGCTGGGCGGTGGTGGCGCTCGCCTTTAATCCCAGCACTCGGGAGGCAGAGTCAGGCAGATCTCTGTGAGTTCGAGACCAGCCTGGTCTACAAGAGCTAGTTCCAGGACAGGCTCCAAAGCCACAGAGAAACCTGTTTCGA
>JAQHUG010000113.1:1861154-1877538 GCA_028555095.1 Dicrostonyx torquatus
CTGGAGAACACTCCAAGTCCTACTGGCGTGGCTGAGGATGACTTCTGACTTAGTGGCGGGCAGTCTGCTGGCAGGGTTCCTTGCTTCAAGCACCTTCCTGGCGTCCTTAAAGGAAATATTTCCTTCTCCTCCTCTTCCTCCTGTTCCTCCTCCTCCTCCTGTCCCTCCTGCCCTTTTTGTTTTTTTTTTTAAGTGCAGCAGATGAAACCCAGGGTCTTGCAGCATGCTAGGCAAGTGTTCTACCACTAAGATCCCCCGCCCCCTCAGCCCCGATTCTCCTTTTGACTTACTGTGTAAATGTCGCGCTACTGTGACAAACTAAGCCCCTTTCTTTGCCGTGCTCTGTGCCAGTAAGTGAAGCAATGGGCTTGAGGAAACAACCTGTTTGTCACCTGGTTATATTAGGCAGGGTTCTCTAGAGGTGCAGAGTTGATGGATGAACATTATTTCAAGCGCGATTTATTAGATCGGCTTTATACAATATAGCCAGCCGCGATCTGCACACTGAGGAGAGTGAGAACTTGGTAGCCGCTTACCTTAATTTACTAGGTAAGAGGTCTCAACAGTCCCAGTCTGTCCCTGAAGAACTGGGGAGCTGCTGGCCGTCAGTCCCTGTCGGGAGGTTGAAGGAGCTGGTTCTGATGCCGGGGAAGGATGGCAGTACAGAGCACACGCTCTCACTAGCAAGGGGCGTGGGCAAGCTGGGAAGGCAGCGGTTTCTCCCTCTGACCTCTTTGTATGTGGGCCTCTGGCCCACTCTGCAAGACAGCCTTTCTCGGTATGGTTGACGTGTCTAGAGAATGTGCTCACAGATCTGCCCAGACAGCTTTCTCTTAGTTGATCTCAGATCCAGTCCAGCTGACAACTGAGGTGAACCATTACATTGGGCTAGGGTCAGGGCTGGAGACTGAGGTCCTTTCTGGGGATAGGGATTGGTGGCGTTTATGAGAGGAGCAAAATGGATTCGAGTGTGGAGGGAAGGGTGATCAGGTTGGGCACTGCCGGCAGGATGTGTTGATCTGTCTCCACTGCTCTTTTATAGAAAGTACGTTCGGAAAATGACCATGTCTTTGGATGAGTTTGAAGGCTCCTCCGTAAAGGTCACATAGACTATCACTGCTGTCCTTTAATCTCATGGAAAGCGAGCTGTCATTGTCACAAAGCAGAGGTATTATCAACAACAAAGCTTGCCGGGGATAAATGACACTCAGTTCTTTGGGACCTCCAAAATAACTGGTCTTGAAGGTCAACTAAAAATGAGCCAGGCCTGTTGACAGAGTTGTTCAGGAAACTGAGGCAGAAGAATTGCAAGTTCAAAGCCTGCCGAGTCAACTTAGTAAGACTCTTTCTCAAAAAAAAGAAAGAAAGAAAAGAAAAGAAAAAGAGGGGTTGGAAAGATGGCTCAGCTGGAAAAACACTTGTACAAACATGAAGTCCAGAGCGTGGATCCCCAGAACCCACATAAAAGCTGTGTGCATAGGGTGGTCCTCTTGTAATTCCAGCCCTTGGCATTTGAGAGCCAGGTGGGTGGTCCTCTTATCAGGCTGGCTAGCCAGACTAACCTGAATACAAAGTCCAGGGTGTAGCCGGGAAGCCTGACACTATGTATACAGTGATGGAGAGCGACACTCAACATCCGCGTCCCCTCAGGTCCTCGCATACATGTGCTCCCACACACATGTGAATAAATACCTGCATGCACACATAAAGAGGGAAGAGAAAGAGAGAGAACAGGGACTGTTGCTCAGTATAGAGCATGTACCTAGCATGATTGACTAGATCCAATCTTCAGTATATGAAAAAAAATAAAGACATAAATAAAGATGAAAATAACGAAACACAAGAAACCAAGAGCCAGAGGAAGGGCAGGGTTTCCCAGCTGCCCCAGTTTTTCTAGAATACAATGAGATGGGGGGACAGTGACACCACCGCCTGGCTTACCAGCCTGGTGTCACTACAGAAGCAGTTTAACCAAACAGCCTGCCTCTACTGTGGCACAACACCAAGAGGAAGAAGAGAGGGCCACCAGCAGAGGGGTGCCGCCAGAGGTCACATGTGTGGTGACTACCCACAGAGCAGCAAGGAGGAGAGGAAGCTCAGCAGGCAGGGCAGCCCTGCTTAGCTTGTGCTAGCTGCACTGGGCAGGGCGGAGTGGGCAGATGACCAGCTGGGGACACCCAAGACGGAGCTCCAACAAGCCCAGACGCCCCTCTCTCAAGTGTGTCTCAGCTCGCTTGCTCGCTCCCTCTCTCCTATGTGTGCATGCAATGTACATGTCTAGTCACGTGTGTGTGTGTGTGTGAGAACCTAAGGGCACGCTGATGTCAAATGTCTCTCCCCAGCCCTCTCCACCATATACATTGTGACAGGTTCCCTTGAAACACACTGAAGTTTCTGTTTAGGGTCAACCATGCTTGGGACAGGAGTGTGGAGGTGGGGCAGACGGAGACACTCTGAACAGGTGTGTGTGTGTGTGTGTGTGTGTGTGTGTGTGTGTGTGTGTGAGCTGTTAAGCTTGGGGGAAAAAGTGCAGATGGGGGACCACCAGGCTTGGGTCATGAGAGGAGGCTGGGCAGGCTGGTGTCCTTGGGGATTTAGGGCTTCTGTGTTCATATGGGATAGTACCTAGGAGTTTGTAGGTTCTCTGCTCCATGTTTTCCCTATGGCGAGCAGTGACTGGGCACAGTGGGGTAGCATGAAGATGCAGGGTCTGGAGACAGATGGTGTTTTCTTCTAGAAGGAGCACAAAGCCAATGACGCTGTTCAGAACTCTGTGTGTGTGCGCATGTGTGTGTGCACGCATGCCTGTATGTACATGTGTGTCTGCACATGTGCATATGAATGCATGAGCATGAGTATGCATGTACCTGTGTATTTATGTCTGTGTGTGCATGTCTGTGTATATGTGGTTTATGTCTCTGTGTGTATGTGTATACATGTAGCCATGAAGTGTATCTATGTCTGTGTCTGCACGCTTGTGTATATGTGGTTTATGTCTCTGTGTGTATGTGTACACATGTAGCCATGAAGTGTATCTATGTCTGTGTGTGTACACGTGTAGCCATGAAATGTATCCCTGCTCTTACAGCTTTGTTACCAAAAAACAACTCTGGGGCTTGGAAACAGACACAGTTGATAAAGTTTGTGCCAAGATGCATAAGTGGTCAATCTCTGGAAACCACGGGGGGGGGAAACACCCAGGGTGGCAGAGTGGACATATAGCATAAGGACTGTGGAACCGGAAACAGGCAGTTCCCTAGGGCTCACTGACTAGCTAGTCTAGATGACCCAATGAGATATAGGTTCCAAGTTCAAGTGAGATACCTTGTTTCAAAAAAACTAAGATGACCCAATGAGATATAGGTTCCAAGTTCAAGTGAGATACCTTGTTTCAAAAAAACTAAGTATGTGGTACTTGAGAAAAGACACACACACACACACACGCATGCACACACACATACACACACAGATGTGCACACAAACACATGCACAGGCACACATGCACACACAGCCAAACCCCCGCCCAAACCGAGAAAACCAACCTAGAAACCACTAGCTCTGTTCACCTTCTCAGTCAAACCTGTGTAAGAGCACAGACATCACATGAACTAGTGCAAACAAGCCCAGGCCACGGGGATCCATCTTGCGCTTCATACTCGTTGTTAGCTGACGTTAATGAGGAAGAAGGGAGGCTCGGTACCTGCTTAACACCCACAGGTCAGCCAAAGGGTCGGGCAGGATGCTAGCCTCAGTCACGTTTGATTCAGTGAGGGAGAGAAAAGTCGACCCCTTTCTGTGATGTTAAATAATGATAATATATGCCCTAAAACTCATTACAGCCATAATCATGAATAGCTAGTGATTTAGAATTTGAGCTAAATAGTGAGGCTGCTACATTTGTGCTCTTTGGTGTTTGAATATAATTATTTGAGGATTAAATTGAGAGACATCGATCAGTCTCAGGAATAAATATCAGGCTTGCTTGCAAAGCCCAAATTGGAAGGGAGAAATGAGAATTTGCAGAGAAGACGTCTGTTGTCTGAATGAATGAATTAAGAAGCAGACACTCAACACCTAATTACAGAAAGACTCCAGGAAAGGAACTGATTACGGCTTTAAAGAAGACACCTGAGTAATAGAAGATGATTTTTTTTGGAAATGGTTTTGCTTTTGTTTCATCTCTAATGGACTCTAAGGCTGGAGGAGGGGTTTATTAAGGGGGCAAAAATGATACCTATAATTATATCATTTAGCAATCTCAGTATAGACAAGAGCAGGCAGTAGGATAGGTTCCTTGGGATACATGGAGTATGGAGGCCCGCTTAAACGCTATCTCACATGGCACTTACATGTTAGGCTCAAACAAGCCCATGATATGATCCTTGCTAGTCGATCGTCAAGTCTCCAGAAGTTTATATCATACCTGGGAAAAGAAACGGAGTTGATCACAAAGCTAAATGAACCAGTACCCCATCACACTGCAGTGAGGACAACCTTGGATCAATAGCACTGGGTATAGTAAAACCTCCAGGTCAGTTGACTGTACATATTTTCGGAAAAAAGAAAATCCCTTCAGTTAATTTTTTTGACTGTGTAAATCTGTTTCAAGTGGGCTTACTCTAGACCCTAGAGAACAGTTTTAGTGTCTTTTTGTTGAGGATTTCATGACATGCGAGTTCAAAGTCCTTTTGCCTGAAAGCGCTAGCTGTCATCTCCATGTAAAGCAAGGTGAATGGAAAGACCCACACAAAGGTGCTCAGGAGCTCACACTGCAGTCAAACTGGGGGAGGCAAGCCTGTGAAGCCAGGGGAATGAATGGCAGGCAAAGGCGGGTTCAAAGGCTCTCTGCCTCTGGGCTCCCAGTCACCTGACCATCAGCATGAGTCTGAGAGGGTGGGGGAGTGTAGGGAAGGTTCTGCTGGGCGCTCTCAATCCTCAGAGACCCCCCAAAGACAACGAGAATTCAAACCAGCAAATAGTTTCGTAACACACAAGAGAGATTCCAATCCGTGCGTGCTTATGATTTCGTAAACCAGCCGTGCAGGCCAGAATGGGGTTTTGTAACATTATGGAGCAATGTATCAGACAAATTACCCCTGGGCTCTGGCCAAGAGGAGCTTTCAGGAAACCAATGGCTCTCCTGCCCTTTTTCCATACTGAGCTCACGTTCTCCCTGCCTGCGCCTACCCAGAGGGAACGACCATTTTACCCAAAATATTATCATAAAGCAGAGACGGAGTTTAGGATGGATTCAGCAAGATGGGGGCAAGGGGCTGGTGCCCACAGCCTTCTCTCTGCTACTGGTGCTCACCAGCACTGACTGACCTCTGAAGCCCTAGGCTGGATTGGCAAATTCTACTTCAAAGGAGTAGTGGGACATGATTTAGGAAGATAAATCTATGAAAGCAGCACCTGGGGCTCTGACTGGGGACACAAAACTGTGCCGAGGATTTGGGAGTGGTTTGGATGGGACTGTTAGGCACAGTAAAACCTGGCTGGTGCGGGTGCTTGTGCACACGGCATGCAAAGGTACTACAAGGGCAACCTCGGTATTCCTCAGGTGCTGCCCAGCTCGTGTTTTGAGACAGGTTCCCTGATTGGCCTGAAATGTGCTGATTAGATGGGGCAGGTTTGCTAGCAAGCCCGACACTGGAATTAGAAGTGTGTCCCACCACTCCTGGCTTTCCTACGTGGGTTCTAGGGATCAAATTCAGGTCCTTATCTTGTACTTCAAGCATTTGATTAACGGAGCCGTCCGACTATCCCTAAGTGTTTTTTTCTTTTCTGTCACATCTCCGGAGTCCTTAGCTCCTGTCAAGAAGTCACCCATGTGGGCCGTCCCACCTTTTACTCTTCATCTCTCCCTTCTAGCAATTCCATCTCCACACCCTTGCATATATACTCCCTCAAACCTCCCCATGCTGGTGTTGTACAATCCACTCACTGTTCCCTGGTGTAGGAGGGATCTTCTGTAGTTTGTGTTGCTTTCATTGGTTAATAAAGAGAATGCCTTGGCCTGTAGGATAGGTCGCCCTTAGGTGGGCGTAGTAGACAGAACAGAAGGCTGTGAAAGGAAGTGTGGCAGACGCCATGATGCTCCTACCTGAGATGGACGTAGGTTAGAATCTTCCAGTAAGCCACCACCTCGTGGTGATATACAGACTATTAGAAATGGGTTAGTTTAAGATGTGAGAGTTAGCCAAGAAGAGGCTAGTGATAATGGGCCAGGCAGTATTTAAATGAATACAGTTTGTGTGTAATCATTTCGGGTATAAGCTAGCCGTGGCGAGACACAGCCCTCTCCCCCTCTTACAACAGTTCCCCATACTGTAATACTGCTTGAACTGATAATTCAAGATCTCTAAGACCTGGGCAGTGCCTTCGATTATGTTACAGACTCTTTAAAGTAGTAAAAATATCAGTCAGCTGCAAATGGAAGCTTACCCAACTTGTAAGAGTAAACACAAAATTTTAGGGAGAAGAGGGTATGACCTGGGCCAGTAAGGTGTGCTCAGGTGATGTGGTATTTTAGTGTCTGGAGGGAGGAGCAATGTCAGGGAGGGAGCCCAGGAAGGGACAGGGCTGAGGCTGACAGCCAGCAGGATCAGGGACAGACATGGAGGGACTTGGGAGAGGCTCCCATGACCAGGGCAGGGAGCCATTCTGTGCTGGACCAAGGGTTGGCAGGTGTGTGGACATGGTTAACTACAGTAACTTCTAGGGAGGGAGCTTAGAGTGTTTAGATGTTAAGGAGTTTGTGGAGCTTTTGTCAGGTAGAAAGTAGAGGCCAACAGGGTCCAAGAACCCAGTCAAGTCTGGGAAAAGACTTGGGAGTGAGTCTTTAGAATCTTCCATGGTACAGGTGTAGTAGCTTAATTAAGTCATTTACTCAGTGAAGGCATAGGAGGGCAGTAGGTAAATCAGGACTTGCTGGGATATAAGTCTGGTGATGGACTTTAAACAGAGGCCTTGGAGACAAAGTATCGGGGCCTAAGTCTTAGATGGGACACTTTGTTGCTTTCTCTTTTCCTTCTTCCTTACACACACACATGTGTGGGACAGTGGTCTTTTTATCCTGTTACTTGTATTATTTTTAATAAAATGCTGATTTGCCAGTAGCCAGGCAGGAAGTATAGGCGGGGCGACGATGACCAGAAAGGAAGTAGAGGTGTGGCAATGAGAATTATGGGAAGAGGAAAGTCTCAGTCTGCAGTCATCACCCAGACAGAGAGGAAGCCAGACAAGCAAGAGGTGACTGCCTCGCTGAAAAAGGTACCAAGCCACGTGGCTAACATGGACAAGAATGATGGGATATAAATTATAAGAGTTAATAAGAAGCCTGAGCTAATAGGCCAATCAGTTTACAATTAATGTGAACCTCTGTGTGTTTTCTTTGGGACTGAACACCTGCAGGACCGGGTAGGACAGAAACCTCAGTCAATACATGAGTGTGTGTGTGTGTGTGTGTGTATACACGTGTGTGCATGTGCCTGCATGTCTCATTTAGCAGCAGTTTGCCCACCTGAATGACATGGTGTTACCGATGCCAAGCAGGAGGCAAGCTCTGGAGACCGTACAGGAGACGGAACTTAACGACAGTGTGGCAGGGAGGCAGGCTACAGGAACAATGACGGTAGGCCTTTTCGCCATTTTCCGAGTCCCCCATCTAATGTTCCCTCTCCCCAGGATGAGCCTTCCTCAGAAGCACGTACCTGCTAGTCTAAGATTGGGTCTTTACCTGCACACGATGTTCTAGGACAAGCTTCTAACGTCATCTAGAGCTGACTGGATCCCCAGGCAGTAAGAGAGAAAGCAGTGATCCTTTACCTGCCACCCCCACTGTATTCAGACAAACCCTGACAGAACTGAGACATGAACATGGGAGCCCTCCAGCAGCCTATGTCAGATATTCTTGTTACATGCACTTGCTCCCATGCACATTGAATTCTGTGGGATTCTATCCCGTGTGAAGGCTGATGTGGTCCATCCTCCTCAGTCAAGACACGGGCAGTCCCATGTCAAAGGCATCCCTTTGGGACATCTGTGCCCATGACCGCTCCCATTCCTTTCCTCGCTTCCCCGATGTTCGCAATATGCTGGCTTGCTAACTGGCTTCTGCAGTGCTGGCTGGTGGACCTCGGGGTTTTCAGCCTCCTAGGCAAATGATCTACTGCTGAGATACACTCTCAATCCTGCAATGCTGGCTGGTGGACCTCGGCAGGGTTTTTAGTCTCCTAGGCAAATGATCTACTGCTGAGATACACTCCCAATCCTCTTTACCTGTGTTTCATTTCCATCATTGCAGAATTTCAGAACTTTTGGGGAATGGAGTCATGACACATGTCAGCCATGCTGTCAGCCTTTTGCATTCTGAACCGATCCCTGGCATTCCAACAGAGCTGGCATGTGCCCCAACAGGGTCAAGGTGTTTTTCGATGTTGGATAGTAGCTCACTATGCACACACAGCACAGCTCACTCAGCATCCACCCTCGGAAGGACATTTGCTCACAGGTGTAGAGTTAGAACCGAAGCCCCAGCAAACACTTGGGTGCAGGTTTTCATGCGAACCTGACTTTCGATGTCCCCAGACTAAATGTCCAGGAGTATTACTGCTGGACCTTCTAATAAGCATGTGTTTAGTTTTATAACAAACCATAATATTTTTCCCCATAGTGACGGTGCCATTTCACACTTCCACGGAAGAGGAAAGTCCCTCAGCTTTCTTGGCCAGCCTGGGGTAAATGTACGTATGTAATTCAGCTGCTCCCACGAGTGTGTGGAGATGAAGAGAGTGGTTTTAAGCAGCGTCCCGACTAGTTTTGTATCAACCTAACACAAGCTTCAGTCATCTGGAAGGAGGGAACCTCAGCTGAGAGAGAAAATGCCTCCATAAGACCCAGCAGTAGACAAGTCAGTAAGGCATTTTCTTACTTAGTGATTGATGGCCTAGGCCATTGTGGGTGGGGCCATCCCTGGGCCGGTGGTTCTGGGCCCTATAAGAAAGCAGGCAGGGTAGCCAGGCGGTGGTGGCGCACGCCTTTAATCCCAGCACTCGGGAGGCAGAGGCAGGCGGATCTCTGTGAGTTCAAGATCACCCTGGTCTACAAGAGCTAGTTCCAGCGCAGGCTCCAAAGTCACAGAGAAACCCTGTCTCGAACTGCCCCCCCCCAAAAAAAGCAGTCAGGGTAAGCCAGTAAACAGCCCCCTTTTACTGCATGCAAAGCCATGGCCTTTGCATCAGCTCCTGTCCAGGTCCCTGCTCTGTTTGAGTTCCTGTCCTGACTTCCTTCACTGATGAACTGTGATATGGAAGTGTAAGCCAAATAAACCCTTTGCTTCCCAACTTGCGTTTGGTCGTGGGGCTTTGCAGGAACAGCAACTCCATCTAGACTAAGAGAGGCAGTGTGTTAGTGCATTTTCTGATGCTGTGATAAATCACCATGGTCAGGACAGCTTATAGGAAAAAAGTTCATTGGCTTATGCTCACAGGGTGTTAGTCTGTAACAGTGGGGCAATTTGGTTGCAGATAACATGTGGCAGGCATAGCTGCTGGAACAGGAAGCTGAAAGCTGAGAGCTCACGTCTTGAGCCACAAGCATGAAGCCGAGATGGTGGGAGCACATGCATGCACTGGGAAGAGGCCTTGAAACCTCAAAGTCAGCCCTAGTGACATGTGTTTCACCAAATCCCCAGTGACTAACAATGGGGGGTGGGGAGCATCTTTCGTCACGGGAGCCCTCTGCAGCGAAGTGTCTGTTGGCTTTTCCCCTTCCTTTTAACTTATTATTACCATCTAGCACATTTTTATTTCTGCTTGTAAAGTTAGTTGTGCTCACACTCAAAATGTAGCCAAGGATGACTTCAGTCCCCTCCTTGGATGATTTCTGGTCCCCTCCTTTCACCTCCCAAAGGCTGGTATGACAGTCATTTGCCACCATGTGTGGTTTCTGCAGTGCGGGGGACTGACAAAGCCATTGACTTGGGCAGGTTTCTAACTGGAAAATCTTCGGGACAGAGAGGTTCTCAACGCCCGACCCTCCTCCCTCTCCTGCTTCCAGCTGAGCATATCCTAGATTTACCACTGGTGGTTTTCAAACACTGAGTGTAAGACAGACATCAACGCATGCACCTTTAGGAAATCCCAACCTCCAACTCAGCATCTCCTAACGCCCAACCTCCAACTCAGCATCTCTATCCACCAGCACACAATCAAAACTTCAGCACTCATAGTGTAGGAGAGCAAGGGAAATGACCGAAGACTTGCTAGAAATGTCTTTACGTTCTTGACACGAACTTGATAAAACCCTTCTCTATAGACTCATCTCCAGGGTAAGCCCTTGAAGGAAATGTTAAATAATTGTCTCGTGTTGTGAAGCAAAAGCAACCATGTGAATACACACCAGAAACTTAGTAACAATTCTTCTGGAAGAATGAACACAGATTTTTCTAATGATATTTTTTTTTTAAAAAATGTATCCCATAGAAAAGTATCCCACAAAACAAAACAAATGGGTTGCAATAGAAACCAAATTCAGAAGTCAGCTTTCAGTCATGACCAAATGATTAGAGAGAGCTAAAATATGGACGATTCTCTAAAATATGGATGATTCCACAGAGTACCTCCTGATGAGAATCAAATCAATAAACAATTGGTCATTCATTTTGTGCGGTAGCTTGAAAGAGATGCCCCTCATAGGGAATGGCACTGTTAGGACGTGTGGCTTTGTTGGAGTAGGTGTGGACATTTTGGAGGAAGGGTGTCACTGTGGAGGTGGGCTTTGAGGTCTCAGATATGCTCAAGCCATGCCCAGTGGATACAGTTCACTTCCTGCTGACTGCAGATCAATATGTAGAACTCTTAGCTCCTTCTCTTGCACCATGTCTGCCTTCATGCCACCAAATCCTGCCATGATGATAATGGACTGAACCTCTAAAACTGTAAGCTACCCCAATTAAATGTTTTCCTTTATAAGAGCTGAGGTAGTCATGGTGTCTCTTCACAGAAACAGAAGCATGACCTAAAACACATTGCTTCCCTTTTTTGTAAATGGTTACTTTGCTGGGGGACAATGATCTTGTACCCTGTAAAGATCTGTGAGGTGTATTGCTTTAATAAAACGCTGATTGGCCAGTAGCCAGGCAGGAAGTATAACAAGAACAGGAGAATTCTGGGAAGAGGAAAGGCTCAGTCTGCAGTCGTCACCCAGACCAAGAGGAAGTAAGATGAGAATGCCTCACTGATAAAAGGTACCAAGCCATGTGACTCACACAGTCAAGAATTAAGGGTTAATTTAAGATGTAAGAGTTAATTATAAGAAAGCCTGAGCTAATAGGCCAATCAGTTTATAATTAATGTAGGCCTCTGTGTGTTTCTTTGGGACTGGATGACTGCAGGACCAGGCAGAACAGAAATCTCTATGAACAGTTAATTGATTAGAGTGGAGACAAAGTCAAGAACTCCAAGTATCCCTCATGAATCAGAGACTGAAATTCAGCTTGTGAGCTGCAGGTTGATAGTTCTGGGCTGTTTCCCCTGGGTTCATAATTTTGGGATTTGGGGACTCTGCTAGTTACCTGTCTTGTAGGTATAATAAGAATACCCAACAAAAGCTCACAGTTTGAGGGTACAGTCAATCCTGTGCTGAAGGTGTGATGGCAAGCCTAGGTGGTCCTACGGTGTCCATCAGCAGTCAGGAAGCAGAGAGAGGTGGATGCTGAAGCTCAGCTTGCTTTCTCCTTTTCATGCAGTCTCAGTCCTCAGTCTATGGAAGGGTACCAGCTACACCTTAGGATGCTGGACTTCAGGGCTTCCCGAGTCTGTGTCATCTTATATTAGGAGGTGAATACCTAGGATTTCCATCACGTGCATTGTTTCCAGTTGCTGCTATAACGAGGTGTCACAGACTCGGAGACTTAAAACAAGGTACCTTGTTCTTTTCTATTTCTAGAAGTCACCCTGTATTTTTATTGGACTGTACTGAAGTGCTTCCAGACCTAGTCCACTTGCAGGCTCTGACAGCAGGAGGTATCGTCACCCGTTCCGTCTGGTGGCCGACAGTGACCTTTGGCTTGTGACTCCTTTGTCCATCTTCAGAAAGCTTCTCTCCAGCCTTTGCTCCCATCCTTATTTCTGTAGTCAATTTCCCTCTGTCTCCTTCTTACAACATTCTCACCTACGAAGCTCATACTCCAGAACTCTTCAAGACCATCACCAAAACATCAGGCAAAAGCCCCCGTGATATTTAAAGCAACTTTAATTGTGTGTTGGGTTGCAATCATAGTTATCATTGGAAGGATGCAGCTGTATCCATCTGTGGGGAACCTCGGGTCAGCCTTCCTCCGCATGCAAAGGTTTAAGGCTGTTGTGCTAGGATGAAGACCTCGCTCCCAACTCAGGACAACACCCCTTAGGAGAATTCTAGTCAGCCACTCAGAACAGATTCTATTCAAGCTGTTCTCTGGCCCATGCATGACTGATAAAACAAAGAACAGCCCCAGAGGGGGAACAGAAGAGCACTTTAACTTATCTGTCCTTATAAAGGATGGAAGCCTTTAAAATTCAGATAAATAAAATATATGCCCAGCCCCAAAGTCTCAGGAGGCGGATGAGGCGCTGAAGTACAAAAATAACCAGAAAGGCCAGGCAGGAGGCAGACAAAGGCTGTGCTCCACCATGGCTGTGCACTCTCCCTTACTGTCAGGTCCAGGGACTTAGTGGTTGGGGCAAGGGGACATTGAGACGGAGGACCGAGCATTTCCTGGATGTGGAGACTGTGATACTTGCTAATCTAACTGGCAGAAAGCATCACATCCTAGAGCCTTGTGCCTGGTAACAGGGCATCAGTTATGACCCTGCCTGACAGTCCTTGTCTCATGTCAGGCTGAAGGACCAGGAAAACTCTAAAATTCACCACATAGGCATCTGGAAGGCTACTCATGCAGCAAGGATGTGTTGAAGACCTAAGTACGCATCTATCACCATACTAGGTATGGAATTAGATAAAGACAAGAAGAAGGCAAACAGAACTGTCCATGAAGGGCTGTGGGATGCACTCACATTTGTTTGTTGCAGCCCAAACAACAGAGGCTCATAGCATTACCTGGGTCTGTGTCCCAAGAGTCTAATGCTTTTTGGTTACGTACCAACTAAACAGTCTTCACACATGTCCTAGCTTGTTTTCCTATTGTTGCAACCAAAACCATGATCAAAACCAACTTGGGGAGAACAGTTCTCTGGGTGCTGTGTGACAAAACTTTTTCCTGGGCAGATGCCTGACCTACAGGTCGACTCCCCCCAGATTGGGCGCCCAATACATACCAAAGTATGCAAAGCACCCAAGTTCAACGTGGTGAGCCAGAGGTTACTTACAGGAGTCTGGGTGAGGGGTCAGGAGTCTGGGTGTGGGGTCAGGAGTCTGGGTGTGGGGTCAGGAGTCTGGGTGTGGGGTCAGGAGTCTGGGTGTGGGGTCAGGAGTCTGGGTGTGGGGTCACTGATAGGAGCAGAAACGACTCAAAGACAGCTGCGTCACCAAGGTCCACCCCAACATGGGTGACAGCTCACAAAACGGGTAAACTGGAGCACACTGCACAGCTTGGAGGCTGTCCAGCAGTTTGAAGGGGGGTCCTTTCCAAGTGACTCAGTTGGTCTAAACTTCCTCAAGGCAGCGGGTCTGGTTTCAGAGTCTTCTTTGAAGTCCAGCTTGTCTGCAAATCTCCTTTGCAGCTTAGATTATCAGCCAGGTACTTTTTTCTTGGCAGCTCTGCCCAGTTAGTCTTGGAGGGACTGTCAGCTTCTACTGCTTTCTCTGGTACGGAGGGGCCTAGTGAATTTGGTCAGTTTCACGGACTTCCTTAAAGCTATGTTGAATTGTTTATCTTCCTGCTTAATGAGCCTCCCTGCAGGATAGAATGTTTCAATCTCAGAGGAAACTGTTACACAACACCTAGTTTCTACAGTCCTACCACATAGTTCATGATGGAAGGAAGCCCATGCAGGAACTCCAGCAGGGCTGGAACCTGGAGGTAGGAACTGGAGCCGAGGTGGTGGAAGAATGAGACTCAGTGACGTACTTTTCATGGCTTGTTCATCCTGCTTTCCTATACAGCCCAGGACCACCTGCCCAGGGGCAGCACGGTCTACAGAGGGCTTGGCCTTCCCATACCAATCGCTAATCAATAAGGTGCCCCACAGATTTGGCACTGTTCAATCTGATGGAGGCATTGTTTTTCAGTCAAGGTTCCCCCTTCCCAGATGTCCCTGGATTATGTCACAAAAAAACTGAAGAGTACTGCCAGTAACAAGAATCTGTCTGCTGACCAATTCCACAATAGATGTTCAAGATAAGATTGAAGAAAATAGAATTGTTGGAACATAGAGCAGAAACAAATACATAACAATTCTGAAAGTCATGGACAGATTACACAGGGCCCATGTGTTTCAGACCCTGCAGTACATCTTCCCATCCATAAAGAAAGCAAACATGAACGAGACCATTAAGTAAATCAGAGAGCTGAGTCACAGGCACTGAACAAAGCATTTTATGAATAAGTGCTTAACAGTGATGCGTGCTGTGTCTAGATTCTCCGAAACCTCCCAAACTTGAAAATAAATACTCCTTATAAAATGCTATTCCTGTGTTCTTTTTTAAAAAAAAAATCAGTAAGATACAATAGAAAAGCACAATGATGTCATTAAAATGTAAAACTCAGTAAGCCATGACTAAACGGTTATCGTTAGCTTTTCTTGTCGCTGAGAGAAAATACCTGACAAAAGCAATTTAAGAAAGGAAGGATTTGTTTTGGCTCAGTCACAGTTCGAGGGGACAGTCCTTAGTGGGAGCAGCAGCAGTGGGAGGCAGCTGGTCACATAGTATCTGCTGTGGGGAAGTGCACAATGCCATTGGGGAGGCAATTGTCACTATGTGTCAGCTGTGGGAAAGCACAGCCTGAGGCAGCAGCGGTGGGAGACAGCTGGTCACATTGTGTCGGGAAGTAGAGGGAGAAGATTGCTGGTGCTCAGCCTGTTTAGGAAGATCTCCCATCTCAGCTAATCTCATCTAGAAAGCCATTCCCAGAGATGCCCAGAGGGTTGTCTCCTACATGGCTCTAGATCTTGCAGATCTCAAAAGATGAAGAATAAATTGAACACTCCAGAAGAGGTCATTTATACATGAATGACAGCTAAATGCACAGCTGAACGACAATAATTGTCACTGTGATTTTCAAACCACTCAAGAGTAGGACCAAAGGGAGGAAGGCATTTAAAGGTACAGAAGGGCTCAGGATGTAGTTCATTTGGTAGAGCACTAGCACAAACCCCTGGCTGAGATATCTATCATCACATAAACCATACCTGTATCCCAGCACTCAGGAGGTGGAGGCAGGGGTTCAAAGTCATCCTTGGCTATACAGGGAGTCTGAGACAGCATGGACTACATGGGACCCTACCTCAAATCCCTATCTCAGAAGTAACAAACGAGCAAACTAAATAACATCTAAACTAATAGCACATTAAAAGTCAAGACGATTCTGCAGGGAGCAATGACTGCAATGGATACTTAAAGAGAATATAACAGTAAATTTGATTAAGAGATAAAAACCTTTATTTTTATCATGAAGTCACTTTGAAAAGTCTAAGAATCCAAGGAAGATACACTGGGTAAGAATAGGATGTCACTCTTCTGAAAGCTGCTGAGCCACAGACCCGGTGTCATGCGCAAGGGAAGCACATAAAGACATAAAGGATAAGATACACATTTAGAAACTTTACCAGCTAGTAGGGTAAGTGGGAGCACATGCCTGTATTCCGGTTTTGGGAAAGCAGAGTTGGAAAGATGCACCCAAGTCCAAAGTTAGTCTGGGCTTCATAGCTAGTTCTAGGCTAGCCAGAGCTACCGAGTGAGACTCTGTCTCAAAACCAAACATCATCAAGAACAAGCAAAGGGAAACAAAAACCCTACCCCTGGAAAGAAAATATTAAAGGCTGCTACTAAAAAATGGAGGCACAGCCTACAGTTACCAAAAGAGAAACGGAACAAGGAATGCTTTCACACACAGAAACAGTGTGCAGAAACACTCCATCCCAGCAAAAGTCTGATGCACAGGGAGACTCAGAGAGAATGGTAAGATACAAAGATAGAAGTGAGGCTGAACGTAAGGCTAATGTGGTTAGCGTGAAGAACTACGTACCTACTGGAGAGGCCATTTGATTGCATAGCATTAAAAAAAAATCCAGGCATATGCTCATTCAAAGAGGCCATTTAAAGACAGATAAGAAAATGAAGGGCAGGGGTCACAGATTCGGCTGGGAGGAAGAGCACTCACAGAGCACAGGCAAGGTTCTGCATTTGGTGCCTGACATTGCACAGGCAAAACAACTGAAGA
>JAQHUG010000113.1:1885187-1915393 GCA_028555095.1 Dicrostonyx torquatus
CTCAAATTTATATCAATATACAAAAGTAAAACCAATTTAAAACTAATAGTTGCTTTTTGAAAGTGCATTTAATAATCTACCTTTTCATCTTATCATGTCTATAGCCTCCCTTTTTCTTTTCAGAGTAGATTCAATAATCTGCCTTCCTATCTTACCATATTTATATCCCCATTTTTTCTTTTCCTTTCCTTTTTCCTTTTCTTTCTCCCTTCCCCCTTCCTTTTTTTTTTCTTTTTTCTTTTTTCTTTTTTTTTTTGATTTTTGGAGACAGGGTTTCTCAGTAGCTATAGACCCCATCCTGGAACTTGCTCTGTAGACCAGACTAACCTTGAACTCACAGAGATTCACCTGCTTCTGCCTCCTGAGTGCTGGGATTAAAGGTGCATGCCACAACCACCTGCCCCACTTTTTCAAAACAAGACCCTTTAATCTAATCTCCTTTGTTTAGCTTTTTTTAACTGACCATTATTCATAACAACTTGTAATCAACACATTAAACCAAAACAAACAGCCATAATCCATTTTTTTTTGGAATGTGGGCATAGTTTTGTAGGCTACTTCCTGCGGATTTGGGATGCTGATAATCTTATGGGAACCCCCCCCCCCAAAATTTAGGATTATGGTCAAGTCTTTACTGGAGTGTTCTGTGAGGCTGGATCATTTCAGCCAGCAGTTCTGAGGCTGTTCTGGACGTGGAACTCAGAGGAAATTGCATCAAATATACTCTAAAATGCTGGACCATCTGGGTCATCCATTCCCACTGGAGATTTTTCAGGGGGTCTCCCTTGATCAAACCTTATTCTTTTTAATCCACAGATTCTCATTTCCTGTGGAAACAAAAGCAACACCTCTTCTTCTCCAAAGTAACATATCTTTGACTTAAATTTTGAAGTCAAGGCATTTTCAAAATATATATGTTGAATTAACCCAGCAGCATTAACAATCAAATGTCTTTTAGCAGCTCCTTCCTGAGCAGTCAAACAATTCAAAGACAACACAATAACATACAGTACCCAGATTCTCTGTGTGTTTTCCATCTTTACATGGAAACTAAACCAGGGCAGATGGGACCTGGGAGCCTTAGTTTTTCTCCCAAACCCAGGTAGTAAGGTTTGGGTTCTGGTCCCTAGAGCTGGAATTCTAATCCCAGCCCTGCCCTGGGCTGGTGGCTAAAAACTCTCAGGCAAATGGCTTTTTAATAAATTCCTGCCACAGAAAGTTGGGTGCCAAATGAAGCACGATTAATAAAAACTCAGGGTCAGAAATTGAGGAGATCCAAAAAGCAAAAAAGCCAGGTACTGGCTCTTACCTTGACCTCAGTCTGAAATAGCGATCCTGCCTTTCAGAATCTCAGAATGAGACTGTGTGCT
The DNA here is from genome assembly GCA_028555095.1 of Dicrostonyx torquatus. Classification (NCBI taxonomy): domain Eukaryota; kingdom Metazoa; phylum Chordata; class Mammalia; order Rodentia; family Cricetidae; genus Dicrostonyx; species Dicrostonyx torquatus. Next base: position 1,886,558 of record JAQHUG010000113.1, read on the forward strand.
GTGAGCTGCCTCCCCCCACTCCCACCCCCATTTTATATTCCTCTCTAGGGCTGAGATTAAAGTCGCGCACCTCTGGGATTTAAGGTATGCACCACGCGATTTCTATGGCAACTAGTGTGGCTACTAGGATTAAAGGTGCCTGTCACGGTGGCTACTGGGATTAAAGGTGTGTGTTACCATACTCTGGTCTGTACAGCTGACCAGTGGGGCTGTTTTACTTTCAGATCTTCATGCAGTCTTTATTTATTAAAATACAATTGAAATGCTACTACAGAGGTCGAGAAAAAAAATAAAATGAAAATGATCTAGAAAGGAAATTTGTTGGCAAGCTGGGAATAAATAGACCAGAATGAGGGAAAGGAGCTCACTGTATCGCCACAGGGAGTCTAAGATTTCCAGAGTGCTGGATCCAGTTCCCATTCAAGAAAGAGAATCTCACACCTCCAGGCCCCAGTCAGCCCCTCTCCCTCTTCTCACGGCCGCTCCAGACCCCGTGTCCACAGCGATACGGGTGAGCACGTCTCCACAGCCAGCTTCAGCCTTCACTCTCACTGCCCGGAGAAATGAAAGGCACTTGTAATTGGCTTTCTAATAACACTAATTAGCTCAGGCCTTTGTGATCCATGAAGAGAAGAGCGAGCTTCTGTCTTCCCGTCACACCGCTGGGGCCACAGTGGCGGGGCCACAGTGGCAGAGCCACACGCTGCTTGCTACTATCTTAGAGGAGATGCTGAAACTACCACAGTGAAAAATCTCACGTCATTCTGCTACCACGTATTCAAACCCAAAAGGTCCTAGAGTGAAAGGGACTGAAACAGAGTACCAGGGACCCCCCAGAAAGAAGGGCTAGGGATTGATTTATCAGGAAGGGCACTCTCTAGAAGGACACTGAGCTGTGATATTTGGACAGCCTTGGCCATTTCTGTCTTTGTACTGATGGTACCAGAGAGAAAGCCAATGAGCCTACATTTGTCTGAATCCGGAATATCTCTAAGAGTCCTGTGGCTGGATCACCCCTTGAGAGGTGGTGGGAAAAGAAGCTTCTAGCTGTTGGGAGTGCACTCTTAAAGGGCACAGGGGACCTCAGCCCCTTTTCCTGTTCATTTCCTGTTGCTCATACAGGAAGTTGTTCTGCTCTCTGCACTTTCCAGGCCAGCCCTGGAGCATGGGGACAAAGAGATGAGGAACAGAAACCTACGAAACGGAGTCACAAGGAGCCATCCCTGAGCACGCATGCCAATAAGAAAAAGCCCTTCCACAGTGTCACAGAGACTATTAAGGAGCAGCGAGTTTTGACCAGAGGAAACAGGGACTTGTATGGAACCCAGAAGGATCTCCCACCAGGACCGCTACAACACACATCACAGAGGAGGGACCCGGACACAAGGAAGAGAGCAGGCTGCAAGGCTCACTGTGCTTCAGGCAAGCAGCAAGCCAGCTCCCTAAACTGTAGCCGGATCAGTTCCCAGGTCTCAAGTCCTGCCGTAAAATAAGCAGAGAGACCCTTCACAGTCTCCACAACATAAATATACCCTGTGAAGCAGCGGAGACAGGTTCTCTCTGCTCCTGCCTTTACCTGGGTTAGGATATGGCCCATGTTATCCCCACAGCAGTTTCCAGAACACAGCATTTCCTTAAGGCTATTCTGGGGCCATCCCACTTCCCATTTCCTGTCTAAGGTCAGGAAATGTTCTTAAAGAAATAGCAGCAATCACATCTCATGACTTGAGTTTCAAAACAACCCGTGTTTAGAAATCATTTGCTACGCAGCAGCAAAATAAGTCTTTGTTGTGTATAAGGAAACCGTTCCTGAAGAGAAGATGGTGTGCGTGCGTGTGTGTGTGTGTGTATAAAGTATAATACTAATTTTTATATTAAAGGAAGGTCCTATAAATATTGTTAGATGATTGAGAAGTGAGAAAGAATAACCACCATCGATAGGACACATCTGGGGTTTGGGAGCATGAGAAACTGAGAAAATAATAAAATATTTTGTTAGTAAAGTCTTAGGCTCCCAGGAGCGAAGAGATAAGCAGGAGGGCTGGGAGTGGAGGTAAGGGTTCTCCCAGCTTTAGCAGGAAATGACTCTGGGCTAAACCAGAGACACTGTGGGAAGCGAGAAAGAAAAGCGCTCCATTTGTACTATCGCCGTCCAGGAAGTGGAGTGGGAGCCCCTCGGGAATGAGCAGGGACTAAGGAGGAAATGGACTAATGGGTGATTACGGCTCCTGAGCCTGGGAAGAGGGGAGGTGTTACTGACAGCTGAGAAGGGATAGGAGGTGTCTTACAGGGGAAGTAAACAGGGATCACGTTTGGGTTGTTTGATATAGGCTTGGGTTGCTTGTGTGAAGATAGGTAATTAAAAGTGAGGCTTTGATGGAGGTAGCATCTAGGAAACAGGAGGGGGAGGGGACAGCTACGGGAGGGGTGACTCCGTTTACTTCGTCAGCTCAGAAGAAACCCCTTTAGCGCATCCTCCACACTGGTTCTTCTATCTGCGTGATGTTCAGTGCAGTTGGCTGATTCATGATGCTTGGAGCATCTGCTGATTCTAAATTTACAGAGTGAGCGGCTGGGAGTGTGGCTCAGTGGGTAGAGTGTGCGCAGGAAGCCCCGGGCTCCACCCCAGCAACCCAGCAAAACAACAGCATGGTGGCAAATGCGTGCGATTCCGACACTCAGAAGGCAGAGGCTGCATGATCACACGTTCAGTGACTGTTGGCTACATGCCGAGTTCTAGGCCACCTGGGGCATGTGAGACTCAGTCTGAAAATTGTTTTGGTTTTTGAAAGAAGAAATCGTTGTAATTCGGGAGAAGACGAGGAGGGAAGAGAAGCGAAGGGCAAATGGCAGACTCCTCCCGCGTTAGAGGAAACACGGCTTCATGAACATACCTTTCTAGTGGGCTGGGCGGTGGTGGCTCACGCCTTTAATCCCAGCACTCGGGAGGCAGAGGCAGGCAGATCTCTGTGAGTTCGAGACCAGCCTGGTCTACAAGAGCTAGTTCCAGTGCAGGCTCCAAAGCTACAGAGAAACCCTGTCTCAAAAAACCAAAAAACAAAACCCAAAACAAAACAACAACAACAACAAAACATTCCTTTCTAGTTTTCCTGGCCGGCAGAGTGGAGAAGAATGGTTCTCAATGTACAAAGGAAGGGGGAGATGTAGACAGAGCAAAGTCTCAGCTGAGGAGATTCTGTAAACACATGCTATAGAAGATGCTAGAAGCTTCTGGGGAAAAGGCAAGGTCTCCTCCAGTAAAACCTGAAGAAGGGGCAGCCCACACTTCCCCAGGGAAACAGAAGCAGCTAGAACCGGAAGCACCACTTGAGTGGGGCAGCTGAACTGGCACTACAGCTGAGAGACAGCTAACCTAGAAGTGAATGCGCTGGATGTCTTCAAGGGGCCAGCGTGCCCAAGACTGGTGCTAAGGTTGTGTGCAGTTTTGTGAGCCAAGACAATCACCTTGCGGGATGGGGAGATTGCCCAGTTGGTTAGGCAGCTTGGCCTTGAAAGCCTGAGGTTCTTAATTTGGTCTTCAGCACCCACGTGCAAAGCTGGCCGTGGTGGCACATGCTTTTCACAGCAGCAGTTGGGGGACAGAGCAAGGTGGACACCTGAGGTTCACTGGCCAGTCAGTGTATCCTACTTGGTGAATTCTAGGTGAGTGGGAGACCTATCTCAAAAACCCAGGGTGAGCAGTGTGTGTGGAACAGCATCTGAGGTTGACTTCTGGCCTACACACACACACACACACACACACACACACACACGAGAGAGAGAGAGAGAGAGAGAGAGAGAGAGAGAGAGAGAGAGAGCAAGCCCCCTGCCAAAGAAATGGCTCAGAGAATAAAGACTATTTTTTTGAAGCCTAGAAACCTGAACTGGATCCCTGGGAACCCACAGGATTGTTCTCTGACCTCCATGAGTGCACACTAGCGTGCCCCCAACACAACGTGCACATACATCCACACAATACAAAATAAGCAAGAAGATAACTATAAAAAAGAAAAGTGTCTTGTGGAATTTATGGGCAGGTGTTGTAGGTCCAGTCTTAGCAGGTGCTGCAGAACTTGACACTGAGACAGAGACAGGGTTTGAAGACCACCAGGACAGTTCTGCCAGCCTCTGTTAGCATACATACACCCTACATACACCCACATACAAATGCATGGGCACACACGCACACAGAGGCATACATGGAGAAAAATGTGAAGGAGATTGTCTGTAGGTGCCAATTTCTCAAATAGCATCCACGTTCTACTTTTAAGCTTTTATAATTACTTAACATTTTCATTCCTCTATAAGGAAAAAAAAATAACCCTTCACTTTTAATTCTTTGAAGGAGCCAGATGACCTTGAAAATTAAGTCAAATGAAAGTATAAGCCCTCTTAATACACAAATATTTAAGAAGCTAATCCTTTAAAAATCGCTTTAATGCAGTTTCCAGGAGAGGTGTGGTGTGCCAGGACGGAAGAACTTGAAGATATTACAATCTGGACACACTAAGGCCCAGTGTGTTTTGATGTTCAGTGCCCCCCCCATCCTTAATCACGGGTCTGGAACAGAGAAAGTACTTGGTGGGGGTTTGTTGGCTGGCGTGGAATCACAAGTGGGATTAAATTGTGCAGGTGTGTCCTGGATGGCGAGAAAAGTCAGGAAAACACTGAAAAACCCAGTGAGTGCTCAGGGGGCCTGTCTCCATGACAACATGCTGCCCAAGGTCTCCGTGTGGGACCTTTTGGGGCACAGGAACCTTCTGCCTTTTCTGGGGGCTTACTCAATTTCAAACTGCATTCTCTAGACGTCCCACAAACCATCGGAAAGTTCCAGCAAATTCAGCGTTGTTTGTGCGATGTGGGAGTGTTCTCCTGTATTTTGTATTACTCTTATTGGTTGAATAAAAAGCTGCCTAGCTTATAAAATAGGTTAGCCCTTAGTTGGGCAGAGTAGACAGAACGGAAGTTCTGAGGAGAAGAAAGGAAGTGGGACAGTTGCCATGAGGTTCCCGCGGCAGATGGAAGTACCGTAGAACCGTCCGGTAAGTCACCCACCTCGTGGTGACATACAGACTTTTATAATGGGTTAGTTTATGATGTGAGGGCTAGCCAAGAAAAGGCTAGAGATAATGGGCCAGGCAGAGTTTAAGAATACCGTTCTCATGTGGTTATTTCGGGCATAAGCAAGCAACCAACGGCTGAGTGGGCCAGTGGCTGGGGGCTGGGAGCCAGGCGCCGAGAACACAACCCACACCTCTACCCTAATTACAACATTTGTGTGTGTGTGTGCAAGCATGCATGCATAAGTGTGAGCAAGAGTGCATGTGTAAGTGCATGTGTATGGAGGCTCACGGGGCAGGTCCAGATGCTGGGACTCGTCAGTGAGTTACTTTTGTTTTGTTTTGTTTTGCTTTTTCGGTCATAATCTCTTGTTGACTTAGACCTCACTGCATAGGCTGGGCTGGCTGTCCAGCAAGCCCCAGCATCTCCTGTCACTACCTCTCCAGGGGCGGGATCACACGAGCACACCACTATGTTAGCCTTTTGGTTTTCTGTGTGACAAGGAATGAAACTGGGGTCACTGTCCTTATTCAACAAGCACTTTACTGACGGAGCAGTCAATCCAGTGCCATGTTCAGTTTGTTTGTTTTTTGAAAGGATGAAGGTAAGACATCGCTGTGGAACCCACGCTGGCCTGGAACTTACTATGTGCTCCAGGGTGGGTCAGAAGACTCACAGAGATGGGTCTACCTGCCTCTCTCTCCCAAGAGCTGAGATGAAAGTCACACACCACTACGTTGAAGTGATCAACATTGTAAACCATAGCTCTGTGACCGACAGCTCACTTTGAGATTTTGGATAAATACCTAAGTCCTTTATGGGGTGGGTGTTTGGAGTTCTGTAGAATACAGTGGCTGTCTTAGCGTTTCTATTGCTGTGAAGAGACACCATGACTGTGGCAACTCTTACAAAGAAAAGCATTTAACTGGGGCTGGCTTAGTTAGAGGTTTAGTTCATGATTGTCATGGCGGGAAGCATGGTGGCATGCGGGCAGGCAGGGTGCTGGAGAGGTAGCTGAGTGACCTAAAGCCCACCCCCAGTGACACACTTTCTACTCTAACAAGATCACACCTCCTAAGAGTGCCACTCCCTGGGGACTAAACATTCAAACATGACTCCATGGAGGGAGGGGTCTTTCCTATTCAAATCACCACAGTGGCTTTACTTACGGCTTACTTTCGGCTGCGTGTCTGTGCTGTCTTGGCTGGCCAGCTTCCCATCACTCTCCCTGGATTCAGACCACAGTAGATTGGGGCCCTCCAATGGTTTGGAGTGGGGTGTGTGGAAAGTAGAGTCAGAACTCATTTGGGTAGGTGCCCTCTCTAGATGGCTATCATCACGTCACACTGCTTCAGAGTGTGGGAAAGAAGTCACAGAATGTGGCTCAGAGGCAGATGTAGAGAATGTTGGCTTCCCCTGAAGAATTCAAAAGGGACTGTTTACCCATTCCTAGCTCTCCTTTGTGTTCAAGCCAATGGGACACCACTGTCTCCTGTTGGGCTTGGAGTGGGGGGAGGGGGTGGGAGTGGGGGGGGAAGGCATGCTCCACACATCAGGGCACTAGAGGAAGGTGGACTTTGACCTCCAAGCCAGAGTTAGAGTTTCCTATCTGGATGTTTTCTCTGCTTTTGGGTGTGTGGTTTGTCCTGTTCATTCCCACAACACTAATGTTCCTTTTGGCTGTGTGGGTGCTCTCTTCCTGATCCATTCCCAGCCTGGCCTCCCTCTCTGGAAGAGTTTCTTCTTTTGCTTACAATTGCCGACACCTGCCTTGGAGTTCTGTTAATGGGGAACGGAAGTGCACTTGGCCAGATTTCCTTGGCTTTCTGAGAATCCCCATCCCTCCCTTACAAACAGCCCACGTTTTCAGTCCATCTCTTTTGGTTTTGTTTATGCCTCCCCAAGTTAGAAAATTTCATATGCCACTCCGTTCCTCAGAACAGGCGATACTAGGGTGGACTTTAAAACAACCCCGTTACAGGGAACTCAGGAGCCTGGGATCCCCGAGCTCAGTTGGTCTTTTGCCACCGCGAGAACAAAAGCACGGCATCTGCTTGCCTCGCCTCGCGAGGTGTGATCCTGACCTCGCTGTGAGCCTTATTATGGGCTGGTTTTCATTCAGCGCTGTACACACACAATAGAGCGAATCTATTTAAGAGTCCCAGTCCCTCTGGAGGCTCGGCTCTCCTCTGACATGCACAGAAAGGGCTCACAAGGCAGCAGACCGACAGGTAGTAATTTTAATAGCCACTAATGTGAATTAATAATTCTAATAACCTTCTTTCAGACGTGCTATCAGGACGTGGGAGAGAGTTGCCATGGCTTCTGTGTTTTATTGCCCACAGCTGTGCAAACTCATCTTGGCCCGTGCGGCTCTCCGCTGTAGCCTCTCCTTTCATTGGCTTCCTCGAGCTCAGGCCTGTATGGATTTAACAACAAAGAAAACTTAGGAAAAGTTGGGTTTTCTGGACTCGAGTAAGCAGCATTTTTTTTTTCCAGGCAGGGTTTCTCTGTAGCTTTTGGAGCCTGTCCTAGAACTAGCTCTTTTAGACCAGGCTGGCCTCGAACTCACAGAGATCCGCCTGCCTCTGCCTCCCGAGTGCTGGGATTAAAGGCGTGCGCCACCACCGCCCGGCTGTAAGCAGCATTTTTAGTGACAGCTGGGAAGGGACATTTAGGATGAGGGAGCTAGATCGTTGATCTCCGGGTCCAGTTTACAGTCTGTCCGTGGTCCCCAGGCACTTTCTTCTCCTAATGAACTATTAGGGATGTTGTTCCCCACAGAACTCCAGGAAGCACACTTCTTGATGGGTATTTACTCCAGAAGACCACTCAGACAGGGGTTTAAACCCTAGAAAGTCTTTATTAGCTGGCTGGAGGCTACACTGGGTGTTCGGGACCAAGCACAGTTCTGAGCCCTTCTCAGGGTGAGCTTTGAAACACAAAAACCATATCCTGGGTTGACGCACCTCAGTTAACAAGAACAGTTAGCCAGAGACGTAGCTACAGAAGCCCTCGAACAAAGTCAGTACATTTACGGACTTTCCCAGAATGGTGGCCTTGGATGGATCAAGCCTTTGTTTCCATTTTTGCAGCTGTTGCTGTCTAGGTCCTGGGTTCCAAGGCCTGAATCATGGCACCACTTTTGCTAAGGTCTGGGGGCCTTTGACACACTAACTTACCCTCTCAGGCCCATAGCCCACCTTAGACTACAGACTGTGGGGCTAGGTGTGCCTCCCACACTTCCTGGTATCATTCACACACATTGAAATCCTTTAAACCTCACAGAGGCTATTCTTCCCAGGAGAGGGTGGGGGTGGGTCTTGCAAGGCCACAGAGGAAGTATTCCCAGGTAACTTCCTAGGTGTCTTAAAAGGCTGTGCACCCAGACCAGGGGAACGCTGGCTACCGGAGCTGTGAGCACTGGCCCACCACCACTGAGCTTGGAAACCTGGAGGCTCGTGACAGTTAATCTTGTCAGCTTGCGATGATTTAGAATCACCAAGGACACAAGTCTGTGGGCATGCCTGTGAGGGATAGTGTAGATTAATTATGTGGGAAGAACCGTGCTGAATATGGGCCATCCCACTTCCTGGTCTGGAGTTCCAACTTGCTGAGCCCAGGCCTGCTTTCTGACTGGGACATGACATGCCTTTCCTTGCCTTGATGAACTGGATGCCCGAACTGAGCCAAAACAAACCTTCCTTTCCATATGATGCTCTCTCATCAGGTGTCTCGTCTGACTAACAAGGACAGGGATGAATACAGCTCTACCGAGCACTGCGGAGACCAAAGACTGCAGGGCCAGGACTCCAGCCAGTGACTCTTTCTTTTTGTCTCCCCTGAAGTTCATGCCAACCGGTGCTACCCTGGCGAGAGGCTTCCCATGCCTCAGCTCGGATGTTGGAGAAGCAGAAGCAAGACAAGCTCTGCCTGAACTCCTCATCCCTAATTCACAATGTGATTACGTGGAGATGCCTTTGCAGGGTTTTAGTACCCGCTGATAGACATAAAACCAGACCACAGAATTTGATATTAACCAGTGTCACACTGTGGGTAGAGGCTCATGGTTCCAGACCAGACCTCGGTGACACCAGATTGTAAGATCAACTTGCCACAAAATTATAAGCGCCAGAAGCAAAGTCTATAAATAATGTTATAAAAACACAAGGAACGAGTATTTTTTTTCATTCCGTCCATGGCCACTGATGTGGACTTATGGGGACTGCCAATCCCAAACACAGAAAAGCTGTGGACAGCATGCGGAGATCTTTAATTAAAGTATATTTTCTAAGCCCACCCCTGTGTTCCCACCAAATTGTCATGTGTCTGATTTGAAAAGTAGCCAGCTCATTGACTTTAACTTTCATCTGAACCCATATGGCAATCTGGAGCTGGCTGCAGAAGCACCGAGTTCTGTTCGGGGCTGAGTTGCTCCATTCGAAGCCAATCGTGGGAACGGCTTACGAGCTTCCTGCCTGGGTTGCCATTTAAATGTTACCTCCTGGATCCTGAACAATAAGAAAGTTTGGGGCTTTCGAGACGTCTCTAAACTTCTACCATTGCCCACGTAGGTCTTAGACCAGTAGAAGACATAGGTCTGAAGGGCGGGCATCCTGCCGCGTCTCACAAAACTGTCCCCGTGATCACATTCGTGCAGAAGGCTGCTATCCAGTGACTGCCAACCCTCGCCCTCCCATGTGTTCTCCTTTCTGTGCTGCAGAGGCCTGTTAAGAAAAGGAGATCTGGGCTGGGGATGACTCCGTCAGTAAAGCACTTATGTAGCAAGTCGAGGACCTGGGTTCCGATGGCTGCCATGTCCCTTTGGTAGAATGCGTGTGTAATCCCAGCAATGGTGGGTCTGGAGATGGAGACAAGGGGACGCCTGGAGGGTAGGTAGCCACTCATCTAGCCTACTTGGCAGAGTTCCAGGCCAATGAGAGAATGCTGGTTCAGATAGAAAAGGGGGAAGGTGACTGAGGACTGATACCCAAGGCTGTCTTTTCCTCTGACCTCCACATTCAAGATCACGTGAGTTCGTGTGTTCTTCTATATGAGTGTGTCCAATTCACATGCAAGCACAACCCCCACCCCCACCCCATACACAAAAGACAAAAGAAAAAACTCTGCCGTCACATCCTTGCATCAGTTTGGTGAAATTTTAGATGAAATGTACGTAACTCAATAAATGTACGTAATTCAACTTCACTAGACCCGAACTCTAGCCAATGTGTCCCTGCACTGTGATAATTCTTATAGGCAGAATGAGAGTTTTACATGAATGCCATTTTCTGGGAACAAATTGACTAACTTTGGGAAGCTTTCTTTATAATGAGAGGTTTCGCTGCAAGGTCACAGGTGACCGAATCACGTATGCAATTAGCCACTAACTGCATCAAGAAGCCTTTGGGAATAAAGGCCCTTCCTCGAGAAGCAGTCTTATTTATTAATAGTTAATTATAATTTCTCTTATCAGCTTCTCAGTGGATTTGCTATCTACAAAGAAAGACTGGGGAGAATTTTTATTTTTTAAGGCTATCTGAAAAGCAGACAGCCCACCAGGTAACACAGCCCTATTAGCAGGAGCGTCTCCGAGTGTCAGCTGGGGTCACGGAGCAGATGTGTTTTTTCTTCCACTGTATTTGCATAGTGCTTCAGTTGGAGGACACCCAGGTGAACTGCACAGCCTTTCGGAGCTGCCACTCAAGTTGAGTGCCATGGAAACAGCAGATGGGAGCTGTGTGTCACCTCATGGCTTTAACACACGAGCCAGCTTTCTGGAGTCCCCAAGTTCTGCGCTCTGCATTCAAGGAGGTCAGTTTTATTTGATCTGAGAAGAGTAACTGGTGGTACATGCACACACGGGTTTCTCTCCAGCATGGCGGGTCTGTGACAGCAGCGAGTGAGGCACCACTGGGACATAACCTGGTCGTAGAGATCTAAAGGCCGTGTTCTGCCATCTAGGGAATGTGACAGAATGCTCGCCTTTATACAGTTAGGAGTTGTGTGTAAATACTTTGTCACAGGCCCTTCTGGATTGCATGGTGCATGATCTTCACATAAGGAAAAAACCTTATAATATGTATGTATGTATGTTATGTATACATGTGTATGCATGTGTATGTATGCATATGCATGTATGTGTATGTATGTGTGTATGCATGTGTATATATGTATGCATGTATATGTATGTGTGTATGCATGTGTATATATGCATATGCATGTATGTGTATGTATGTGTATGTATGTGTGTGTGTATGTATGTATGTATGTATGTATGTATGTATGTATGTATTATTCAGGGCTGAGGAGACATTTCAGTACTTGACTTGCAAGCACAAGGATGTGAGTTCAATCCTCCCAGAATCCAAAGCAAAAGCCAAGTATGAGATCACATGCCTATAACCTCAGCTCTTGGCATGTGGAGACAGGCAGATCCCTGAGACTCACTAAGCAACCAGTGCTAGAGAACTTGGTGAGCCCCAGACTAGCGAGAGACCTGCCATAAACATGCAGAAACATGGACAGTGGCTGATGAATGACAGCCCGTCCTCTGGTCTCCACAGGAATGTACACGTGTGCACCACACAAGCAACCGCGTGCACACACATGCATGTTCAAAAGAAAAAACATAGAACATGACATTAAATATTACCAGCTTAATTTCTCTCTGTCTTCTCTGTGGAATCTGTATCATTTTGTACAGGTTATAAAAGTCTATAATCGCTTCTGACAAATACAGATACACACATTTCCCCACCAGCAGCAGTAAGTGGAGTAGATGATATTTCAGATCGAGACAAGCTTAATTGGATTACTCCTGACGTGGACTGGCCTCTGCGGGCTGGTCTCTCTTTGACCTTCACAACCCGTCAGAGCCAACAAAGCGTGCTGATGTTTCCCCATGTCAGAACCTCTTCTGAGCCCTCACGTCCCCGCGCAGCGTGTGTTCGCATCAGCCACAGGCAGCAGAGCTTGGGGTTTCCTCCGTGTGGCTTTCACGTCTCTCCTGGTCCAAATGAACATGGAGTCCAGGAAATACATCAGATCACCGCAAGGAAGGATTACTCAAATTACATTTTAAGGTTTTTCACATTTATTTTATAAGGAAAAAAAATCAAGGCCAAAGCCTCTTTTAAGATAAGAATGGAAATGCAGGCTCGTGTCTTTCTAGAGTCCGTCCAGCCCAAGGAGCGAAGGGCATTTTCTTTTAGGAGGCAAACTGAGGACTGTCTTTGCCACTTCGTCTTCTACAAGTCATCCTTGATCTTCAGGAGACGTCTCTGTGGCAAACACTGAAGGGAGACTTCTTTTTTTTTTGCCATTTGTGAAAAGGCAATGTTTAAGTTACACATTTTTTTAAAAAAGGTTGAATATATTATGCTGTTTTTTAGAATGATATTTTACAGAATGATAGCAGATGTGTCTTCGCTTAAGGAAGTATAGAGTGGGAAAGTTGTAAGTCACATGGACGCTAGAACAAAAGGTTTTCTTCCTTGTCTTTTCTTCACCCTTAGAAGACACTTTGGGTAGAATGTATAAAACTTCTCTCTCCTACCTCCTCTCTTTCCCCAGTCCCCTCTCCCCGCTCCCCGCTCTCTTCCCTCCATCCATCTCTCTCCTCCCTCTCTCTCTTGTCTCTGTCTCTCTCTCCTTTCTCTATTTCTCCCTCCTTTCTCCTCCCTCTGGCTCTCTCCTCTTCCTCTCCTCTCCTTCTCTCTCCTCCCTCCATCCCTTTCTCTCCTCCCTCTCCTCCCTCCATCCCTCTCTCTCCTCCCTCCATCCCTCTCTCTCCTTCTCCTTCCTCTATTTCTCCCTCCTTTCTCCTCCCTCCCGCTCTCTCCTCTCCTTCTCTCTCCTCCATCTCTCCCTCCCTCTCTCCGCCCCTGCCCCGCCATTGCTCTCATCTTTCTCTCCCTCCTCCCCCACTCCTCAATATGCAGCTGAAGATGATTTTGAACATCTTCCTTTTCCTCCTCTGGGGTGCTGGGATGACAGGTTACACGCACCGTCTGGTGGCAGTGGGTACCGAACCCAGATCATTGTGCATGGCAAACACTCTACTACCTGAGCCAACACCTTGACTCAGAGCTTCCCTTTTTTATATACTCTAAAGAAGCCCTTCGGTGAAAATACTGACCTGATACTCTTATTCAGTGAGATATCCCCAGTCCATGCAGTGTTCGGTTAGTTCAAGACTTTGCACACAGGTGGTGGTGGTGTTTTATACTTTTGGCTTTCTGGGGGGCCCGCTACCCAGCTCCTAAGTAAATCACACATGGAGGCTTATTCTTAGTTATGAATGCTCGGCCCTAGCTTGGCTTGCTTCTAGCCAGCTTTTGTTAGCTTAAATTATCCCATCTACCTTTTGCCTCTGGGCTTTTTCCTTTTCTTACTCTGTGTATTTTACTTTCACTCATACTCTGTGGCTGATTGGCTGGCTGGGTGTCTGGGTGGCTGGGTGCCTGGTGGCTGGGTGGCTGGGTACCTGGTAGCTGGGTGGCTGGGTGCCTGGTGGCTGGGTGGCTGGGTGGCTGGGTGTCTGGGGGCTGGTGTCTGGGTGCCTGGGTGGCTGGGTGCCTGGTGCCTGGGTGGCTGGGTGCCTGGCCCCTGACATCCTCCTCTCCTTGTTCTCTCCTTGTTCCTCTTCCTAGGTTCTCCTATTTATTCTCTCTGCCTGCCAACCCTGCCTGTCCTTGCTTCTGCCTCACTATTGGCCGTTCAGCTCTTTATTAGGACCATCAGGTGTTTTAAGACAGGCAAAGAATCACAGCCTCACGGAGTTAAACAAATGCAGCGTAAACAAAAGTCACACACCTTAAAATAATATTCCCCAACACACAGAAGATCTTCAATAAATACCTGAATTAATTTGTATGGTCTACAAGTTAGTGGCCTGGGGTATTTGGCACTCTTTTGACTATAATAACAAACACAAAATAAAAGCTTCTAAGACAGTCTTTTAATTTTGTAGTTTAGCTCAATCTCTGGTTAAATGCATACCGTTAGATTTTCATGCAGGCGTGCAGTTATTCCGATCACCCATAGCACTTGAAATCCATGAGTGTTGATGGGTTTTGCCACATTATCAGGAGTGAGGTCTCCTACGGTCCTGTGTGAGGTCCTATAGCCCTACTCCCCTAATGCCATGTTTTCCTATTGTCTTGAAAAGGTCTTTTCATCACACACACACACACACACACACACACACTTGCCTTTCATGAGGCTGTCTATTTTTTTTTTTTAATTTCAATTCTCAAATCCAAAAATCAAGGAAACTGATACAGGATAAAGGCTGGCTTGGGAAAGGAGGGCTTCTTTTGATTTTCAGGGGTTTCTTGGTGTTATTCTATCTGCTCATCTTAAAGAAGTAGCACATTCTCTGAGTTAAGTTGCAGGAAAGTAATTCCCTCTGTCTCTGCGGCTCTTTCAGGCTCGTGGCCTCAGAAACCCACAATTCTTTGCATTGCTGTGGTGGCCAGGCTCAACAGCAGTTGTTATGATGTGGTGAAGTTGAGTCAACATGTTTAAATGTTTTTGTTTTTTTTTCAATAGCTTTGTGCTCATCCATGAATAAAGTGGGTTTTTATAGCAGAAGTAATTACTCTTCCTTGTTCTAATTAAAATCTTGACAAATGAGCAAAACTGCAGCCATTCTACCTCTCAAAATATTGTTCTGTCTTTACGAGAAACAAAACTTCAATTAATTACCTTTGTATTATAAATTTTCCAAAAATCTGTATCTTCAATATTCATATCCCCATCACGCCATTTCTGTAGGCTTAAATTCCATCACTCCTCAGCTTTCTTCTCTCTCTCTCTCTCTCTCTCTCTCTCTCTCTCTCTCTCTCGTCTCACATGCTCTGGGTTGTTAGTTCATTGCTCCATTTTCCATCCCATCCAGGGAGCCTGATCTGCCGTACCTCCTTCCTTTCTCATTCTGAAAAGCAACCAAAAACATCTTTATTCATTGCTCACAGAGACTCATCTATTCAGCATCAGTCCATGCAGGAATTCCCCTAGAAAGAAACAAGAAAAGCCTCCCTGTGGTGTCTAAAGGGTAACTGTCAAGGTTTTAAGCACAAGAGTTTGAGGAAAAACAGCTAGTTTTTGTGCATTACCCATACTGGGGCAGGGGATATCTGAGAGCCATGTACATACACCTTCTGGTACCTTCTCGTGTGTGTGTGTATGTCTGTGCATGTGTGTATGTGTGTGTTCACGTGAACTTGTGTGCATGCATGGAGGCCAGAACTCAGCCTCAGGTGTTATTTCTTGGGATCATCTACTTTTTCTTTGAGGCAGGATCTCTCAGTAGCCTGGAACTTCCTATGTAGACTAGGCTAGCTGGCCAGTGAGCTCTCGAGAGCCTCCTGTCTCTATTTCCCTTGCACTAGGATTACAAACCCACACAGCCATGTCTGGTTTCTTCTGTGGGTGGTGCAGATGGCTCTCAGGTCCTCATTCCTGGGAACTTTACCAACTGAATTGTGTCCCTAGCTTTAGCTTTCCTTTGCTCTTTTTTTTTCCTGTTCACCAGTATGATCAATAACAGCTGCCTCCTAACCCACTCTGCCTTGGGTGTCCTCAGATCACAGGGTGAGGGACACAAGAGTTTCTTCTGTGAACCCAGGGTCTTCCTAACCACAAACTCTCACCAGAGGAGCTCCTTGGGCAAAAGCCAGGAGCTTATGAAGTCAGATTTGGTCTCAGCTCTGTGGCTGTCCCCTGACTTTCTCTGTGTTGGTCTCACCTCTGTGGCTGTCCCCTGCCTTTCTCTGTGTTGGTCTCACCTCTGTGGCTGTCCCTGACTTTCTCTGTGTTGGTCTCACCTCTGTGGCTGTCCCCTGACTTTCTCTGCTTTGGTCTCACCTCTGTGGTTGTCCCCTGACTTTCTCTAATTTGTTTCATACAGCCAACACGGCCAGAGCTGGCTTCACCCAAACGTACCTCTGGGACGTTCACACCATATGGCAGTTCTGAGAATGCTACCCTGCGCTCGAGGGTATTTTTTTTTCCCACAGCTTACACAAATTGTAAATTATTATCCATAAAATAATGGTAAAGAGAGACAAGGGCAGGGAGAGGCTCCGCTGTAAAGCCTCCATTAGCAAATGAGATTGGCTTTCCCATTCATGTGAAAAGTTCAAGGAGGCAATCTTGTTAAACAGCCATTTTGCATAAAGAAATAATATGCCGTAATGGACCTTTTCAAATGACTTTGATGTTTTTCAGAACAATTTATTAATGGCCGTTCTTTGGAGAAGTAAGAGATGAAGTCTCACTGGAGAATAAAACCGTGGTTTGGGGCAGTTGGTGGTCATGGCTCAGCAGATTCCAGAGCTGTGTGCCAGGCTCTCCCCTGCCCACCCTCCCAGGGTATCTCAGGAGCACAGTTCCGATCTAGCTTCAGCTCCGTGTACACACAACAGGTGTGCAAGAGGCAGCCTTGTCGCTACAATCTGGGCTCTTCCTCCTTCCACACCACTTGCTTCCGAAGCCTGAAAATGTGGGAGACGGAGGATGGGAGAAGAGGGATAGAGAGTAGTGCCCCAAGTTTGCAAGACGATTTCATACACTTGCCTATTGGAAGTAAGTCACACAAGTTCTATCCATAGTTGGGTTTTCTCTCCGGTCCTGTCCGTGTCTCTCCACATGTATTGAACCCATGTGGACAAAGTCTATCTCACTCTATCATGGTGTTAGCAGAGAGATGCCTGGTTCAGATTATCTGCTCTCCCACCCATCTCTCATTTCCACAGAGTAAGATGGCATTCCAACACTGCTGGTTCTCTGTGTTTAAGGAAGCTTCTAGGATGTTAGCTTTATGGGTCATCAAGGGAAGGCTGCTTCTCTTTCCAAACAAAATTAGGGAACCCTAGAAAGGAAAGCTAAAGCTGGGTGGTGGTGGCGCACACCTTTAATCCCAGCACTCGGGAGGCAGAGGCAGGTGGATCTCTGTGAGTTCGAGACCAGCCTGGTCTACAAGAGCTAGTTCCAGGACAGGCTCCAAAGCTACAGAGAAACCCTGTCTTGAAAAACAAAAAAAAAAAAAAAAAAAAAAAAAAAAAAAAAAAAAAAAAAAAAAAAAAAAAAAAAAAAAAAAAAAAAAAAAAGAAAGCTAAACAGTTTTGTCACCTATTGGGTAGTCTTGCAATGTATTCATTCATCTGTGAGTCTTCTCTGGCATTGTGCGACATGCTTCCCTTCCCATGCTTATGTCCCTTCTAGAAAGCCGTGTCCTTCCCTGGCATGCTTGTGCACTGAAAGTACATAATTAAAGACTCTAGGAATTACAGAGCCATGTTCTCCCTCAGGCTGCAGTAGCTGGTGCAACCCAAGGTGGTCTGAGAACCAGGAAACAGGATGCAGACAGGACCGTGAAGCTTGCAGATGACTCTAGAAGATTTTTTTTCTTAGTAGCTTGGATGAAGTAGCACGGCAGGAATGAAGATATTCTAAGGAGACATTTGTGCCCCCCCCCCAGCTGTCTGTCAAGACAATGGACCCCAAGAGGTTGGAATTTCTCCAGAAACCTCACACTGGAAGAAGGAAAAGACTCATCCAGGGAGAAAATTGTCTCCCAAAAGAGATGTCACACAGTTCTGACAACTTGTCGGACCCGGGTGCAGGACAGACTGGAGCTGAGACAGTGACGGGTCAGTGATGAGCAGGACCACAGCTTGACCAGGATTCTTTAGCTTTGCACGCCTATTGGTCATCTGTTGAAACCCACTCCTCATGTCAGGACCCTAAGGATGGATTCGGGGGTGAATTGGACTTCTTTGTTTATTTATCAATGTGATCATATTAAATTAATTTCCCTTCTCGTTGAATTAGTACTCAAAAAACAGATTGGCCTATTGAGGATGGGCAGCTAAGCCTCCTTTGTTAGGGCCACCGGGCTCAGGCTCTGGCACTAATAACTCCCCTAATGGTATTGGAAAGTACGTGGAGAAGACACCAGAGAGCTTCCCACCAGCATCCAGCATGAGTTGGAATTTCAGAGTCAGCATCCATGCAATGACTACCTGAGATCAACAGTGGTGTAGATGAACCTTCCCCAAGCTGCAGGCAAATCTGAGGACTCAGGCTGCAGCTCCTTGTAGCCAGTGAGAGACCAAGTGCATGCCAGTTACCGTAGGAGTAAGAATTTTAGGCCACCAATTGCTAAAAACGATTGGTTAATTTTTCTTCATTTTAATCAGTTTGCATGTGACCGTCTAATAATTTTTCAAAATAGGAAGCCCTGAATATTCTTGAGAAACCAAAACCCACCCTTGGGCATGGACACCTCCAGCTTCTAGAAAGATCCGTTACACTGCTATTACCATTCACACAGATTTTGGTCTCTACTTAACAAAGAGAAGAACATCTCTGTGGGATTTGATCACACAATTTCAACTGAGAATAGAAGAAATTCTACAGAGTTTGAGGAGCAGCAGACTATCTGTCTCGGGATAAGACAATCTAGTTCACAATCTAGTTATAAAGAAAAGAACGTGCTGAGTGCGGCGGCACATACATGTAACTCCAGCACTCGGGAGGCAGAGGCGGGAAGTTCAGAGCTGGCCTTCACCACAGAGCTGAATACGAGGCTAGCGTGGGCTTCGTAAGGGTCTGTCTTAAAAAAAAAAAAAAGAAAGAAAGAGAGAAGAGAAGAGAAAGGAAAATGGAAGGAAGGGAGGGAGGAAGGAAAATGAATGAATGGAATGAAGGAAGGAAACAAAGAAAGAAAGATAGAAAGAGAAGGAATGGCCAAAGGATAAATGGCATTTCTTGCAGAAATGTTTCCTGGGGCATGCGATAGAGAATGTGTTGTAGTGTGGGAAGAAGTAAACCACATAGTCTCTCTGGTCCTCCAGGAACTTTATCCCCAGGTGATAAGAAGAATAAATAGTGAGGTATCTGTTTTCAACAGCAGAAGCCAAGTAAGGATACAGATTGCTACAGAAGCCGCATTCCCGTGTGCCCACATGGGGGATATTAGTTCCAATAGGGCGGAAGGAGAAAATTAAGAAAGTTAGCTTGAAGAAAATGCCAACCGAATTGGCCCCCAGGAATAGGAAATAAAATAGTGTTTTTAATAGGTGGAGAGAGTGAATAAGAGCATTTGAGAAAAGAACATAAAATAGGTTTGGACTTAAGAAAAGAGGGGATGAATGTAGGTAGGGTCCAGTAAGCCACTTGTGGAACATCCAATAGAGCCTGCTCAGTCGGAATTGAAACCCAGATTGAAGATCCAAATGATTTTTGCTTGCACTGAGCAGAGTTTGGTTTTGATAAATCCTATCAAATGTAGCATGATTAGGCTACGAGACTAAAAAAGCAGAATCTCCATTCCCCTCTTTGTTCCCAGCAGCAAGCCTGACACAGAAGGAATGTTCCCTCCGGGATAAGCCTGGTCACCTCTCTTATAAACAACCTCAAGAACTCCAGGAGTCTAAGCCCAGGACTGGAGATAAGGGAAGATGAAAAGCAGCCTGGCAGAGAGCAGCCAGACCTCCAGTCCCTCCGATAAGATCCCTGCAGCCCCTCTGAAGAGCCTACTGATGTTTACAGTCTGAACAGCTGGCCACATTCTCCTTGGGTTTGTTGGCGACTTCGTGTTAATTATTCTCTTTCAAATCGTGATGATCTTTTTTTTTATTGTTAAAAGAAAAATTTACATTTACTCCCCTTGTTCCTGGCCCTCCCGCTCCCCCACTACCCCACGGCCTTCCCCCTGCTTCCTTAAGGATGGGGCAGGATACCTTGCCCTATGGGAAGCCCAAGGCCCTCCCCCCTCCATCCCGGTCTAAGAAGATGTGCATCCATATAGAATAAGTTCCCAAAAAGCCAATACATGCAGAAGAGATAGGTCCCAGTGCCATTATCATTGGCTTCTCAGTCAGTCCCCATTGGCAGTCACATTCAGAGAGTCTGGTTAGGTCATATGCTCATTCAGTCCTGGTCCAGCTGGATTTGATGAGCTCCCAATAGATCAAGCCCACTGTCTCTGTTGATAGGCCAGTCCCTCACGATCCTGACATCCTTGCTCATCTCCTTCCTTCTGCTCTTCCACTGGACCTTGGTAGCACGATCCCTTGCTAGAATGACCAAGAGAAAGGACCTATGAAGAAAACTCAAGGGTACTTGGGAGGTTTGGAGGAAGACTTAAGATCATCGCGAACCTCCCAAGTACCCTTGAGTTTTCTTCATAGGTCCTTTCTCTTGGTCATTCTTGTCTTGCTTTTCTGGACCTGGCCTAGGGTTTTCTACATCTCTCTAGAAGCAGAGACCCTGTTTTGACAGAGTGCAATTCATGCAGGATCTAAGCCAGGAGGGAGAGGTTAAAGATGTAGCTTTCACATCCCATACTCTGGGAACACAGGGAGGTGGAATGTTTGCCATCTGATACTAGGACCACATCTGTCTTGCCTGTCGTGATGTCCAAAGTGGAGATGTCTTACTTGAATGGATAGCTCCCTAAACGTCTTGCTAAGTCCTAGAATTTTGGAGCGATTGTTTTTCACTGGGGCTGCACTGGGACAAATATCCACAATACAATATATCCAATAGAGTTTTCACATTTGAGCAACACAACAGATGCAGGCTTGAGGCTGGCTTCTTTGGATGGAGCAGCATGAGGTGCCTGCACATTGTGGTGGAGAGCCTCAGAAAAGTCTGCCTGGGGTGGGCACAGGGGCTCCTAACTCTGCCATTCTTTTTCTACTGTGCAAATGGGAGGCTTGGATGTGGGGATTTGTTTATCGGGTGAATTGTGTCTGATAAACTCAGCAGATCTAATCTAAATGTAAGCAAATACTGATGGGGCTTGCCTCTCAAACAAATGCTTTGCCTCCAGGTTACTGAAATAACAAAAGAAAAATAAGGCAAGTTAATTATATTGTACTAGCTGAAATTCAGCCAGAGCCACTACATTTGAATTAGGAGGCTGTGGCCTAAAGGACTGGTGGAGATGTTTGTCCTTGTTTTGTGGGGGTCTTCACTGGCTGATAGGACATGCCTGGGTGGACCGCTTGCCTAGCCTCTGCTATACAATTGGAAGGGTCATCTTCCCACTCACAGGAGCCCAGTCAGTCTCTTCCAGGTCCCCAACCCTCTCTTTCTCCCTTCCTGCCTCTCCCCTTCCCTCCCATCCTCTCCTTTCTGCTTCCTGTTCCTTTGACTGAGGTTCTCACAGCCTCAGGCTCCTCATCTTCCTGCCTCTGCTGCACAAGGACTGGGCTGTGAAACACTGCCAGGCAAGATGCTGCCTCTGAGGTCCTAACACTGTGCCCCTTGAAGAGAAAGACCTGGATACAGCTCAGCTTCCCCACTCCCTCCTCCCTTCTCAGCAGGCCCAGCGTTCAGAAGTGCATGACAATGGACCTTGCAGTGCATGCATTTCCTTTGTTCTTTGTGGAAGATTCTATTTTGCTAGAAGAACCTGGTTTAAAAAAATGGTAACTTTGACATGATGGCAGTGTAAACCTATCATCCCCATACTTGGGAGGTGGAGGCAGGAGGATCAGAAATTGGAAGGTCATTCCCGATACACAGCAAATTTGAGGCTACTTAAGACCCTGTTTCAAAGAATAAGTAAATGAACTATATATAAATACATACACACATGCACACACACACACACACACACACACGCACACAGTAGCTAAGCAATCGAGATTGTGTAATTGCCTACTAGCCCAGGAGGACCTAGCAGATGTGCACCTTTTTCTATTAAATCTCACAACTGACTGCGGGAATGAACTGGAAACACCCATGCTTGGGCATGGCCATGCAACAAGAGTGGACTGTTGTGCCAGTCTGAGCCTCCTGCTCTTGGAGTGGTAGGAATCAGAGACTGCACTGAGCCAGTCAGCAAATTATATTCCAAGTATTCCCTTCGGAATCAATTAGGGGCTATCTTTAACAAATTAATCCTTTTGTTTCATCCTTAGAAAGGAATACATAAATGGGATATTTAGGCAATGAAATACTTTTCATTCAGATTAATTACAGCAAATTAGGCGGGGAATCCGTAATAAATGGCAAAGTCGGATACCTTGTGAACCTATTAAAACGAAAGCTTCCTTGTTGCCTTTTAATTATTCATCTTCATTGCCTAAAACTGTGACTTAATAGTTTATCGGCTTGTGATAATTTTAAATGTCGCGGGCCTGCCACTTTGGGATCTTGCACAACTGGGAACCGCCCACAGCACTTCAGCGATGCTGTGGTAACAAGCTCCCTTCTGTCTCATCGTTTGCTCTGCTCTCGCCCGTTCTTATGAAAAACAAAGACAAAACTTTGTCCTTGAGTTAAACTGCTAATTATAAGTACTTCTAGGTCAGGAGCATCGTTCCAAAAGGCTCTATAAATAGGGACTCTTACACTAAATAAACCAGTCAATTATACCTAAGCTCTCCATGCAAGCAAATCAAGTCATTTATCGCTGGCATCTGACTTGGAGAAATGTTTCTTTCCCTGGAAGCAAATCTTGATTTTCTTCCCCCACAACAAAAGGAGAAAACAAGCAGGATCAGCCTCCCATGTGATTTCCCAGCTCCCTCCTCCACAGCAAGACCTCTGTGGGGGCTCCACCCTCACCTCATTTTCCCCTTGGCCTTCTCCAATCAGCCTTCTCTTTCTGCCGTCCTTCAGATGGTTGACCCTGCCTTTTCTTACCTGACAGTCATTTCCAAACCACTTGAACTTCTGCTGCATCGCACGCCACCGTCTGCTCCTCTCCCTGCCTCCTGCTCGTCCCTCTGCGCTTCCTTTCTCCTCTATGCTGTTCAGGATCCAGCTCATCACTCCAGGGTCCTTCTCCTCCACACCTGGGCTCCCTCCCCAGGTAATTGTACAAGTCCCTTTGCTGCTGATATCATCTATATGATAATGAATCCCGACTCCATTACTTCTGTCCTGACCTCCACGGGCTGCTTGACTTCCCCATTTACATCCCTCATAGACCCTCAACCTGGTATAGAACGTGTGTGTGCGTGTGCATGTGTGTGTGTGCAGACGTGTGCATGTGCATGTGTGCATGTGTGTGCACCTGTGTGTGCACGTGTGTGCACGTATGTGTGTGCGTGTGTGTGCATGTACGTGTGTGCATGTGTGTGCATGTACGTGTGTGCATGTGTGTGCGTGTGTGTGCATGTGTGCGCATGTGTGTGCGCATTTGCGTGTGTGCGCGCGCGTGTGTCCTCTAGATACCATCCACCTTGGTTACCTTTACAGATAAGATCTCTTTCTGGCCTAGAACTCAGCAAGCAGGCAAGGCTAGTGTCCAGCCAGCCAGTCTCAGGAATCTGCTTGTTCCCACCTCCCTGGCTCTGGGATTACAAGCTCAGGCCTTAGTGGTCCCTGGGATTCTGCTTCTGTTTCCTGTAGTTCATCATCTTCACAGAAAACGCAAAACCAGAGTTTCAGCAATGTTCCAAAATTCTCCCTAGATTCCTTAGTAGAGAAAGTTAAATTTAGACTAGACCTTGTTTTGGAAGGTCATCTGGCCACGCCCACTTACTGAACTCATCGTAGATCTCCGCCATCTTCTCAGAAGTCAACATGTGTGCCTAGGGCTCCCTTAACCCCCTCTCGTGAGTGAGGGTGTTGTGGGGGCTAACAAGCCCTGGGGCTCTGTGACAAGCACCTCTTAAGTGACTGAGATTTGAGACTTTATTTCTATGGCATACATAACCTAAGTGGGTCCTGGGGCCAGCTAAACACACACACATTCATGAAATGTGAGTTTCTTGGGGATGGTGTATACCTCAGACACGACTTTGGGAATAGCAGATGTGAGTGAGGGTTTTCAAAGTCTCCTCTTTCATGGGGTTTGCATTCTAATGAAAGAGCATGAGGTAAGAAAAAGAAAGCAAATACAGGACACGTTTAGACGGACAGAGAGAAACAGTGCCTGTGCTATCCTAGCACACTCTCTCCAAGCTCAAGATGAGACAGGCCGGAGGTTAAGAGATGTTTCCAGGACGCGGATGAAGTTCAAGTCCTGTGCAAGAGAAGTGATGAATGGAAAATCAGGAGCCAAGTCATGTTTTCTAAATTGATGTACCTGGTATACGAACTGTGCAGGTAAGTGGATGTAACTAAGCATGCGTGTATACATATACCTACATGTATGAGCTTACACATGGAGGCCATGTACCCTGTTTTCTGAAGCAGGGTCTCTCACTGGGACTTGGAGCTGGGGACGAGGCTGGTCAGGAAGTCGAAGGGTGCTTGCCTCTGTCACCCCAGCGCTTGCCACCATGCCCAGCTGTGGTTTTGTTTTCTCATGGATCTCACAGAGACTGAACGCTGTGTCCTCATGCCACACATCAAGTACTTTACCAGGGAACCCATCTCCCTGACCCCTGATGAGTATTTTTGATATGGTGGGTTTTATTCATAAAATGGATACCATTCAAATACCATTTAGAATTAGGGAGCCAAGAGCCACTGCAGATTGTAAAAGGGAACAACAGTGTTGTAGATGTACCAACTGCCCCCAATTAATGAATGTATTAAATATCGTTCTTATGACAAGGGGAGAGATTAGATCAACGTTTTAGAATTTACGGACTGGTCGTATGGTTTAACGGGTGAAAACACTTGTCATGAAGAGAACCTGGAGACCTGAGCTCAACCCATGGAACCCTTGGTGGAAAGAAAGAAACAGCTCTCTGTCCCGCTGCCTGGCTAGCTTTTTTTTTTTTTTTTTTTCTGAGACAGGGTTTCTCTGTAGCTTTGGAGCCTGAACTGGAACTAGCTCTTGTAGACCAGGCTGGTCTCGAACTCACAAAGTTCTCTGCCTCCCGAGTGCTGGGATTAAAGGCGTGCGCCACCACCTCCTGGCCCGCCCGGCTAGCTTAACCTCCGAAATAACCACACAGTAATTCTATTAATTAAATTACTTGCCTGGCCCATTATATCTAGCCTCTTCTTGGCCAACTCTCTCATCCTGATCTAACCCATTTCTACCAATCTGTGTAACACCACGAGGTCGTGACTTACTGGGAAAGATTCTAACCAGCGTCAGTCTCAGGCAGGAGCTTCATGGCGTCTGCCACACTGCCCTTCTTCCCAGCATTTTGTTCTGTCTACTCCACCCACCTAAGTGATGCCCTATCAAAAGGCCAAGGCAGTTTCTTTATTCAACCAATGAAAGCAACGCATGGACAGAAGAACCTCCTACATTAGCTCCCAAGGGCTGTCCTTTGGTCTCCTGCATTGGGGTAGGGGTGCAGCTCACTTGGCCTCAGCTGAAAGAAGCCCTGGGTTGACTTATAAACCTTATAAAACATGGCATGGTGACACATACTTGTAACCGTGGCACTTCGGAGGTGGCAGCAGGATATAAATAGTGTAAAAATCATCCTTAGCTATCTAGTGAGTTCAAGGCCAGCTTGGGCTACATGAGACGCTGTCCTAAAGGAATGAGTGAAAACATCATAGAGATAGATAAAACTGCATGAAGCTGCAGAGTATTCTTAAAAGAAAGACCCCACACAGAGATCACAGCCTCACAGATATTAAGATGCATGTCAAATTCATCATGTCAAAGTGACTTGTGCTGGGAAATGATCAGACCATTTGAACAAGGGCTCAGAAAAAGCCATATATCTAGAAGCCTGATATTTGCCAGCAGAGCGATATTAAATCAGTAGGACATATCAAGTTGGAAAGCAATTGTGCTGGGAAATTATTTCAGCATTTGTACAAGCATCAGCTTTGTTCCCTGCCTCCTTCTGTGTGTGCCCCCTGCCAGACAACTAAGCAAATTCCACACGATTGAAAGTTGAAGCGCAAAGACCGAACATGTATGTCTCTTAGAGAACAATGTATGGTTATTTCGTGACATTATTTGGAGGGTAAGGTTCACTAACATGAAAAATCATGAGTAAATATGAAAAAAAAAACCCACCTCTATTACATCAAAGTAATGGGTAAGAGATCATCAGAAGAGGATACCCATGAATATCACGGCCAAGGGGATAAGCATTTTCAAGAGCATTTCCTTATAACAAATAAAAAAAAAAAAGACACTTGAATCAAACAGGAGTGGAGAAGTTACTGGCTGGGATGAAACAGAGATGCAGACGGTACACATGAAATTTAGGAAAATGTAAACACTGCCAAACAGGGTTCAAGCGCTACGGCAAAGCGGACTTCGGCCAAGGTATGGGGGTGGTGTTCAAAGTCTGTATCACTTGGAGAGCAATTTGATGATGCTTTGTTAATCTGAAGGTGCCAGTGAATTGCTACGGACCTACAGAGTCCGTCCTAAGTGTGGACCCCCTCAATCCAGAGCATTTCGTCAGGTGAGGCTGTAATGTAGCCGAAGGTTATGGGTGTGGGGTGAGAGTTCTTTTATTAATAACTGTTAATAAGTAGTTACATGAGTTAATTTCCTTTCTGTTGCAGCAAAACACTGGACAAAAATCCCTCTAAGGCAGACCAGGCTTATTTTGATTCACAGTTTGAGGGTGGAGTCCATTGTGGGGAGGAGTTTGTGGGAGCCTGAGAGAGGCAGCCGGTCACATGGCCCCCCAGTCGGGAAGCAGAGAGAAAATGGGGGGCTGCAGCTCAGTTCACTTCCTCTCTTGTATGCGGTCCCAGACCCTACTCAGTGGGATGGTACTGCCTACGTTCAGGGAGGGTCTTCTCACCACAGCTAACCTAAGCCAGATAAGTTCTCAAGACACACACCCAGAGGTTGGTCTCTTTGGTGACTCTAGACCCTGCCAAGTTGACAATCAATACTCATCATTACAATATATCAATCTTATGAATAGATACAGGAGACCTGAAAATGATGTAATATGGTATAGGAAAAAGGAGTGTATCTCCAAGGATAAAGTCTAGAAGATACAAAATTAATTAACATGTGTTAATACACACGTTAACGTACACTTATATATTAATACACACGTATGGCAACACACATACATGGCAATACACATATGTTAATGCATACAATATGCTAATACATATGTACATTAATATACATATACATAATACACACGTTGATGCACATGTGTGTTAATACATGTGACGTATTTTGTATTACTCTTATTGGTTGAATAAAGAGCTGTCTGGCTTATAAGATGGGTCAGCCCTTAGGCTGGTGGAATAGACAGAACGGAAGTTCTGAGGAGAAGAAGGAAAGTGAGCCAGACGCCATGAGGCTCCTGTGGGAGATGGAGGTACCGTAGAACCGTCCGGTAAGTCACCCACCTCATGGTGACATACAGACTTTTATAATGGGTTAGTTTATGAGGTGAGGGCTAGCCGGGAAAAGGCTAGTGATAATAAGCCAGGCAGAGTTTAAATGAATACCGTCCTCACGTGGTTATTTCGGGTGCAAGCAACCAGTAGCTGAGCGGGCCAGCAGCTGGGGGCTTGGGAGCACGGCGGCTGGGGAATACAACCCGCACACCTCTCCCCAAATTACAACACACACATATGTTAACACGCATACATGTTAATACACATATGTTAATGCACACATATATGTTAATACACACACAAATGGTGAAAAGTGGGGGTGAATGAGGCCGCAGGGCAGCTGAAAAGGCACTGACGTAGGATGCCTCTCTGAGGACACGATGCATATGAATAGATTAATAAACACGGTGGCCAGAGGAATCACACCAGCCTGCAGTGACCTTGAGGATATGAATTCTGTGGATGACTGAGACCCATGACAGAAACAGGTTGACATGTGATTCTTGAAGAAGGGAAAAGCAGATCTGGGTGGCCTGGGAGTGACAGTAGTCACCGACAGACTGGTGATTAACATCAGACAGACAGGTCCATGAAGTCTCGAAAGGTTGTGACAACCGCCTTGGGTGTTTTGGAATCTGTTTGAGATAAAATACTGCAAGATGTGGTATTAGGATTTGAAGCAGAAATTAGTGATTTGTGTCCTCAAAAGGTCATTCCAGCTTATGTCTGAGGCAGGGTCACGCAACCCAGACTAGCTTCAGACGCACTACAAAGCCAAGATGACCTTGAATTCTTCCCCATCCTCCTGCCTCTCGCCTCTGAACTGCTAGGATTACAGATGTGCACCATCACAGCTGGTTTTGAGGTACTAGGGGTCAATCACACAACCTTACATGTGCTAGGCAAACAATCTCCTAACTGAGTCATATCCCCAACCTATCAACTCAGCTTTTGAGGAGACGGTGCACAGTAGGTTTCAGGAGTAAAAACAAGGAGAGAAACAGCTCAAACATAGGAAGGTAAATCACTTGCAGCACTCGATCATGGGCAGAAACTTTCCGTGGAAGCAGAGACTGGAACAAGAAGAAGCAGGCGCTCCAAAGGAAAGGAAGTCTGACCCAGGAACAAGTGCCCCTCCACCACAAACAAGAGACCACACTCAGGTTAGCTGCTCTGTGCAAAGACGGACTCTAGCCAAGAGATATCATGGACAGGAAAACAGAGAATAGACTCTCAGAAAAGATGCAGAAACAAACCCAAATGGAAGCCAAAATCCTCTGGACGTCAGCGTCAGCCTGCCATACACACGGACTCACTTCTGTGCCACCAGGAGAAGGACAGACAGAGGTCAGGTAATAGCTGCTGAGGAGGAACGGGAAGAGGAGCAGCAGGTGTGCTCCGGTCTCTGCAGGCTTTAAGAAGGAAACAGCTGAGACCTCCACCCTTTTATCTTTTGAACCAATTTTTTGTTGTTGTTTTTTGAGACAGGGTTTCTCTGCGGCTTTGGAGCCTGCGCTGGAACTAGCTCTTGTAGACCAGGCTGGTCTCGAACTCACAAAG
>JAQHUG010000113.1:1926860-1940272 GCA_028555095.1 Dicrostonyx torquatus
GGTTGTGAGCCACCATGTAGTTGCCGGGAATTGAACTCAGGACCTTTGGAAGAGCAGGCAATGCTCTTAACCACTGAGCCATCTCTCCAGCCCCTAAGGAACTGTTTTAAAGGGTTGCAGCATCGGACAGGTGGAGAGCCACCGAGTTAGAAGGTGTGCACAACCGTAAAACCAACTCAACTAACTGACGCTTATGTAACATTCTAGTCAATCACAGAATAAATTGTCAATATTCACCAAGATAAACCATACTCTGCCGCAGAATGTCTCAATCAAGGATATGAGAAACAGGACACACATTTCATGACGACAGTAAAATCAGAAATTAACCACAAAAGATAATTAATCATAAAAGATAAGTAGATGAGAAATAAATATCTGCTAAGGAAACTAATGGTTTTATTTGCATTCTTCCCTCATAGAAAGCTCTAGATCAGATGGTTTCGTTTGCATTCTTCCACAGGTATGAGGAATGAATACCAAGACAATCTCTCCCAAGAGCACACACACATGACCCTAAATAGCACCTCAGAGGACTGAATATAGCAACATACAGGAGTGATACGTACTTGCTTGAAGGAATGCTAAGTGGATTTAATACTAAAAAAGAACCTGGCGTGATTCATCTTATTAATAAAAATACAACAACAATAGTAAAAAACCACGAGACCATTTTAGGAGTCACAGAAAAAGCCCCTGACTAAAATCTAACATTCATCTTTGTTTGACCAAAAAATAAGGTTGGTGAGATAGCGCAGCCCATAAAGTGTTAGTCTTGCAAATGTAAGGATTTGCGTTTAATCTCCAGAATCCACATTAAAAAGATAGACATGGTGGTCTGATTGTAATCTAAGCACTGGGGATAGAGAGACAAGAAGAGCACTGGGGTTACGCTCCCCAACCCGTCTAGCCTACTTGGCAAGCTCCCAGCCAGTGAGAGAGCCTGTCTCAGAAGACAACGTGGATGGTAGCTGGAGGGCACCTGCCAAGGCTCTGACCTGCACTTCCTGGGTACATGTGTGCAGCCTTCTACACCCTCCCTACCTTTACAGACACAGCAGGGGATTCTCCATGCTGAGGGGGAACATGTATGAGAAATTCAATACATGTTCAGGAAATAAACAAGATGAGGAGGAGAGCAGAGGGTGGTAAGGGTCTGGTGTAGCCTAATTTTCACCACCAGGCATGACTTGGCACGCCCTGGAACCTCATCGAGTCTAGACCATTGCAGGAAACTGGCATGACTGCTTTCAGGAGGAATGGTACAGGGATTCTGAGGATTGGCCTTCTGAGTCATCACTTCTAAGTTTCTGAGTTAATCTGAGTTTGTGATAATGATGGGCATAACTTCAGGCAATATAGACAGTCTTCAAAGCCCTTGGCTAATATGAACTCGCTCTCACACCACCCTCTGGAAGACTTTCAGCAAAGGTCAGGTCACCATCCATATGAAGATGGAGGGAAAACCAACGAATAAACCAACACGGACACCCACTATGTAAAAGCAGGGGACTGTGGGAATTAAACCTAGAACAGGTAACTATAATAATGGCAAATGTCTGGCAAAATTCCATAGAATTGTAAATGGCATTATTTCTTTTTTTTAAAGATTTATTTTTTTATTATGTATACAGTATTCTCAGTACTCTGTCTACATGTATGCCTGCAGGCCAGAAGAGGGTACCAGATTTCGCTACAGATGGTAGTGAGCCACTATGTGGTTGCCGGGAATTGAACTCAGGACCTTTGGAAGAGCAGGCAGTGCTCTTAACCACTGAGCCATCTCTCCAGCCCGGCATTATTTCTTTTTGTTTGCTGGGACAAAATATTTGATGAAAGAAACTTAAGGAAAAGTTCACCACTTGAGGTACAGTCCCTTATGAAAGGGAAGTCATGGACAAGAACATGACGCAGATGGTGGCATGAATCGACAGTCCCAGTGCAGAGAGACTGGAATGCTAGTGTTTAAGGGTTTTCTCCTTTTTATGAACCGGGGCTCCAGTCCGTGGAATGGTGACGTCTACATTTATGGTGAGTCTTCCCACCTGATTGAACCCAATCTAAAAACCACCCCCACGTTCATAAACGCTTGTTTCCATGGTGATTCTAAATCCCAACATGTTGGCAAGGTGTCTTGGGGTTTATATTGCAGTGAAGATACACCGTGATCACAGCAAAGCATTTAATTGAGGCTTACAGTTCAGAGTTCCTTATCATCCTAGCAGGAAGCATGGCGACACACAGGCAGACAAGGTGCTGGAGAGGCAGCTGAGAGTTCTACATTTGGATCAACAAGGAGCGGGATGACAGTGACACTGGGCCTGGCTTTAGCTTCTAAAAAACCTCAAAGCCCACCCACCCCTGAAGTGGGATTCCCCTCTGTATGCTGTGAATATGTTTTATTACCATCGATTAATTAAGAAACTGCTTTAGCCTATGGCGGGGCAGAATAGAGCTAGGTGGGGAAAACTAAACTGAGTGCAGTGGGGAAAAAGTCAGAGTCAAAGAGATGCCATGTAGCTGCCAAAGGAGAAAGATGCCAGAACCTTATCAGTAGGTCACAGCCTTGTGGTGATACACAGATGAATAGAAATGGGTTAATTTAAAATGTAAGAGCTAGCTAGGAATACACCTCAGCTACTAGCCAAACAGTGTTGTAATTAATAAAGTTTCTGTGTGGTTGTTTGGGTCTGGTTGGCTGGGAAACGAATGTACAGTCTCCGTTTACACACCCCATGCCACCCTTCCTTCGACAGGGTCACTCCTCCAATAATGCCATTCCCTATGGGTCTATGGGTGCCATTCTTCTTCAAACCACCACAGAAAGTGAACTATCACATATACTTATCTTCTTTCCCTGGGAAGGAGCAGTAGGCATGTGGCCAAAGGGATGCAGTTTGGTCTTACAAGTTATTGACGATATGCACCAGACATTCCCTTCTGGCTGAAGAATTACTTAAAGACCTTGAGTTCTGCTTGTTGACATTAATTAACTTTGTTTGTTAAAGAGGCTGACACTAAAGCAAGAACGCAAAAGCACAAGGCACAGCTGTCTCAGAGAGTGGAAGCATAAAGATAACAGTACCCACAGTTGCCTTGGTGTAGAACTTGCTCTTCTCTTTGGACTCCATCATCTGCACTATGAAGAAGCAATGCTATCAGACTGCTGGCTTCTGCCGAAGGCCCCTTCACTCTTCAAGCCAAGATTTAACATTTCCACAATTCCAAGTGACACCCTACACCCCACCTGGAACCTCCTTTACGCTGCCATCTGCTTTACGAACTAACCTAATGATCACAAGGGGAAAGCTGTTACCACGCCTAACCTTGTGTGAAAGTTCACAAATCATGCCTTAATTGTCAGCAGCAAGTGTGTGCTAACTCTTCATTCCTGAGCTCATGTGCTAACTCGGCAGGGGATCTGGTAACCTATTGTATTAATTTGCCTACTTTTATAGCCATGGCCACTATGGCACCAAGGTTATTGGGAATGAAATGTTATCTGATTCACATCCAAAGCAGCAGCATTTATCTGAATCTGACCTTGGACATACACAGTGGCCTCCTTGCACACTAGCCATAAATTTCAGCACTTGTAACAGATGACCTTGAATGGCGCCCTTGTGGTAGACACAGCCTATTCTGTGTTGTGCAGCCAGATCCACACACTGAAAATAGGGTTATGTGACAAAACTTCTCCTAGGAGATGTTACACACATATCTATTCACCCAAGACGGGAAGCCCATGACAGACCAAAGTGTGGGTACTACTAACATCTAACTTGGTGAACAGTAAGTTTAATTGGGGTTACTCACAGAAAAATGGGTGAGAGGTAATGACCCAAAGACAGCAGCATCACCAAAGGTGACAAAGTATTAGTGATGGGGCACAAAAGCTAGGACCCCGTAGCCCACTGCACAGCCTGCAGGCGGCTCAGCGGGTTGGAGAGTGTTCCTTCTTAGGTGAACTCAGTTTAGTTTTCCCCACCTAGCTCTATTCTGCACTGCCATAGGCTAAAGCAGTTTTTTAATTAACCAATGGTAATAAGACATATTCACAGCATACAGAGGGGAATCCTACATCAGGGGTGGGTGGGCTTTGAGGTTTTTTAGAAGCTCTCAGCTTTTAAGGTTTACTCCGGCAGGGAAGGGGGCTAATGAATCTGATCAGTTTCAGGGACTTCCTCAAGTTATTTTGAGCTGTTTACCTCCCTGCTTGGAGAACTTCGCTGCAGGATAAAATGTTTCAATTCCAGAGGAAAACCGTTACACAACATATAGCTTCCTTCACTGGGGGCATTTGCCCCTGCCTTTTCAAAGCACTTGGTGAATACTAGGAATTCTTCTTAATGGCTTTAAAATACACCTAAATGAGGACTCAGAGCTAAGCTGTTATTTGGGAAAACTGACTAGTCCATCTTCAGAGGGTGAATTTACTTCCTCCAATCAGAATGTATTTCTAGTGTTTTCTTCATTTATATCTTCAATAAATAGTTATCAGGCTTTCTGTTGCTTGTTTTGAGACAGTCTCATGTAGTCCAGGTCAATGAGGAACTTTAATGGTATCTGAGGAATGACATCAGAGAGTGTCCTCTGGCTTCTACCTACACGTGTTCATGCATGCACACCCTCCAAACATGTGGCTGGCGCACACACACACACACACACACACACACCAATTACGAGTTCAGACATGCTATTTGGGAGTTCAAACCAGAGACCACATGTGTAATAAAGGTGACAGAGGGCAGAGCAGTGGGGAAAACAGGTGGATCTGAAGAAACTATTGAACATGGCAGATGAGGGAAGTTGAAGAGACAAAAATAAATATAAATAAATAAACAAAACACTTCCACTGGCAACTCGATTGATATTGGTTCCATGTATCGATTTTAAGAGACAGGGAAAGAGGGTTGGGGGCAAGGGGTGAACATGTGGATGGAATTTCATTTTTCCATTTAACTCACCCTGATGGAAGCATGAGTCACAGCTGGGCGTGTAGGATGCACTCTGAGATGAGAGTGGGGATCGGGCAGACAGATTTCCGACTCACAGTCCAACAAGCGGTAGATGAACTGGAGAAGGCCTCAGTGGCAGTGTACAGAGGGAGAAAAGTGAACCTGGCTAAAACACAGAGATCACTATGCAGGAGACTTGTCTGTTCAGTCAATCATGTTTCAAATAAATGCTGATTGGCCAGGTAGGAAGTATAGGCGGGTCAACCAGACAGGAAGTAGAGGCAGGGCAAGGAGAAAGTCTGGGAAGCAGGAAGTTTTCCTAGCATTCCTGCGCAGACCACCAAGGAAGCAGGGTGTGTCCCTGTCCCAGCTGAGAAAAGGTACCGGCCATGTGCCTGGCATGGATGGAAACAATGGGTTAATATAAGTTATGGGAGCTGGTAGGAAGACTGAGCTAATGGGCCAATCAGTGTATAA
Organism: Dicrostonyx torquatus; assembly: GCA_028555095.1. Classification (NCBI taxonomy): domain Eukaryota; kingdom Metazoa; phylum Chordata; class Mammalia; order Rodentia; family Cricetidae; genus Dicrostonyx; species Dicrostonyx torquatus. The sequence continues at coordinate 1,932,296 of JAQHUG010000113.1, forward strand.
CTTAATGTAGACTCTCTGTGTGATTTTCTTTGGGGCTTGCCGGCTGTGGGGTACCGGGCGGGACAGAAACCCCAACGAGCAGGCCCCTCATGTTACAATCAGGGACAAAGGAGAGGCTGCAAGACGGACTAAAGGGAGGCCAGAGAAGCGAGGGAACTCACGGGAGAAGAATGCCCAGAGATAGCTGTGCTTCCAAAAGATGGCGTGAGTCCACGAGGATGGATTTAGGAGCAAGGTGCCAGCCTCCTTGGTGAGGATCTTTAACCAAAATGGTTATATATGTCACTGAGATAAAGAGGGAGAAAATGGAGGCCGTATATGGAACACTTCCGGGAAACCGCAAGAGGAGCAGAGCAAGGCTGAGAGGCAAGGTGGGATGGGGATTTGCTACCTTCCTTGTCAGTTAGGTCAAAGCGACCTAAGGAAGGAAGGGTTGGAGGGGATATAGTCTGTCACAAAGAGAAAGGCACAATGGCAAAAGCCAGAGGACGCTGATCACAGTGTATCTGCAGACAGGAAGAAGAGAGTGAACAGGAAGTGGGTGGGGCTATAAAACCTCAAGGCCTGCCCACTTCCCTGGCAAGGCCCTCCCTCCTAAAGCATCTATAATCTTCCAAGGCAGCACCACCAGCTGGGGGCCAAGGATTCAAACAAACAGCCTCTGGAGGACCCCGTCACATTTAAACCACAACAGATGGCTGTCGTGTGCTGATTCATTTTTGATGACCTGACACAAACTCGACTCATCTGGGAAGAAGGAACTGGCCCCATCAGATTGGCCTGGAGGCAATTCTGTGGAGCATTTTCCTGGTTAGTATAGACGTGGAAGGATCCAGCCCATTGTGAGCAGGTGGTCCTGGACTGTGTCAGGAAAGCAGACTGAGCAAGCCATGGGGAGCAAGCCAGCAAACAGCACCCCTCCATGGTTTCTGCGTCTGGTCCTGACTCAAGGTTCCTGTCTTGAGTTCCCAGGAGTCCTGGCTTTTCTACATGGTGGGCTATAAACTGTAAGATGGGATAAACCCTTTCCCCACGGTGCTTTTGATCATGGTGTTTATCACAGAAGGGGAAACGTAGCAAAGACGAATGGCAGTTTTAAAACGAGGCAGATCTGGCTGTGCTCATGGGTTTAGGAGAGAGCTGGTGGGGACAAAGCAGTCTGGGGAGGAGTGGGAAGAACTCAGCATGGGCACTTAACGTGTCCTGGAGGTCCCACCCACTGCATATTTGACACAGTCAGTGCACGCAAGCCCACACTGACTACATCTCTTTTCACAATGAAGAGGACTTGTTAAATGATATTTTTGCTTTCAGAAATAGTTGGCAACGGATAAGTCACTTAATTTATAATTCAGTCTGATTTATCAGCAATCAGCCTCCATACTCAGGAATTTGGGAAAATTGAGAACATCCACTCACAAATTGTTTTCAAATGCAGTGAAATGTTTATGAATGCTAAGTTTACAACGCTGAGATAATATTACATTTTACATACATTTTAGTGTTTACTACATTCAAGTTTCATTATTCGTGTTTGAGTCCAGTGATTCCTCCCCCCCCCCCCGCCCCGGTGAAGAAATAAGTGATTGTCATTTCTTGAATAGTTTGCAAGTCCGAGGCAATCTGATCCCCAGTTTAATGGCTGGGATGGTCTAAATAGAGCTCCTATGGTGTTAGGAGGACCCTGGGAGAACAAAGGCAGGGGACTGGTGGTGGGCTCCTTGCCCTTTGTCCAGGAGAAAAAGACAGAGGGACAGCTTAAGATGCCTGTTAGAAAAATTCCCCTCCGACTGTTTTCTCTCTGCATATTGAGATGGTGCCATCTCTCTGTGTGTTGTGACTCTGAGGGCGTGTGTCAGTGTGTGTGAGCACAGGTGCACATGTGAGTGTGTGTGCGTCTCTCTGTGCACTCACGTGAACACGCACATGTGGATGTGTGTGGGTACGTGTGTCTGTGTAAGAGTGTACATGTTTCAGGGAAATGGCTGGCCACCGCTCTTCCTATGGAAACTTTTTGGTGGCCAGTATGCTCAAGGCGGGGTCTGTGGATGGTGCTCAGAGCTCCTTGGTCCCTTGCCATTCCCCTCATCTGTGGCTCTTCCTCCCATTGGTGGGTAGAGTCTGGACAGACTCTGAGGAACTGCAGCTGTCCAGAAAATGCTAGGACATGCTCACTTGCCTGGCTGTCTTCAAAGTGAATCCGCTTCCTCTGGTCCCCTTGCTGGGGCCAAAGAGGACATTCTTACCCTGTAACAACCATAGTCCCCTCCCTTTGAAATGCTACATAAGGAAACAGAAAAAAGTATTTAAATATGAATTTTCGTACCTCTTTTCCATTTTGTGTAAAAACACCACTGATTTCAAATTTAACAACTGGATGATCCAGTTATAAACATTAAAGTACTTCTATTCATGTATCAACCGTGAGAAGGCATGCTTTTTCCATGACATTAGCCTTCAGGGAAGCACAAATAAATCACAATGAGATACCATGCCACTGTAGTTAAAATAGCAAAACAAACACACAGCCACTGTGGTGGTTTGAAAGAAAATGACTCCCATAGGAAGTGGCTCTGTTAGGAGGCATGGCTGTTTTGAAGTTGGTATGGCCCTGCTGGAGGACATGTGTCTCTGTGGGGGTGGGTTTTGAGGTCTCCTATGCTCAAGCTACACTCACTGTGGAATGTAGTTCATTTCCTGTTGCCTTTGGGTCAAGATGAAAGCTCTCAGCAGTTGGTGTGGCCCTGCTGGAGGACGTGTGTCTCTGTAGGGGGTGGGTTTTGAGGTCTCCTATGCTCAAGCTACACTCACTGTGGAACATAGTTCATTTCCTGTTGCCTTTGGGTGAAGATGAAAGCTCTCAGCAGTTGGTGTGGCCCTGCTGGAGGACGTGTGTCTCTGTAGGGGGTGGGTTTTGAGGTCTTCTATGCTCAAGCTACACTCATTGTGGAACGTAGTTAATTTCCTGTTGCCTTTGGGTCAAGATGAAAGCTCTCAGCTTCTTCTTCAACAGTGTGTCTGCCAAGATGCTGCCTTGCTTCCTGCCATGACAATAATGAATTAAACCTCTGAAACTGTAAGCTGTAGCTCAATTAATAAAAACCCAGAGACAGAAATCAGGGTTCAACCTGAAGGCCAAAAAAACAAAACAGCCAGTCACTGGCTCTTACCTCTGCCTCAGTCCAAATGGCAATCCTGCCTTCAGGAATCTCAGAATGAGACTGTGTATAAGAGCTGTCTCCTCCTGTCTTATATTCCTCTCTAGGGCTGGGATTAAAAGTGTGCACTACTACTGCCCAGTTTCTATAGCAAACTAGTGTGGCTACTGGGATTAAAGGTGTGTGTCACTACTGCCTGGTCTGTAAGGCTGATCAGTGTGACTGTTTTACTCTCTGATCTTCAGGCAAGCTTTATTTATTAAAATACAAACAAAATATCACTACAGTAAGTCAACTACAATTAAAGGTTTTTCTTTATAAGAGCTGCCATGGTCATGGTGTCTCTTCACAGCAATAGAAATCCTAACTACAACAAGCTGGTATCAGAGACTAGGGTATTGTGATAGACCTCACCGTGTTTTTGTTTGGAAAAATATGGACTTTGGTGCTATGGATTAGAAAAGCAGTTGAATACTTTGACTGGGGCTTAATGGGCCATCCTCGTAGAAACATGGGAGATGGTGGTGCTGAAACTGACTTGGACTGTGGGGGCCTGGCTCAAAAGGTTTCAGAGGAGAATGGCGTTAGTATGTTGCCTATTGCTTGTCCTTGTGACATTTTGGTGAAGAACGTGGCTGCTTTTTACCCTTGTTTTAAGAGTCTGTCTGAGGCTAGAGTAACAGCCTAGTACAGACTCTGTTGTGTGGCTATTGGTGGTAACTCTTATGAAGATTTATAATGAAAAGGAGCAAGCTGAGAAAGTAAAAACACAAAATGTACAATTTCAGGAGAAAGGGAGTACCAAGAAGTAGAATAGATTTAAGTCCTGTGTAACATGAAGGGCCTGCTCAGTACCCCACAGCCGGCAAGCCCCAAAGAAAATCACACAGAGAGTCTACATTAGGTTATACACTGATTGGCCCATTAGCTCAGTCCTCCTACCCACTCCCATAACTTATATTAACCCATTGTCAGCCACATGGCCAGTACCTTGTCTCAGCTGGGCTGCTACATGTTGCCACCTTGGAGATCTGCGCAGGAATGCCAGGGAAGCTTCCTGCTTCCCAGACTTTCTCCTCACCCTGCCTCTACTTCCTGTCTGGTTGACCCGCCTATACTTCCTACCTGGCCAATCAGCATTTATTTAAAACATGATTGACAGAACAGACAAGTCTCCTGCACCAGTCCTGTGTTCAATAAAGGAGATAAAGATTAAGAAATGAAACAAAGGGAATGGTGACCTCAGAGCAAGATTCCAACCTGTGAAAAGGAATGAAAGAAAAGCTTAGAGTCTGGTGTGGTGATGCATGTCTTTAATCCCAACACTCCAAAAGCAAAGGCAAGAGGATGTCTGAATTTGAAGTCAGCCTGGTCTACAGATCCAGTTTCAGGACAGTCAATCTTTGGCAATGAAGGAAACCATCAAAAACAGAAAGCTGAAGATGTAATTGAATGAGGGGGGCCATGTTCCAGCCCCAGCAGACAGCAGAACTTGGCAGTTCCAGCCATGTGGTTCTGAGTTTAGAGTCAAGGATAGAAGAAAGGGGCTGTGGAATCTTCCTCTGTGACTAAGGAAAGCAGCTGAGGCCAGGCATGCGTCAGGGTTGTCTCTGAATGGAGACCTAGAAAGGCTATTGCATGAAGCTGTGACGTTAAAACCTGGATTGTCTTGGAGACCCCAAGATGCTGGAGATACCAGTGTTGTAGCATCCCTGCCAAGGAAAGCTGCTATCAGGGAGTGGAACCAGCCAAAGAGAAAGACGCGTGTTGCAGTCAACAAAGCTGAAAGGAGTTGGAGATCTGAAGAGTGCTTTGACATCAGACATGGAGATGCAGAGTTTGGAGTTTGCCCAGCTGGCTTTTGGTCTTGCTTTGGTCCAGTATTTCCTTGCTATCCTTCATTTTGGAACGGGGATGTATACCCTATGCCATTATATGTTGGCAGTATGTGAGCCGCTTCATGATTTTGATTTTTACAGGGGGTTACAGTTAAGATATTGCATGTACCTCAGAAGAGACAGGGAACTTTAGACTTTTAAATAAGTTTGAGATTGTTATATATGGTGTGGGACACAGTTCATTTCCTGTTGCCTGTGGATTAAGATATAAAGCCCTCAGCTCCTTCTGCAGCACCATGTCTGCCTGAATGCTACCATGTCCGGCTGTGATGATAATGGATTAAACCTCTAAATCTCTAAGCTAGCCCCCAATGAAATGTTTTCCTTTATAGGAGTTGCTATGGTCATGGTATCGTCTCAAAGTAATAGATGCCACCATAAACAACAATGTCAAAGTAATAAAAACATAGCCACCATAAACAACCAATGAGGACGCAAGTTCATTGCAAGAACTGCTCTGAGGTGCTAGAAATGAATGAAAATGCACCTATCTTAGCCTCCAGCCACCCGGCTCCTGGGTACATGCCCAAAGAAAATGAAACCTGCACCCCAAAGAGAGCTGCACATTTAGGTGTTCCTGTGGACAGTAGCCAAGATACAGAATCAGTCACAGCGCCTGGAAACATGAATGAATACACGACGTACGGCATACAGACACAGTGGAATATTACTTAGCTGTGCAAAAGAGAAACATCCTGCATTCATAGCAACTGGATGGATGTAGAGATTACTATGTCACGTGAAATAAGCTTGGTATACACACAAGTACCGTACACTCAGCCATATATGAGGTCAAAGGTGAAAACCGCCGCCTGAACGCAGATCAGTGATTACAGGATATGCGGGAGGGGAGTGGTGAGAAGGAGCTGGTGAATGATTAGAGAAGCAAATCACATGGAAATACCACTCCTATGTGGCGCTAACGCATGCTCGTCAAAACCAAAAATTAGAGATGAATGCAGAATATATGGAAGCTGCTCCATAACCTTCCCCCTTTTATATCTTACTTCACGTAAATACGGCCCTTCACAGTGAGTATTTTTGTACCCACTGTACACTTCATTGCTTCGCCATGCTCCTGGTGTTGATTAAACAACACTTTGGTGATTGTCTTTGCCTTGTTGAGGGTAGCTGTGTGGTCATAAAGCAACATGCTAAACGATTTTGTAGTTTTAAGGCTTTTGATATGCTTTCATTTTGAAGTTACGTCATCATCAACTTCTTACTCCTGTTTCTGAAGGTCCCTTGCACCCTGACTTTCAAAATAAGAATCAGGGATGACTCAGTGCGCTTGGAGCCAGCTTGGGAAAGATCGGAGAGCCAAAAATTTAATTTTGTAATTCATCCCTGTCTCCTTCCAAGTTGGACTCACTCCTGTTCTTAGCCTCCATTCAATGTCTGACTTCCAGACTCAGTCACCGATGCCAAGGAGCCCATCTCTCAATCGCAGTGCGCTCTGGATGCTCACAGGGCCCGGATGAGTTGAAGGTTACCTGCGGTGAGCCCAGAACCTACTCTCTGAAGTCACCTGTGCCATTCCCTTCACCTTGAAAGCATTGGGGTGCCTTTGGGGACTCTGACAGTATCAACCAAACATTCTGATTAAAATCTCCTAATTATTTAAAAAGTCATTGGACATCTGTGGACAGGAGGGACAGAGGAGGGGATGGAAAAACGAGAGGGTGGTACATGAGCAAAGCGGTGATATATCTCTGTCATCTGACTGTCTGTCTGTCTGTCTACCTATATGGAATAAACTTCATTAAAGCTGTCTCTAAAGGGATTGGTCAGGAGATTTGATTCATCTACTCTTGGTGCAGTAAGAAAAGGTTTCTACTTTATTTTGTAAATAAGACTTGAGGTAACTTTTGGATAACAAAAACTCATTTGTTTCAAGTAAGTATTGGATGTTTCAGAATTTGTGTGTTATAGTGTGCATTGAGTGGCATATAAATGAAAGAAACTCAGTCTCCCAGCAAGAGGACTGGAGTTGGAGTCCCTAGAACCCACGTAAAAAACCTAGACATAATAAGAAGTCTCTATAGTCCCACTGCTGGGGAGGTGGAAACCTGCAGCTCCCTGGGACCAGCCCAGGAAGAGACCTTATCTAAAAAACTAAGACAGAAAATTGAGGAAAACGCCCAATAACCATCTCTGGTCTTCACACAACCCACCCCCCCCCAAACATAAACACATTAAAGTTTAAAACACCATTTTTTTATCTTAACATTTCTGTGTAATTATTTGCATGAAGCACATGCATGAGTACATGTTTGCTTGTGTGCACATGTAATGACAGACATACGCATATGTGTGTGCAGGTATGTGAACGCCAGAGGTTAATATCAGCTTCTTCTTTCTATTGCCCTCAGTTTTTGAGCAACCAATTGCCTAGTCTATCTTGCCAGCAAGTTCTAGGGATCAACCTATCTCTGTCCCACCCCTACTCCCAGCGCTATGGTTATAGGTACACAGGTACACACAACTATGCCCAGTTTCTATGTGGTTGCTAGGGGTTCAGATTAGGTAATCATGATGATATACCAGGAATTTTACCAACTGAGCATCTCTCCAGCTCTTACCCCACCCCCCGGCAAGTAAAAAAAAAAAGTCAACATGGGATAATAATATATCTTTCCTTTCGTTAGTGCCCTGCGCAGGGTGTATAGGGTTATAACGTCTTAAACTCATTGCTTTTGGCCAGAGGCCATGGCAGCATTTCCAGGTGGGGGAAGAGAACGGGGTACATGTAAGCCTGTGGGTACAAGAGAAGGAAAGTGCAGTTCTGAATGACCAACACAGTGCATTCTTGCTGCTTTTACAAAGAGAGTGTTGGATCAATATATAACCGTGTCCAATCGACAGTGGTGTCAAAATAACTTCAGCTCTGGCTTTAGAAAGGCCGAGCAGCAAAAAGGAGC